>JANRMT010062844.1:407781-434710 GCA_026402145.1 Polypterus bichir lapradei
TTGACTCAGACAGGGGTGGTCTGAAATGGCCCTCAGATTTGTTGGTTGAATGTGTTACACAAATGTTTTTGATTTTCCAGTCAATTGTTACTAATGCTGAATATGAGTCAAATTTGGTATTGTTAAAAAATCAAAAATCTGCATTAATCTCACTGTTTAACAAACGTCTGAACAGATGTGGACTGCAAGTTGGTAATTGTGTTTGTGGGAAGAGTATCTGTGACTTACTGAAATCGTCCATGTCTACAGTGGCCAACATCTGTTTAAATAATTATTGCAAGCTCGCCGCAGATAAACGTGGTACTTTTAAGGAAAAAGCTAACCCCAAACGTAAACTGGCTACATTGACAAAAAAGAGGTAACCAATAAGCCAGTTCTTTTGATGTAACGTTCTGCTTTCGTACAGATTAATATCAGCACATTTGTTCATTTTGCTTATTTTATGATGGTATGAAAAAAATCATCGTTTATCATTAGTCATGCCAAAATAATGGCTGTTTGTATTTTATCTGGTGTTGCTTGTTATTTTTTAGATTTAACTGCATTAAAGTGGTAAATGTAGCTTTTCTTGTGATTATTAACGGGTAAATCTGCATTAGTTTTCACGTTACTTCTGTTTAATCCAGGAATATGTGATTTCCTGAGATGTATGTAAATATTCATTTTTCATATGGTGCCAACCACTCGTCGCTGTGATTTTCTAGGTTTTTTTTTTTTCTTACTTTATCATAGTCATTTTCATATATGAACATTCAGTATTGCATTGTTTTATTCAATACAGTATTCAGTGTTACTTCTTAGGTTAATCTCATGTTTAAGGCATTAATTGCATTAATGTTGAGTTGCTGATATCTATATAATAGTCGCTGTTAAGTATGTCAAATATGTGATTTAAACGTTATGTGTGACGTTTTATATAAAAATAAATAAATTGCATAACGCAACTGACTTGCCTTTATTTCACGCATTGCATTAATTAATTTTACACGGGAATAATTTATTTACACGAGTACAACGCGACAGGTTTTCTATATGTGTCTGTTGCTGCTGTAGCACCTCGATTGTGACGTCACCACAGGCATGAGCGGGCCTTGTTTTTTGAGACGGCATTGCAATTGGGCAACACAATGAATGCGGCGTCTACCTATATATATATGGTTGCAACTACCGAGCCTAGAAGTATAACAATGCAACGGCTTCAGATCAGGTGCTATCTGCTCAAACCGTTAAAAATGGGGAAACTACTAAAGACAAACAATTTCCTACAAACAAGGCAAATTTCTTGGAACCATTGACACCTCACGTTATGATGTCGATTTTCTCAGAACTTGTGTAAAACAGGTCGATTGGGTAGTATTTTGGCAGCCGATGTTGTCGTTTTAATTTGTTACAAATAGAAATGGTTCCATTTTATATCACAGGACAGTTTGTACTTTCTAGCATACCTTACATTTTAATCACCTTCCTTCACAGTTGTCTTGGAAAAATAAGCAGGCCCACATCTTACATATATTATGTACTACTACCCACACCTTCTACATTCCAGTCCCACAATTTACTTTACTTTTGCTAGCTTACAGCTGCTGTAATGAAGCGATTACAAAAATTATTATAAATTCCATTTAGGGAGCCGGTTTGTTTGTCACCAGCGTGTGATCTGATAGTGCGCGGACATCACTACTCAGTTGGCTCCTAGGATCCAGTTGCAAATAAATTACTAACAGTTATGCTAGACAGGAGGGGCCCAACTCAGCAAGGGGCCTTCAGCAAGCTAGCTACGCCATTGATGGGACACACCAGTGGACGCACTCACACTTTCTTACAAAAGGACCCTTTAGACCATTCAGCAAAATGTGATGAACTAGCGCTAACCCTGATCAACACTGTATTCAAATTTACTTCTGATTTTTTTCTAAACCATGTCGGGAAAAAAGAAAATTGTGTACTCTTTTTATTTGGACTGGATGGAACAGAGAAAAGTAAGAGTAAAATACTTGTATTCCGCTTCATTGTCTGACTGCTATGGATTGGCAGATCGATACCACAATAATCGATACTTTGATACTCAAACTGTACTCATTTGGTATTGAGTACAATTCAAAAATATTGGGTACTATTTTTTTTGTAAGATACAGTAGCAAGGTTCTTGCAAAGGTATACAATGTATTAAAACACTTTCCGCGCTCACGTCCTGAAATGAGCAGACACTCTGTGACGCAACAGCACCATAAACCCACGCCCCTTGCACAAGCGCAGACCGAGAGCATAGCGTTGTATGCTGCTACTTCTACACCCTCCCATAGCCCTGGTCTAGAGAAAGCAGGTTAGAAAATGACATGACATGTTCATTCTATTAATATATTATTTTGCAATGCTAATACATTAGCTGAGTAAATGCTAACTTTTTTCATTTTTATTACTATTTAATTTAATATTGTTTCTTTGTATCAGTATACTGCTGCTGGATTATGTAAATTTCCCCTTGGGATTAATAAAGTATCTATCTATCTATCTATCAATAAATTTATTATGGCGGCCTTTAAACTGCCCCTCCTTGAACCGTCACCTTATTGTGGTGGAGGGGTTTGCGTGTCTCAATGATCCTAGGAGCTATGTTGTCCGGGGCTTTATGCCCCTGGTAGGGCCACCCAAGGCAAACTGGTCCTAGGTGAGGGATGAGACAAAGAACGGTTCAACAAACCTCCAATGAAGAGTAAAAACTGTGGACGACGTTTTCCCTTGCCCGGACGCGGGTCACCGGGGCCCCCCTCTGGAGCCAGGCCTGGGGGTGGGGCTCGATGGCGAGCGCCTGGTGGCCGGGCCTACACCCATGGGGCTCGGCCGGGCACAGCCCGAAGAGGTAACGTGGGTCCTCCTTCCCATGGGCTCACCACCTATGGGAGGAGCCAAGGAGGTCAGGTGCAATGTGAGTTGGGTAGTGGCCGGCGGCGGGGACCTTGGCGTTCTGATCCTCGGCTACAGAAACTGGCTCTTGGGACGTGGAATGTCACCTCTCTGAAGGGGAAGGAGCCTGAGCTAGTGCGCGAGGTTGAGAGGTTCCGGCTAGATATAGTCGGACTCACCTCGACGCACAGCTTGGACTCTGGAACCAATCTCCTTGAGAGGGGCTGGACTCTCTACCACTCTGGAGTTGCCTCCGGTGAGAGGCGCCGAGCAGGTGTGGGCATACTTACTGCCCCCCGACTTGGAGCCTGTGCGTTGGGGTTTACCCCGGTGGACGAGAGGGTGGCCTCCCTCCGCCTTCGGGTGGGGGGAAGGGTCCTGACTGTTGTTTGTGCGTATGCGCCGAACAGCAGTTTGGAGTATCCACCCTTTTTGGAGTCTCTAGAGGTGGTGCTAGAGGGCATACCTTCTGGGGATTCCCTCGTTTTGCTGGGAGACTTCAATGCCCACGTGGGCAATGACAGTGAGACCTGGAAGGGCGTGATTGGGAGGAATGGCCCCCCCGATCTGAACCCGAGCGGTGTTCTGTTATTGGACTTCTGTGCTCGCCACGGATTGTCCATAACGAACACCATGTTCAAGCATAAGGGTGTTCATATGTGCACTTGGCACCAGGACACCCTAGGCCTCAGTTCGATGATCGACTTTGTGGTTGTGTCGTCGGACTTGCGGCCATATGTCTTGGACACTCGGGTGAAGAGAGGGGCGGAGCTGTCAACTGATCACCACCTGGTGGTGAGTTGGCTTCGATGGTGGGGGAAGATGCCGGTCAGACCTGGTAGGCCCAAACGTGTTGTGAGGGTCTGCTGGGAACGGCTGGCAGAGTCCCCTGTCAGAAGTAGCTTCAACTCCCACCTTCGGCAGAACTTCGACCACGTCCCGAGGGAGGTGGGGGACATTGAGTCCGAATGGGCCATGTTCCGTGCCTCTATTGTTGAGGCGGCTGACCGGAGCTGTGGCTGTAAGGTGGTCGGTGCCTGTCGCGGCGGCAATCCCCAAACCCGTTGGTGGACACCGGCGGTGAGGGATGCCGTCAAGCTGAAGAAGGAGTCCTATAGGACCTTTTTGTCCTGTGGGTCTCTGGAGGCAGCTGATAGGTACCGACAGGCCAAGCGGAATGCGGCTTCGGTTGTTGCTGAGGCAAAAACTCGAGCATGGGAGGAGTTTGGAGAGGCCATGGAGAACGACTTTCGGACGGCTTCGAGGAGATTCTGGTCCACCGTCCGGCGTCTCAGGAAGGGGAAGCAGTACAGTGTCAACACCGTATATGGTGGGGATGGTGCGCTGCTGACCTCGACTCAGGACGTTGTGGGTCGGTGGGGGGAGTACTTCGAAGACCTCCTCAATCCGATTAACATGCCTTCCAATGAGGAAGCAGAGCCTGGGGACTCTGAGGTGGGCTCTCCCATCTCTGGGACTGAAGTCACCGAGGTGGTCAAAAAACTCCTTGGTGGCAGGGCCCCGGGGGTGGATGAGATACGCCCGGAGTTCCTTAAGGCTCTGGATGTTGTAGGACTGTCTTGGTTGACACGTCTCTGCAACATCGCATGGACATCGGGGACAGTGCCTCTGGATTGGCAGACTGGGGTGGTGGTCCCCCTCTTTAAAAAGGGGGACCGGAGGGTGTGTTCCAACTATAGAGGGATCACACTCCTCAGCCTCCCTGGAAAAGTCTATTCGGGGGTTCTGGAGAGGAGGGTCCGTCGGATAGTCGAACCTCGGATTCAGGAGGAACAGTGTGGTTTTCGTCCTGGTCGCGGAACAGTGGACCAGCTCTACAGCCTTAGCAGGGTCCTGGAGGGTGCATGGGAGTTTGCCCACCCAGTCTACATGTGCTTTGTGGACTTGGAAAAGGCGTTCGACCGTGTCCCTCGGGGAGTCCTGTGGGGGGTGCTCCGGGAGTATGGGGTACTGGACCCCCTGATAAGAGCTGTTCAGTCCCTGTACAACCGGTGTCAGAGCTTGGTCCGCATTGCCGGCAGTAAGTCGAGCCCGTTTCCAGTGAGAGTTGGACTCCGCCAGGGCTGCCCTTTGTCACCGATTCTGTTCATAACTTTTATGGACAGAATTTCTAGGCGCAGCCAGGGTGTTGAAGGGGTCCGGTTTGGTGGACTCAGGATTGGGTCACTGCTTTTTGCAGATGATGTTGTCCTGTTTGCTTCATCAGGCCGTGATCTTCAGCTCTCTCTGGAGCGGTTCGCAGCTGAGTGTGAAGCGGCTGGGATGAGAATCAGCACCTCCAAATCCGAGACCATGGTCCTCAGCCGGAAAAGGGTGGAGTGCCCTCTCAGGGTTGGGGGCGAGATCCTGCCCCAAGTGGAGGAGTTTAAGTATCTCGGGGTCTTGTTCACGAGTGAGGGAAGAATGGATCGTGAGATCGACAGGCGGATCGGTGCGGCATCCGCAGTGATGCGGGCTCTGCATCGGTCTGTCGTGGTGAAAAAAGAGCTGAGCCGTAAGGCAAAGCTCTCAATTTACCAGTCGATCTACGTTCCTACCCTCACCTATGGTCATGAGCTATGGGTAGTGACCGAAAGAACGAGATCGCGTATACAAGCGGCTGAAATGAGTTTCCTCCGCAGGGTGTCTGGGCTTTCCCTTAAAGATAGGGTGAGAAGCTCAGTCATCCGGGAGGGGCTCAGAGTAGAGCCGCTGCTCCTCCGCATCGAAAGGAGTCAGATGAGGTGGCTCGGGCATCTGATCAGGATGCCTCCTGGACGCCTCCCTGGTGAGGTGTTCCGGGCACGTCCAACCGGGAGGAGGCCCCGGGGAAGACCCAGGACACGCTGGAGGGACTATGTCTCCCGGCTGGCCTGGGAACGCCTTGGGATTCTCCCGGAAGAGCTGGAAGAAGTGGCCGGGGAGAGGGAAGTCTGGGCTTCTCTCCTTAAGCTGCTACCCCCGCGACCCGACCTCGGATAAGCGGAAGAGGATGGATGGATGGATGGATGGATGGGCCTTTAAACTGTATTGTGATATTAGTTAATTTAAATACAGACTGGATCATTAATATTATCCATTCTAAACACTATCACCATTTGAAAACAAATTTCTAAGCTTTTTAAAAAATATTCGGTATCAGAAATCTGACAACATAAAATACTTGTATTGGTATTGATTTTAGAAACAGTGGTATCGCCCATTCCTACTGACAGCGGTCCCTTTCGTTGCTCGCAGACTCTCACTGTTTGCATGGCTGTCCTTTGATGGCTTCTGTCTCATCCCAAGCCATCTGATTTATGTGTGTGGTGCAATCGACTGCTTGTACTCGGCACTATTTCGTTGCACTCCATAAGATAAACATTTGAAGCCAATTCATCATTCATGTGTTTCACGGTAAAATGTAAGTTTTTAATATCTGTGCTTTTATGCATTCTGCCAAATCCATCCATTATCCAACCCGCTATATCCTAACTACAGGGTCACGGGGGTCTGCTGGAGCCAATCCCAGCCAATACAGGGCGCAAGGCAGGAAACAAACCCTGGGCCAGCCCACCGCAGGGCACGCACACACCCATACCCACCTAACCTGCATGTCTTTGGGCTGTGGGAGGAAACCGGAATACGAGGCGAGAACATGCAAACTCCACGCAGGGAGGACCCGGGAAGACTCCTAACTACGAGGCAGCAGTGCTACCCACTGCGCTGCCCTTCTGCCAAATCAACATCATGTAAAAGTGCTAATTTGGTATAACGTAACAGTATGCCCCCGATTGTTTCTCAGTAAAATGTTCAGGAAACTAATGACAGAACATTTTAAGGTACAGTACTCTTTTGAGTTCTGCGGTGCTTGTGTTATTTAGATTTACGGAACTTCACAAAAGTAGTAAGGCGTTTGCGCAGTCGCGCAGAGTAACATCGATGTCATCGTTTCACGACTGTCAGTACTGACTCTTGCCATCGATCGATTTACCGGCCTTCGAACGCAGTGCGTAGTGGGAAGATGGAGAAACCTGTGGGTTCCTTGCAGGAGCAAGCTTTAAAGAGAAAAGAGCGTCTGCTAGCCCTTCGAAGCAAACAAAGCCATGTAAGTAGTGTCGAACGTGGAAGTGTGCCTGTGGCCGTTGTGTCCGTTTGGGGGACGTACTGGTATAAACCGCCTTGTATGGAACTACATTACGTTTCATTCATGCACGTTGTGTTACATAATCCTGAGACAACATATGCAATAAAGTAATAACGTTGTTCATATCGTAGACGAAGTAGGTAATCATATAAAATACCAACTCTCTGCTTAACATTTTTCTTATTCGAAAAATATCTTAGAGAGAATGTAAATATTAGACTATCTGTCTTGTGTTTTTCAAAGCAGTATGTTTTGTATCCGTTTCGTCACCTGAGAGGGTATTAAACGGTAAACGATCCAACAAATCGTGTTAATTAAAAGCAAAACCACGTTACTGGCATGGCATTAACGTAGTAAACACCACCATGGTTATAACTCAGTGGGGAAGAGGTTACATTTAGAATTCTATACAGAGGACCTAAGACGGGTGGGCAGACTTTTTGGTGGTGGGCAAAAATGTCAACGATGAGTCGTAGAGTGCACCGTATGAAGTCAGGGTGTACCCACAATCTGACGATGTGTTAACGATAGGTTTTTTTAGATACATAGTACTTACTTTGTCCCCAAGGGGAAATGAGTAAATATTAACTTTAAAAATTGGTCGTTCCAGAAGTGTTTTAATTGTAAACCATTTTATTAAGAGCTATTAAAATCAATTCCCAAACACCACTTTTAAAGCAGAGTGATTTAATGGTCACATTATTCTACTCATGGACATGAAAGCTCTTTCTTCTTCTGCACAAACTCCTAAATATTAGTCAAGACTGTAGAAGTTGCCACAGTTCTATAATTGCAAAGATTTGTCTACCTATGCTGGTTTAGGCTCCAGCACCCCACGTGACCCAGTTCAGAAGTAAGCGGAATGGAAAATGATGATGATGATGATGATTTGTCTACCCATCTGAAGGTCTCTCCGGTGGAAATTGAAGTGAGGACAGGAAGAAAGTGGAGAGCACAGGGTGCTGTTGAACCAGTGGGGTACTGACTGTGGCACCATGTGCGCATAGGTATGGTGGCCAAATAATGGGCATGCCTAGACAGTTTACTGACAACTCATTACAACAAAGAAAAAAGGAGAGGTGCCAACTGCTCCTTTAGGAGTGTAAGCTCTGGAGCTGAGAGGATCTGAATGCCATTAAGGCTGTGTGTATGTGTCAGCAGGTTTCCTGGACAGAATGGGACTGTGTAGAGAACTGTAACATCTGGTGTGAGTTGTGACAAGCTGAGCCTGAGCGTTTGAAGTTCCTGATACAGGCAATGTATGATGTCCCTCCAAACCCAGCAAACTCAACTTGTCATCTGTACCAAGGAAGAGGGTTGCTGGAGCATTTTATCATTTGTTACTGTAAAGCCCAGGGTAAAGGGTGCTGTAATTGGCATCACGACCAGGTGCCCACAACAGTAATTGACAACCATTTGTAAAGCCATAACCTAGAGCAAGCAAACCCCTCTGAGGAGGACAACCATGTCCTTTGTTAAAACAGGTGAGAAGCCATGTACTCACCAACAAAAGCTTTCTGGCAACAACTAGGCACTGGTAGCTGATGATTGAGTTGGGAAAAAGGATTACATTTCCTGAGGTCATCTCCGTGACCATGCTTATGTCAGATATAATTCTGCTGATGTGTTGCCCAGGCAAGTGGTCATGCATAAGCTCACAATTTTCATGGGAAGCCAGGAAGGAAGAGGCAAACAAAAAGAAGAGAGCCAAGTATGTCTTGGTTGAGGAGTGCTGCAGCAAGGGGTGACGGGCGCAGTGTATGCCCATAGATGTAGGATGCTAAAGGTTTGCTGGGCAGCCTCTCTGACAGAGGAGAAGGCTTCACAATGGATGTGGATACTGCAGAGTGAGCCATGGCAAAACACTGCTCAGACACAAGTTGGGACCTGATCATCCCTAGCTGGGTGATCCAAGCTAAGGTGCATGAGTTTGAAAGACCTGAAACACCCTTTGACCCTAGGTGACATCACTAATGATGTGTCTAAGCACACTACAAGATGTATCTTTTGACAATTATGTTAGTACAGTTATGTACATGCTTTTAGTTATTTTCACTTGTGAAAAGACTTGCTCACACCTGTGTTACCAAACAATGGTACTATGCACATATCATGCTTGCAAAGCTTTGGAAGCAAATTCTGAGCAATGCACAGTCACAGAAATCAAGAAAATAAACTCAGGTACACTTATTTTTAGGTTTATTGTTATACTGGAGTTCAGTTATTTCCAGCAGCAAGATGTCTGGAATATTGTCTAAAAACAGAGGTGAAAACATTGTAAAAATTGGTCTTGAGGCATACATGAAAGTCATGAAAGTGAGATTTAAATTTATCATTCTTCTTTCTTAACCTTGTTCCTTAAAACTGAGAAAATGAACAGGTTTTGCCTTTTGCAGATGACTCGGATCATTGCAAAGTTTGAAGAATGGAGAAAAAGTTAAATAAATTAACAGCTCAATTGGAGAGCCATGTGTATCCTTCCCTTCTCGCTCGGTGATAAAGTGTTTGAATAAATACACAAATTGTCTGAAGGCATTTAACATCCAGTTTTATTAATGCGTTGCGAGTATACAGACTTTTGAGACTAATGAAGTAAGTGTGATTAATTGAAATTGTGCTGGTTTGGTCAGCTATGAAAAGGAAATCCAGTTCAAGCGCTTTATATGCCTTGTTCTGTCCACCTAGAACCACTAATTAAAGTTAAGCCATTTTCACAGACCTAGTCCGGTTGCTATGAGTTTCTAGTTAGTCCAGTTGCGTTTCAAGCAAACTAACCATATCAACAAACATCCTGTAGACATGATTTGGGCTTCTTTTATTGGGTAGAAGCGTGTTTTCCCTGTTTAAAAACAATATTATAGCGGGTATTTGCGTACTGCTATATTTTCCATAATTATCAACTGGAAAATTACTTGAAAATTATGCTTTACTAATTTTATGTACTGAAAGACATGTTTCAGATATCTGATTGTATAAGAGAAGACAAACTCTACTGATGGCATACACTTACAGTTTGTGCTTCAGTTTTATGACAGTAGACTTACCACATCATTTTCATTGAGCTGTATGATGTTCCTTATTTATTCTACAGTAGCCACAATATGTATGTAACCTCAGTTTAGTTTCTCTCAAATCACATCTGCTGCCCTAACTCTTGTACATATTTGTTTTTAATGTTTATTTTATAGTTTATGATTAACTATAAAACTATTGACTGTAACGTCAATGCTAATGTGCACATTGAGAGGACGCCCGACCTACACGCATGGTGTCTTCATGGTGTAAGATTATGAGGTTTGATCAGCGGCCTCACAGGTCTTTGCTCTTTGTTTCTTGCCACCACTGTATTTGTTCTGATCGACCTGATCACAAGTAAATTTATACCAATCTGTTTAACACTAGAATTACCAGAGCCTACGAAAAAACTCATAGATCTGGCCCACCTTAAATCCGTTCGCACCTCTCCGTCAGTGTCTTTTGTCCTGTAAATGTGCCGATAAAGACAAGCGACAAGCAGCAAGCAGCCTGCTATTCCATCCCCCCACCGCTGCAGAACGTGCACAATGTTGTCCCAGCTCATGCCTTGATTGATTATCTGGGAGTGAAGTGCTGGAGTTTTAGAGTGGAAATAATAGATCGTTATTTGGAACACATGCATTTCATGTGTGTTCCGTTTCTACAATAATCTGTGTAAACACATTGTTAAAACAGAAACGTTTTTCATATTTTAGTAGTAAACTAGGCTGACCCGCCTTTTAAGGCGACTGACTTTTAAGTTGACCACTTCTTAAGGCAATTCAATATGTAGATCAATTTGATATTTTATACAAACTCATTAATTTGGTTATATTGCATTTGAGCGGTATTACTTTAATACTCGTAGTTTCTGTTATTTTTGTGATGAAATTTAAACTTTTTTTCTATATTGAGGTCGCCCTTTTGAACCCCCCCTGATATTTACTATGCGGTGAGGCATTTGTACTCCCATCAACATTAATTATTTCCAGAGACATAATTGTGTCTATTTTTCCAGCGCATTGCACACAAAAGCAAGGGAACGATGGGAGCACCAGAACTCTGCTCACATCATGTCACTTCGTACCGCAAGCTGCAAGTAGTAAGTCTGTGATAAGTGGAATACCGCTACGCTTTCCACTCACGGGACGGAAGGACAATCCCAACCGCTTTTATATAGTAAGAAAGAAGAAGAAGATATTGCACAGTCTGGAGTAGAAAATCATCTTTTACCTGGAAAAACGAAATTACAAATCCCATCATGCATTGCAAAATGGACGGGGCGTGTGTGAAACTCCGTGCTACTCACACAGTCTGGAGTAGAAAATCATCTTTTACCTGGAAAAACGAAACTACAAATCCCATCGTGCACTGCAAAATGGACGGGGCGTGTGTGAAACTCCGTGCCTGCGTAGCACTCACGGGACGGAAGGACACCCGACCGCTTTTATATAGAAGGATGACAAAATGTTGGCATTAACTATATAATGTGTGAGGCCTGAAGTCCAAAGATCAAATAAACACTTTCACTCTAAAACTCCAGCACTTCACTCCCAGATAATCAATCAAGGCATGAGCTGGGAGAACTTTGTGCATGTTCTGCGACGGTAGGGGGGATGGGATACCAGGCTGCTTGCTGCTTGTCGCAGGAGAAAAGATGCTGACGGAGAGGTGCGATGTGATTTAAGGTGGGCAGGATCTATGAGTTTTTTCGTAGGCTCTGGTAATTCTAGTGTTAAAAAAAAAAAAAAAAAACATGCTGTGATTGAGCAAGAAATTGTGTGAGTGAATTGCTTTATATTTATATTTGTGTGCATATTTATTTTTAAAACTGGTGCAGATGAATTTGGTGTAAAAATGTCTTTAATCAGCAATTTGGTAGTTCAGTACTTAGTCAGGATTTGGTGCTGGTGTAGAGCAGTGGTTCTCAACCTTCAGTCCTTACGTCCCCCTGTGGCTGCAGGTTTTTGTCCAAACCCATTTCTTCTCTTAATTAGACTTGTACCTTAATTAACCAAGTCACTTTTCCAATTTTCTGGAAATTACAGACTGATTATGCTGTATTTTTAATGAATGAAGCAGGAATGTTATGTGTTTGAAGATTAAGAACTCACTCTTTTTCCTTTTAAATGTTTGAATTTTTTACTGTTCTGGTTATTTAGGCAATTATTTACTAATTAGACATTAAGCCTGTTACAATAACGGGCACTAGAACAGTAGTGCATAAACGTTAGTAGGAACAGTCTATATTAAATGGCAAGGGACCTTGACATCATTCTATTTCTTGTCTTAATTTTCTTTTTTTGTCAAAAATATTTTTGCAAGAAGCCTAAAGTAAAATAATTATAAAAGTAAAATAGAAACGTATATGACAATACAGTAAGTATAATTAATATTGCCTTAGTGTAAAACTTTGTAACAATCTGTAATACACAATATCTGTTTGCTCGTATTTTTTTTTTGTCTTTTAGCCTTTCTTTTATTGATGTTTACTTGTTGAGCTGACCGTTCTTCCAGGAGATGTTGCTTATATCGGATTTGATTGTCTGTGTCTTTTGTCCTACTTGACATGTCCTTTTTTTTTTGGGTGGCATGTTGTTAGTAGATACGTCCGTAATATTTTCTCTTACAGTAATACTGGCTTGTATGTGGCTGTAATATGTGTCACTGTATTGTGTGCCTTTAATTTTCTCTTGCAGTAATACTGCTTTGTATTTCCGTAAAATGCCTGTAATTTTCTCTGACAGTAATACTGGCTTTGATGTCCGTAATATGAGTTTAATTTTCTGTCACAACAGTGGGCAATCAGCAGAGTGTCCCCAGCAACTGATGTAATGTGTGGCGTGCAGCTGCTAATCGTGCCTGTGGCGTCTTCCCAGCAAGTACTGTGCAGTTCCCCAGCAAGTATTTTAATCTGTGCTGGCGTGCAGCTGATTATTGTATGTGTGGCGTCTCCCCAGCAACGGATTCTATGTGCGTGGCCGCAACTACCCAGTCAGCACTCTCCCCAGCAATGATGTCCTTTATTTGCTTATCATACACGGCCGCGGTTAGGCCATTCACTGTGTGCCCAGCTTCCAGTGTGTGTGCGTCCATGGTGCCGTGCGCATGGGCGGGGCACGGTGCGATGCGTGGTGCGGCCCTGCGCATGCGCACTTAACCAGGAAACACGCACACATGGACACATGGACACCTGGACACACACAGGGGTTTTATTATAGAGGATAAGCCCACCAGTGGATAACACTGAAGTAACTGCTCCTTTCAGAGTTATTTTTGCTGGTGTCTTCTCTGCTCAACATTAATTGTCAGTATTCAGAAACAATTAAAAAAGAAAACTCCACAGAAAGTGAATTAAAAAAAACAAAGTAAGCATCTAAAGATGCAGAAAGATACAAATGGCTTATTTTCTTGCAAGACCAAATCTTACACTACTGCACTTTTGTAAATGGTAAATAAATGAGAAGAAACAGGTCATCTTATTAAACGTTGGTCTGAATTAATGACTGACTAATTGAGAAAATGGTTGGAACAAAAACCAGCAGCCACAGAGAGTCCTAAGGACTGAATGTTGAAAACCACTGGTCTAATACATCTAATAAACAGATTAAAAACTTTGCTTGACGCACATTCCCCATTTCTGTTCCACCATGTTACTTTAACACTATAATTGCACATTTAGATTTCATATCATTAATAGTTTCCAATTATTCAAAAACTGTTTATTCAATTTTCTTTGCAGTCTAGCTTGCGTTTTCACCACAGTTTTGCTATGTGCCACAGCCACTCTCAAATTCTTACATAATGCAAGTACAAAATTATGCAGTGGCACAGTAATTAGTGTTGCTGTCTCACACTATGACACAAGTTCATTTCTTAGCTGGGTGGCTTTCTGTGAGTGGAGGTGTGAACGTCACAGTTGTGCTCTAGTATGAACTAACATTCACTTCCAGGTACCTTGATTCTAGTGCTACTGGAATAGTCCCTGTCTCCCCATTATCCTGTAATGGAAAAATATGGGTCAGCAAATTGATGAGTAATTTTTTGGCCTCTGTGTTATGTAATTTCCAGTTGGTCCACTGTTTGCTACTAACTACTTATTCTTTTGGTGGATAACCAAAATGTGATTGAAAGGCACATGTAAACTATAGTGGGTTCAACAGAAGATGCAAAATAGAGAGCAGTGTTTCTGTAATTCCTTAGATGCTTACATCTATTGAGATCTGTAAGGATGACACTCTGTTGATCCAAATTCTCTGTCATGTTCTTAAAACCATGACAGGAACAGATCTTCAGATATCCAGCGGCCTGGTGTGTGACACAGAAGTGCTTCTCACTCTGTAATGTTGTTAAAACCAACCTGCATTGTTGTGGACACATTGGTTTTTTGCCATGTCTGGGTTCTCCAAATAGTATGAATCATCTGGAACCAAGATTTATCAGAGTAGGAGAAATTCTTAAAGTGTTTTATTATCCAGTATTTGTTTTCCCCATGTAAATTCATCTTTTTTGGCTGACAGAAGTAGAATGTTGTTGTGGTGTCTTTTGCCATACTCCAATATTTGACAGGGTACATTAGGTTTTATTGTCCGATGCCTTATTTACCTTCACTGTTGTGCTCTGCTAATAGCAAAATACCTATTACAAGCCATATTTATTACCATTGCTCCCTTTCATGAATGTAAGTAGGACTGCTGCTTGAAGCTTTTGATAGTTATTAATTCATAAAACCCAACGGTGTTTCTGTTTCTGATACACTCATGAAAATGGGTCAGCTGGCAACTGGCATGTTGCATTCAAAACCACTTAAGACATTAGTGGTGCCCACTCTGTGTATGTAAATGTGTGCCTGCACACACAGTAATTTGGTAACTTTCCACCTTCTTTAAACAACATTGTTTGTGATTATGTATCTTGTGTGTGAAGGGCAGGTATACCTGTTAAAGTAGCCTTTTATTATGTCGTATTTTTATCAACACTGCATCGGGGAACATTTTTTTTACAAATCATATTATTTCTAGATAATTTGCTCATTTATTTGTGTCAAGTAAGACTTAAAAAAAAATATGTGATCACTTAATGCTTTATTATTTTCAATATTTGTCCAATGTGTAGGACCTGCTAAGCCTAGTAACAAAAGGGTCTTTGCATTCCCTTTGTCAGAGAAAGCTATCATTGTCCTGTTCTTACAGTGGTGTCATATTCAGTTTAGGGTATCTTCTTACCTGCCAGGGGTCTTGTTTGTACATTTTCACTTCTTTGTCTTACCCATCTTATAAAATCCTTAAACAAACTGTATACATTTGATAAATCTTATATCAGTAGTTGTTTAATAGTTTGTCAATTAGTTGTAATTCTCTGCAAATTATGTCCCCAATCCTGATTTGTTTCCTGATATGCAAACTGATACTGTTGATAGTATAAGGGAAAATCCTGTTTTCCTTACTGTGTTTACAAGGCCAATTGAGTCAGTACGTAAAACCCATTTTAATTTTTTTATTGCATGTTTACTGCTGAGCGCTGTCTTGGTGCAGTTCATTTATACTGACATCTAAAGTATGACTGAAGAAATTGTGTGGAAGTTGTGTGATGGTAGACATTCAAGCGCAGAGTTGTTTATTTTTACCTACTTAATTATTTAGTACTTTAGTGTGAAGGATATTAAATGTTGATTGAAATAGCTCAGCTTACACGCTACTTCTAAGTATCATATGGAATTTATATGGTAGTATCTGTGCACCTGTTTTCTAACTTTAGGCAAGCAGTTTTATAGAATCTAGCATAAGATAAAATTTTTGAGCTTTATTACATAAGTAAAGTCATGATTATTAATGGGTTCTTATTAGCTATTTAGCTCTGCAGTACCCATAGTATTGTAATACCTTCTTTACCTTGATTTTGATGACAATATGACATTAGGTTACCTCTGCTTTTCAAATGTCTATGACTGCAGGGTAGAAAACAGTTAATGTATTTAATTAATTTGTTGGCCTAATGCTTCCAGGATAGATTCCAGCTCTTCACTAACCTCCAATTAAACAAAGATGGTTCAAAAAATAAATTGAATGGATGGAAGGCATAACAGTTTTGGAATAAAAAATTCACCCTTGAAGAACATTCAGTTAATAATAACTTCACTGTTTGAAAGTAAACAGGCATAGTGTTCATTCTTGATTTTTGGTGCATTCGTACAGTCTGTAAGTACAAATAACACATTTATAATACTTCTTTTATTGAAAACTGCTGCATTTTGTTAACAGCCGAATATCTTATAAATATAGCCTTGTCATAAATTAAAACACAATAAAAATATCATAAAAACCACATGACAGAAATCCACAGCATTTGCGTTTCTTTTCTTCCACTTCTTTATTTTATCTAGTTCATTAGGGTCTCCATGGTCTGTAGTTTTCTTTTTTTTTTCTCTGTCACTGTCCATATTTCCTTTGCCTTGATGCTTTGTATGTATAATGAACAAATTTCGACTTTACGGATTTACATTCTATAGTTACCTGGTGCTGCCAGGAACCCTGTTTTCATTTAATGAAGGAAACAATCTGTTTCTAACTTAGAAGCTTTGAATTCCTGACACAAAGTTGGGAGGTGTCTTTAAGTTCAAGTTTTCACTCCTACGCATTAGAATTCCACTTTCCACGGTGATACTTAAAGTGCAAGCTTTTTGGAGACGTACTTGAAAGAGAAGGGTAATGATAGTAAGAGAGATAAGATGGATTTTTTTCCAGCTATTGCATTTAACATAATAGAATGATAATGTTTATCTTTGTATGTGTATCTTTTTAATTGTAAACAAGTTAAATTTGCCTACCTTTTATCTACTGTTTAGATATAATACAATGCTAAATAGTGCAATTTATGTCAAAGCTAAAAAGATTTTTATTCTCTTTTCCTTATCTATGACACTTTGACCCCTTTCACATTTCCAGAACACCTGTGCCCTTTCAGCTAGTGCCTTCTCTGAATGGACTACAGTTTAATTCCTTGTGCCTTCCTGGAATGAAAAAAATATCCATGTGTTACTGCATATCTTGCGAGATTGTGATACCATGTGGTACAAACTAGAACAAGCATACAAAAGGCTGAAATTCTATTTTTATAACAAGGCGAGACCTCAGAAAACCATCCTAAAGAGAAATGCTCAATATTCTGATCAGCTCAAGATCAAGAGCACTGCAGAAGCAAAGCTGATGATATATACTGAATTCTAAGAGCAGAGTTGAGATGCTGCTAGCCACACATAGCATATCCTCTTCACCAGCAATTTAGAAACAATTTTTACTCATGCATCTCTGCCAAATAAATCTTTAATCGGTACCTATGTGCATTTTATCTGGAGGTCTGCATAATCAGTATTACCAAATTAGCTTTTGGTTATTAACTCTTTAGGCTGAATGTTTTTCTTCACCCTTATAGGCTAATTGTTTTCCAGAAAATTTCACTTTTGTTTTATTACTTAGAATGTGGAAAACATACATTTAATAAATACATGAACAGTCCTAATGTTATCATTTTGAACCATATAAACTATTCATTGCAAACAATTGCATTCACTGGTAATTGACACTATTTCCAATATGCATTACACTGCTGACATGGTGATTTTCTGTTTGCTGTTACTGACCACGCAGTCTGCCTTGTGCTTCTTGTTTTCATAGGTGGCTGGAAAAATGATGAAACGGGAATGTTTTTTGACGAGAACAGCAGCTGGCATTTGATGTCATGCTGCAAGGAATATTAATGGCTGAAGTGTGAGGAATTTGGTTTATCTTGCAGCCTTTTCTACCATCTAGTAGTTTGAATCAAACTATACATTCCAGACAACTTTCTTGACCTTTATCCTTCTACCCCTTCATGTCCACTTTTGCGGACACCCGCCTTGAAAATGTTAATCAGCTTAACATGGCCTAATTAAAATGTTATGTTCCTGTAAATCGGACTTCATAAAAGAGGACCACATAACTCTTGCTGATGAGGAATTGAAAGAGGAGAACTAAGCAGTTTTTTTATAGCGCAAAGTCAAATATTTCATAAAATCCTAGTAGTCTAAACAAGTTTATAAAAAATAAAAGAAAGTATCCTGTAATTCATTTAATAATTTGACTGTCCATAAAAGAAGTCTGCAGCTTTTTCAGGACGATGAGCTTTCTTCACAAAAAAAATAAAACGATGTGAAAGAGTTCCATGAGCTATCACAACTAATGGTGGTTTTCAACTGAATTTTTATTATAGAATGTATTGAAGGCATATCCATATTACATTCATAAAACATTTAATTAAAAGTCTGAACTGTTCAGTCAGTATAAGTTTACTTTTTGCGTTTTTTATATACAGTATATTTTAGGATAATATGCATGATGAATCATTTGTTTTGCATGGCTATTTTAAAATACTTTTATAATTTGTTTTGGGCATTATATTAGTACTTAACTGTTGTTTCCTGCTATGTTTGTTGGTAGATGGACTAAAAGGGGAGGCTAATGCTCCTGGAATCCCATAATTTGAAGTAATTTTTGGGTTCCTGTCTTGCTAATATTTACCAGAACAGTAACAGATGATCATATTCCTCTGATACTCCTCGGCTAAGTCTGTAGTGTACAAATGCTTAATATCTGATTGTGGTTTTCAAAGTAGTTGTAAACACGCATAAGTTACTCTGTCTGTTCTTACTATTTGAAAATAAATTGTATTTATGTTTTTTGGTACAACTTTACTTATTACAGTTTAATCATTGAGTTCCTCCTTTGCCCACGCAGTGAAAGAAATTGTTAAACTTAAATTCATCTCCTGCAAATAATTATCCATTCTTCAAGTGGTTCAGTTTGGTAATAAACTAATAACGAGATGGAGTGAGGTTACTGTCTTTGAGGTTATCTGTCATCTAGCAGATTATGCATTGACATATAAATACATACAGTAAATATACTTACTACCACTTTTTTTTGGTTGTATGTTGCCCTTGCACCTAATAACATGAAAGTCCTATGCCAAAGCAGTTCATTCATTTTTGATCACAGAATTACCACCACAGTTCCCACAATAATAGCCACTGATGGATCTGGATAAGCCAAAAATCTTGAATTTTGTTATTCTTGTGTATTTACTTTTTTATATGGAAAATCTTTAATTCAAAGTTGTCATCTTTGTAATTGACGGTTTGTTTATTAATATTTTTCCCCAAAGAACAAAAGCCCTGATGATGAAGAGCCTGAAAGTAAACGTCCCTTAGATGATGTAGAAGAGATGAAGCACAGGTGAGCAGCATTTTGTAGAAAAGGCTGAAGTGTGTGTGTTTGTGTTTTAAGTGCAATATTTAAAATGACTGATTCTATAAGAATGGGGAAAAAGATCAACAGTAAAGCTGTGGTTCTCATTATTACGTATGTACTTCTTGGTTTCTTTGTAGGAGGAACAATATTGAATCCCCTATTTACACAGTTAAACAGATAGACTAGATGAGTTGCACATTATGTGTACTGAGAAGATCAAAGTGTTAATCACTGATAAACAGCTAAATTATATGTGTTATTGTCCTCCCAACAAATTTTATAAAAGTGAATACGAGACTGGAAGGATTCGGTTTCTTATTCTGTCATTAACTGGTAACAACAATCTGAACCATGTCAACTTCGTTTTAACCTAATTCTTTGGTTTGGTTAGACCCTGGGAGGTGGGGGTTTGTCATACTTTTGTGAAACCAAACTCTTGGAGTAAGCAGTCTATTCGACTTGAAAGATGTGAGCCAAAGTAGTATTTTGTTCTGCTTTGATGTGGGATAGACACAATATTTGAGTTACACTGTTCATTCCTAAATTCTATCATGCTTGTAATGTGTATTTCTTTGCTAACTGCATATGGTTTTTCCTACTGAAAGCTTATCCGATCAGTTCTTTTTTTTATCATGATAAGATAGCATGGTTCCTGCTGCATTGCTGACACCTGCTGGCATTGTGTTAACCAGCTACTTGCTAAAGATTTGTTGAGAAGGATATGTGAAGAGGTTATAGGATTATAATAAAATTTAGTACTGAATGTGTAGTTTTGCTTATGTGTGCTTTGTAATGAAACTTTGAGATTAATCAAATAATTGAAAATAATTTGTATTTAAAAGACTTCTTGTTTCAATTGAAAATTTAAAGCAGCGCAGTAACTGTTTAAACTACCACTTCATGTATTTATGTGACTTTTAATTCCAAAGATGGTCTGCATTTGAAAAACCTAGAGCACTAACATATTCTTTAATGACTGAGTTGACTCATAATACTAAAAGATGTACTGTTATTTATTTAAGAATCATATCAAACATGGGGATAAAGACTAGCAAACAAGTTTGGCTCGTGTTTGGATTCAGAATCAGTACTATTACCATTAATCAAAAATTAACACAGGTAATGCCAACTTTAGTACTTCCTAGTGCTTAAAAGAGTAACATAAGCAGCAGAAAGTATAGTCGCATAATAATAGACAAGCTGTACACTTAGTTTTTGTGATCTTTATCTTCTTGTGGACTGTTGGTGGAAGTTTTCAATGAAAGCAGCATGGAACTCCAACGCACTAGTAGAGTTTGTTACTGTGTGTTGCCAAAGTTAACATGAGGATTAGCGTGAAAGATGTTTTTACAGTTGAGAATTATGAAGCTCTTTCAGCGTGGGGAAGATGTTCTTTACTGTAAATACATTTATTATTTTTATTATTATATCAACTGATTAACAACTAGAAAACACTTTTGTTTGCTTCTTACACTAAATGTAATTTACAATGTATACATTAGAGAAATGTCTGCACAGATATTCAAATTCAGGATATTTTGATTGAGAAAATATATAATAGAAGTACAATGTGCCCTCTTTTTATTCTTCATTTTTGGATGTGTTTTGTCTTTGAAAAATGTTTACAAATATTTCTATGGTAATATGTGACTGTAAACTTTCTGCCAGGGTATAAAGAAGAGCATAGGGGAACCCTGTTTTAATGGATTGTTTTGTTTTGCAGAGAATTGAGGCTACGTAATTACACTCCTGAAGATGAGGTACTGAAAGAAAGGCAAGTCCCCAAAGCAAAACCTGTGCCAGGTAAGGCCATTTTGGTTAGGATAAAGCTTTTTCCATGTCAAAATAAAATTCCTCTTGTATATGTCAATATTCTAATTTTTTACAGTTAGCTAGTTATTTAACCTCTAACTGATCTTGTTTTTTTTTTTTATTTAGCTGTTTTTTTTAATCTCTTCATATTCTGTATTCAGAAAAACACAAGTATGAGATTTATGTTTTTAAGAAATTTGGAAATATGTATATTTTTGTCATAGCTTCAGATGCCTACATTTTTTTGTCACTTTTCTAATCATACACCTATTTTTCTGGGGACTTTGATCTCTCATTTTTGCTCTAATGATGACAATCAATAATGACAAATGCAGTAAACACCGAAATAAATTAAATTGGAAGCTGAAACGCTTCAGCTGCTTCAGTGTCAAACCCATTAGCCTGCTTATTAGTAAATAACTAGATCATTTGTAAAAGAATCATAATTACAATAATAAAAAGTCAATTGGTTGTTACTCAAGAAAATTCCTGTTCTGATAATTTCTCCACAAAACATCCCTTAAAGGGAGCCGTGGGTTTTTTTTGTTTTTTTTTTATGAAAATAAAACAACATGGGGGAAACGTGGATCAATAAGGTGGTGTTTGGAGGGTGTTGGTCATAAAGTCTTTTTTTTAATATTTAGGTGTTTTTCTTTTTAAACATGCATATGCTGGGTTCATGTCCAAATGTCTGTTAATGGTGTTTATTTTGCTATATATTACATTTTATTCCTGTATGTCTAGTCATTTTCTTCAGATGATGACATTTGGTAGGTTGTCAAACCTGCCTCGGAGTGCTTCTGTGACATGCCATGGCCAGTTGAAAACACTCCTGGGTTATGAGAAAGCCTCTCCCGGCAGCGCTGACTGTCATCCACTAGGGATTCCTACAGGGTTACTCCTCTAGACTCTGGACACTGCCACCTGTTAAAGTGGGGGATGAACTGCTCCCTGCCATGCTCTTCTGCCAGTTCTTGTATGCTTCAAGCATCCCACTCAGGATGGGGATCATATGGTGTCACATCTGGGTACTTCCCCCATTACTTGGCTAACTATCCAGTCATCCATTTTCAAATGTGTTTTCAAATGTGGCTAATTTAGTTCTTAAAGGTCAGGTTGAAAGGAAGAAACTAATACTGCTATAGGAGGCCATTTCACAGTGTATATTTAGACGCAAAGCTTGATTAGATTTGATGGTTAATCTAACATGCAGGTTTTAGGCATAAATATTAGGAAAACCAAGGTACTTAAAAATCGGGAGTGGTCTCTCCTAGACTTTCTTTTATACTTAGATATGGGGATGGATATTTGAGGAGTGAACCGCAAGACAATAGTTATATTTTTATATTATGTACAATAAAGAACCATCAACAACAAATCAAATTCATAATATATTGGACAGCTATTTATTGTGTTTATATATATATATATATATATATATATATATATATATATATATATATATATAAAAGTAAAGATAAATAAATCAGACTCTTCAGCTGCATGAGTAAAAGGTAAAGTACCACTTCTGGTTAATGGAAACACCCCAAAAGTTGATAGAAATCTATGTATTGTACCTAATACTTGTATGCAAAATTTGGCTGACCTAACTGAAAGCGTGCTCTAGTTATCGTGGTTACATGCACACACAGACAAATCATATAGGTCTAAAACGTTGCGATTCATCAAAATCTCGAAATGGAATTTTTGGAGGATTCCGATACTTTCCCTATACTTTATATATGACAAAAGTAAAAATCTACATACAGTACTTACTGGGTGATTTTAAGGGTAATACTGAATATGCAAGTCTATGCTTGATGCTGGAAGTTATTTTTATTTTTTAATGAAAAATAAGAAGTACTGTTGATTACAGTAATAAATTATATTACATTTACTTATTTGGCTGATGCCTTTATCCAAAGCGACATAGGACATTTATGATACAATTGTTTAAATTTTGTTTGGGTTTCCATTTGGAGCACAGGCAGGTCAAGTGACTTGCTCATGGTCACACAGTGTCAGTAGCAGGAGTTCAAAGCCTTAACCACTACACCACACCTTCTGATGTACTTGTTTCACATTTCTAATAATCTTTGCTCAATGAGTGACGGATTTGATCTTGGTGTTCTACAGAATGTGTGCATTGGCTGATGATATCATTATAGCATCCTAACTTTAATGCATGTTAAAAAATTACAAGACTGCATTTCTTATCAATTGTTTAGAATGAAACTTGTATGACAAAAATGTTAAATTTATTGTCAAATTCAAATTTAGTTTAATTAAATCAGTCATATTACTGCCTGTTTTTATATTACAGTTGAAGAGAAGGTGAAAGATCAGTTGGAAGCGGCCAAACCTGCACCAGTGATTGAGGAAGTGGTAGGTGCATTGCATTGTAGAGAGTCCACTCGTAGCTGACTGATGTAAAGCACTTAGCAATCTGTATTAATATTTTTGTGGGGATGTGAGGTGTTCTATAATTTATTAATTTTGAATCTGATGATACATTCAATTCCACTGTTATTGTACAGACCTTCTTCATTCTTATTTGTAAATATAATCTTATAGGTTCTTCTATATTTCCTTTTCAAACCTAATCATTTTATGTGTTCCTGCCACTTTTAATTAAAAATTTATTTCCAGAAAGTGAATAAATGTGTATTAGCTGTGGGTGCAGAATTAAAAAAAAATATATTGCAAAAAGCCATACACTAAACATAGTATTTATTAAATTGGTGAGGGCTGCTCAAAAATGTTTTTCAACACATTCTACACTTAAGTCAAAATGAACAGAAAATGTCTGCATCTTATTTTGTGTTTAAATTATTCCACTTTCTGCTGAAGTGCCAAACGTTGAGTCCAATTCCTAACACATGCACAGTTGGCTTTCAAGCTAGAGGTGATATATGAGTCAGAGAACAGACAGTCACAGAATTTCTTTTGTGGGGGGGGGGGGGGGTTTGGACATAAAATCAATAAAATGCAAAGGCAGTTAAAATTTAATTGGAGACATTATAAAAGCACTGTTTGCTGTTGGGCTTCATAAATTGAGGGTTCTGAGAATGGCTAAGCAGAGCTCACCAATGTCGCCAACCATAGCAGTCACTGGCATTGCCTCTTCAAGCCAAAGATGTCGTCTGAGAAGACTGGTGGATTACACATGAAAAGCCTGCAAATGAGTTCATGGTAGTTAAGGAAACTGTGAACATTATTTATACCTTTAAATGTTCAAAATTGTTTGCATGTTGGGTTCAAAAAAGCCTAACCATAAATCACAAAATTGTGCAGAAAGAGATGTGTATAAATTTGCTCTTCCATAACATAGCTTTTGTCAAAAATGAACATGACACTGGAGTAAATTTGAGTGTCATTTGAACCAATGTCTGCACTGCTCATCACTTATGTCAGTCGTTGGATACAATTAAGGAAGCAGACTCCACTTGAAAAGGAAATGATGAAAGAGTTGAGCATTTAAAGTGATGGAAAAAATACACATTCCTAAATTTTTTCTAACTATAAACTTCACACTAGTGAATTTTTATAAATGCAAAACAATAGAAGAAAAAACTCTAGCTAATTAAACAATAGCATACATTTAATGCTGGAATGGTCCATTGATTTGTGAAATTGGTTGAAATGAAAATCTAAAGCCACAGTGGTACCTCATGAGTGAATTATAGAGCCCTTTCTGACCATGCAAGACTAATTCAATAGTGAAAAGAATTTTAAACTCAACCCTTTCTGATATACTGTATAATATTAATAAAAATGTGTTTATAAGAGACTGAGGAATATAATTTCTAGAAGAGTATAAGCTTCTGCTTGTAATTTGGTTTTGCATTTTTGCTTCTCTTTAGGATTTGGTTAACCTTGCACCTCGAAAGCCAGACTGGTAAGACTAGTTCTAAAATATTTTTTGTCTTAATATTTGTCATATGAAGAAGCTCCTAAACAACCATAAGTAGTTTTCTGTTATTGTTTTAGTTGTTAGCTATCCTAAAGACAGTTTCAAATTTGGGACCACATTTGATCTCAGTAATATCATAATAATTTTACGTGTTGATGATGATTTTGTTAGCTTTGCATGACATGAATTAATACGAACATGATCAAATTATAACAATCTATACAGGATGACTATTGAGCATTAATCATTTTCACCTTCAGTTATATAAATTTGAATTGCTCTTTTTAAGGAATGTGTCATATTTCAATATAATTAATAGATACTCATTGTTTACATTTGTTTGTTTTCTTGATGTTTTATACTTCTATTTCACTGATCTTATTTCAGTAGTGTCATACTTGCAGGTCAAAGGACAGCCTCACAGTCAAATACTTAGAGAGTGCATTATTCTGAACCATCAGCCTTAGCTTGCCAAGCATAAAATAACGCTGCCTGGTAAACGTCATTCTGTTTAACACTAGAATTACCAGAGCCTATGAAAAAACTCGTAAATCCGTCCCACCTTAAATCGCTTCTTAAATCCCTTCACACCTCTCCGCCAGCGTCCTTTGTCCTCTAAATGTGCTGATAAAGAGAAGCTAGAAGCAGCCGGCTATTCCATCCCCCCACCAATTTAGAATGTGCACGAACTTCTCCCAGCTCATGCCTTGATTGAGTATCTGGGAGTGAAGTGGAGTTTTAGAGTGGAAATAATAGATCGTTATTTGGAACACACGCATTTCATGTCTGTTCCGTTTCTACAGGAATCTGTGTAAACACATTGTTAAAACAGAAACGTTTTTTATATTCTAGTAGTAGATGACAAAATGTAGGCATAAACTATATAATGTATGAAGCCTGAAGTCCAAATATCAAAGAAACATTTTCACAAAAGGTACAAATATAACACAACAATTGCGCTTTTATTCAAAAATATAACTGCAGAAACAAAAAGCCGCCTTAACGTGACATTGACAGCCGTTTATTATGACTGCCTCCGTGGCACAATAGAATCAGCTGCCGACTGGGAATCAAAAGGTCGCGAGTTCAAACCTGCACCACTCCGTTTTGAGAAGTAAACTGCTCTTAGTCTTACTATTTTAGAATAAAAGCATACATTTGATTTTAGTCTGTAATTTATGATCCTTATAAAGGTTAGCTTTGTTTTTTTTTTTTTTTAATTCACTTTTCATTCTCTCAGTTGCGTTCAGAATCAATCCATACAACCCCATCTGAAACGGCTGTTTTCACATAAAGACGCGCTATAGCTCTGCAGTGTACTTTTGACTGCATTCTCGTACCAATGTTTGCGAAATGAAGTGTCTGCGTGCACTTTTCATGGCATTACACGTGTATTTTTTGAGCATGCTCAAACACAAAAACCTATGTTGGTGTAAAAGTACAGTGGGATGCAAAAGTTTGGGCAACCTTGTTAATAGTCATTATTTTCCTGTATAAATCGTTGGTTGTTACGATAAAAAATGTCAGTTAAATATATCATATAGGAGACACACACAGTGATATTTGAGAAGTGAAATGAAGTTTATTGGATTTACAGAAAGTGTGCAATAATTGTTCAAACAAAATCAGGCAGGTGCATAAATTTGGGCACCACAAAAAAAGAAATCAAATCAATATTTAGTAGATCCGCCTTTTGCAGAAATTACAGCCTCTAAACGCTTCCTGTAGGTTCCAATGAGAGTCTGGATTGTGGTTGAAGGTATTTTGGACCATTCCTCTTTACAAAACATCTGTAGTTCATTCAGGTTTGATGGCTTCCGAGCATGGACAGCTCTCTTTAACTCACACCACAGATTTTCAATTATATTCAGGTCT
>JANRMT010062844.1:439710-460335 GCA_026402145.1 Polypterus bichir lapradei
TACATTATATAGTTTATGCCTACATTTTGTCATCTACTACTAGAATATAAAAAACATTTCTGTTTTAACAATGTGTTTACACAGATTACTATAGAAACGGAACAGTCATGAAATGTGTGTGTTCCAAATAACGATCTATTATTTCCACTCTAAAACTCCACTTCACTCCCAGATACTCAATCAAGGCAAGAGCTGGGAGAAGTTCGTGCGTGTTCTAAATTGGTGGGAGGATGGAATAGCCAGCTGCTTCTAGCTTCTCTTTATCAGCACATTTAGAGGACAAAGGACGCTGGCGGAGAGGTGTGAATGGATTTAAGAAGCGATTTAAGGTGGGACGGATTTACGAGTTTTTTCGTAGGCTCTGGTAATTCTAGTGTTAATGTGCTTTTAACTTTGCAGTATGTTGCGCTATAAATAAGAAGAAAAGATGGAAAACGTAAAGAATAATATCACTTTGACTTTAAATGTTGATTTAACTCCATGAAACAAATGGAAATCAAGGCACAGAAAAGCAGGGTATAATCAGAACAAGAGTCACTGGTGCAGTAGAACTGTAAGCAAACCTCTTTTCAGTGGCTCAGTTCCTGGCTCTCCAGCTGTGTCCAAGTGTCTTTTGGTTCAGGTAGAAGATCTGAAGGTTGTATGGCTTAATGAATTCTAACAGAACAGCATTAAATTTCCAGTGTTTAGCCTACCATTGAAATTAATAGGTAGACTAAAGGCTTTATGTTATTCAGGTTCTAAGTGGATAAAATTGATTTATTAAATCTGTGAACTTGTGAAGGAGGCACACTGCAACCATGTCATCTATGATATTTGTTTATTTACTTTTGTATGGTACTTCTATTGATATTCTGACATTTTTTTACATTGATTGGCTAGCCCATTACATGACTTGGAATCAGTTTTAAAACTTAGTAACAATCTTTTAATTAGTCATGTTCTGTGAATCAGTTAAGGTGACTGCTTCAGTGACTGAGGAGTGGCAAGATTTTAATTGCAGAATAATTGCAGTCCTTATATGTGACATGATTTCTATATAAAACTTGTTGAGAGTTGTTTTGAGATTTAAATCTAATGCTTCCTTTAGGCAAGAACGTGATCCACCAAAACAAATGCACTCTTACAATCATCACCCCTTTTCATAATTTAACATATAATTTTAAGTAAACCACAATATTCAGATGTCCTACTTGTTACAAGTTAGAACGTTAGTTATTCTGGTTGCCTATTTTTTAGGGGAATTTCTGATTCAATTAAAATTTGTATGTCTACCTTTCTTGTGAACGTGCATTTATTTTAATTCAATTAAAAATTACAAATTTTTGTGATTTTTTTGTTTTTTTGCAAAAATGTCTTTACTATTTTTAAACATATTTATAATACAATATTTAAATAATATAATCACAGTCCTTTACTAAAACAATTATAAAAAGCAGGTAAACATGAGCCTTGTGATGAGCGGACACCCTCTTGAAGCTGATATAGTACTGCCGGCATAGCACTTTTAAATGTTGTATCTCAAATTAGATTACATTTGACAGTAAATCAACACAGGAAAAGACACAGCCATAATGATATCTCCTACCAAGGCTCCAGGCCTAACCACTGCTAAACATTACAAATGCAACTTGTTCTAAACTGGGTGCAGAAATCTTCACAACTGTGAATGCCACATATTTAGTTCTGACCTGCCCTGGTCTGTTGTGGTACAGATTGGGTTATGGAATGAATGATGTTTGTGTATCTGTTGCTGTTCTGAAAAATGGTTCATTATATTTTGATCACCAAGATTTTCTCTTATTCTTTATTAGGGACTTGAAAAGAGATGTTGCCAAGAAACTAGAAAGGCTTGAGAAGAGAACACAAAGGGCAATAGCAGAACTTATCCGTAAGTGACAACTGTCAGTCTTTTCAATAGGTGGCTTTTTGATCTTTCATAGTTTGCCTCCTTTATAGAGAATGCATTTGGAAAGTGGTGGGGATAGGCAATCATTTTAAAAACCACCATTTGATAATTTTACTGTTTGTTTTCTGTAGGAGAAAGATTAAAAGGCAGTGAAAGTGACTTGGCATCAGCAGTTGGTGCAGTGAAAGGCAATGATGGCAATGGAAGTGATTCAGAATGAAGATGGCAACAGCCTGAATCGTATTCAGGATGGAGAAAATTAGGCTATGGAAATGATGAAAGCGCTGGGACCCTTAAAGCAACAGCTGCTGTTGTTGTTGTAGCTGGCTACGAAACATCTGCTAGGGGCTTTGATGTGGGAGGAGTTTTAATATGACTCCTTTCACATATGAAACAAATTTCTTTTCTGAAAGATGACATTTAAAATGTAATATTTTACTACTTTAAGTTGTACTCAAAATTTTTCTCACATAACTTTTATATAAATTTTATAATAAAGTTCTAAAATTCTGTTTTGGTTTTGTTTCATTTTTAATATGTTTTATAAAAATATTTAACACTACAATCATCAGTTTTCTGCAGTCTAAACAGCCGAAAAAATACACTGTTTGATATTTTTTGTCCATATGAATATTAAAGGTAGAATGATGATTGCATGCACTGTATGTATTTAAAATTGCACACAAATGTTTCACAAAACTTGGTTAGCCTGAGGAAAGCTGTGATACCGATTGGTTTTTAGTAAATCCTGGTGTGTCCGTAAAGCTTTGGGAGTGCAATACTGTGTATCAGCCGAATTGTTTCCTTTCTAGAAGATGCCTCAGTTTCTTCATCTTTCTCCGTGGAAGATGCAGTTGAGTCACAACTTGAGGAGACAGCCCAGATCTGAGTATGAGAAAGAACATAATAAAGGTGCAAATCTTTAATGTTCAGAATTATCAAGAGGTTCTCTTTTTAAAATGAAAATTATTTTGGTTGGCTTTAAAGAAATTTCTGTAAATGTTTGCGTAAAAATGGCTAATTTTCACCAGGTTTTAGAAAACAGGAACCTAGCAACCACTGACACCCTGGAGAACCATTAATCCATTGCAACAAATTAAATAATTTCATAAAAATACATGCAGCAGTCACATGCCTACTAGGTAATGGTTAGGCTTAATGTTAATCTCCAGTAAGCATTACACAAATCTGAGATAAAGTCTAGAAGACATGACCATCACACTACAGGATCCTTGATTAGTTATTTGCTGCACTTAAAGTTTACTGTGATGTGGATTGTCTCCTGGTAACTTTTTTTCTGCACTTTGAAAGTAAAAGTAAAGCATCTGCTTAATCTTAAAATGTGGGACTCTCACCATTGGAATGTGTTTACCTGTTCCTTGTTTTGGCCACTCTGTGTGAGATACAGTACTCCCCGATGGTTGATGTCCCATGCGTTGTTCCTCTCACCTCTCCGGCTGGTCAGGCCACTGTTTGTGTTTATCTGGGGCAAACGACCACCACACCCCACTCTCTTCACAGCAGTTAATAAGTCTCCTTTAAAGACTTTCCATCGGTTTTGCTCCAGAAACACCTGACACAGTTTATCATCACTGCAAGACAGACAAAAGGTTGAAACAGTTTACTTTAGGAGCCATTACCTTCAAATGCTCATTCTTGTTTAATCAACTTGGTCATACTTGAGAGTGCTCTGTTCCGGCAGCAGTAATTTTGTTGTTACTGGCTTATTTGAAATATTTTGCTGAGTGTATTTACATCACAGAGCACAATATGTCCCCTACCCAAAAAAAAAAAAAAAAAAAAATTAAAGACTCACTTAAGCTTAAAAGAGTAGCACAATATGGCTTGCTACATTGAAATCTGGATAAAGACAAAACAAACACAGGCTATGATGTGCCTGTTGCAGCAGCTGTGATATGTTTGACTTTGGCCAAGCCCCTGGTCCAGTTGGCAGTAAGGTCATCAAAAACCTTTAAGGTTCTGTATGTTCAGTTTGCAAAACAATGTCCTTCATCTCCTGTATTTTAATAATTTACTAGGTTGTGGTTGTTATACCTGTTTTTTCTATTTCATTTTTACTTGTGCATTCATTTTTTTATTTACCTATCCTTCTTTATCACTTTACTGTTATTTCTGTTAACACAGTGGTTCCCAAATGTTTTCTTTTCACAGCGAACTTAATGTATCAAGATTTTTCCACAGCACCCTAAGTTAAATCAGTGTATAGTTTATAGTTTGATAATACATACCTGACAGTTGCAGTGCACAGTTGGTGGCTTGGTGCGATTAGTAAACAGAAATTATAGCAAATGTTTAGAATAGTTTGTAATCTGTTCTTCTTTGAGGTGCACCATATGGTTGAAAAAAGGCCAATTTTCTGAATTAGTTGACTATTACACTGACTGTTTCAAATTAAATATTTGTTGATGTTTTCATGCATTATAAATTACATCGAATTGAACAAATTACATTTGTTTACACATAAGCGCACTTCTGCTTCTTCACACACCTGCCACTCACTTGTCGTGGATCCTCTTCATTTTCAGGCCTAGTGTGCCAATTAAAGTTCAGTAAAAGCTTGACAATTTTTAGGAGGATAAGAACAACAACCTATAAAAACTATTTTCATCACACCACCATATGGAGGGGGTTCAACCTTAAATAAATAAAACAGACACAACGTTTAATATACGAGTACAAACAACAATCAGAAAACACAAATTTCGTCCATGTGATACACATTGAATGGCCCTGACTTGTTCATGCATCACGAATGGAACAAGCCTATTCTCGTGATTCATACTCATCTGGATGAGTTCATTCGGTTATGTTCTGAAAACAATACTGTTCGGTCTCGTCAGTGACGTATAAATGTATTATGAATAAACCGGTTATAGCTCAGGCGAAACACTTAACTTAGAAAATGGGTTGGATGTTGTTATTATAACGGTGGTATTATTTCCATATATTGAATTTATTTTTGGATTTGTTATGGTTGCAAAAGATGTCTAATGTTGGAAAATTTCGCAGCACCCCTGTAGGCCACATAACTAATCGCATAACAGGCTTATGTTTTGAGTTTGATATTTTTCCGTCCAGCTGTTTTACCTCTAGACTGACCTCAAGAAACTGTGACACACAGACACAACCCCATCATCGACATATCAATGTTTTTGGTATCGGGACCCTAAAACATTGAGATCCATTGAAAATTGGAGATCAAAATTTTTGACAAATATAAAGCTTTTGCTCCTCCCCCATAGACAATAGGTTATGGTGGGGGAGGGCGCAAAGCAAAAAGTATGTAATATTCTTGATTTGTTAAATGTCGTAAGCTGAAGTTTTAAAAATGTTGGTCAAGAAACACATGCTTTCACATCTATATTTTTTGATTAAAAAATTGAGTTCAGGTTTTTTCAGACCGGATAATATTTTTCTTCATGCACCAAGCCTTTAAATGCCATATGGCAAACTCCAAGCAAGATGTCGCATGCCTCTTTCTCAAGATCAGTTTTTGTCTTTTCCTTAGAGCTTTCCTTGAAACATAGTGGCTTCCGCCTTGCCACCCTACCATAAATGATTTATGGAGTGCTGCTGAGCTGTTCATCCTTCTGACAGTCTCTCTCCTCTCAGCATAGGACTTCTAAAGCTCAGTTAGAGGGGCCATTGTGTTCTTGTTCACCTTGCTCATTAAGGCCCTTCATTTCCAGTTTCTCTGTTCAGCTAGACAGCCAACTCTACAAAGTGCACTGGTGGTTCCAGACTTTTTCCATTTCACAATTGTTGAGGCCACTGTGCTCTTGGGAACACTCAAAGCTTTAGAGATAATTTTATACCCTTGTCCTGATCTATGCCGTCAGAGGTCTACAGAGAGTTCCTTGAAATTCTTGGCATGCAGTGTGAATTGTAGGTCCTTAAATACAAAGGTGTATGCCGTTTTAAATGACGCCTGATCAGTTCTATTTTCCACATGTTGGCTCCAATCAAGTTCTAGCCACATCTTGAGGATTAATAAAACAAGCAGGATGCACCTGAGCACAATTTTAAGTGCTACAGCAAACAGTCTGAATACTTCTAAATATTAAGAGATGTTAGTTTTTGATTTTTAAAAAATGTGCAAGCCTTTCTGAAAACATGTCTCACTTTGTCATTAAGGGTTATTGAGTATAGATTGATGGGCCAATTATGGCAAATATATCTCTTTATAAATAAATCTGGAACACAATACAGTGTGCAGAAAGTGAAGGGGGCTAATCACTTTTTGAATCCACTGTACATTCTAGAGACCAGTCTCCCTACTGAGCTAAGATGTCAAGATCCCAGCAAAATGAGACGAAAAAGTGCCCCCTTCTGTAATATCATGTGACCAAACTGAATTAGTTAGTTACAGACGGGTATCTATTTTAAAACTGTATTTGCAGTAGTTCAATATGTATCCCTGATATCTTTTAGGATAGAGAAAGCTTTTGATTGAGCTGAATGGGAATATATGCTCACTGTGTATTTTTTGTCTGGACCTAACATGTTTATGTATTTAATTCCTGTATTCTTACCCAGAATTCATTATTTGTAGAAATAATTTAAATTCTAACTATTTTACTTTAGAACAGAAAATCAGAATCGATTCTTTATCACCATTTCTCTTCACAGTTGCTACTGAACCCCTAGCTTTCCATCTCCACAAAAAGCCAGAGATTAAGGGTATTGTAGGGCTAGCATTTAAAAAAAAACTGTCTCTTTATGTTGATTATGTGATTCTGAACATTGCTGATGTATGTTCATTATTCAGTGCATTTACATGCATACACATAACCAGTATAAGGTGAGTAACCCAGCAACTTGGTTTAGTAAAACTCCATGTTTACATGCGCCATTAATCTTGTGGAGTACTCCTTTGACAAAGTGCTTTGATGTCATTAAATTTTTTTTTTTAAAAAAAAAAAAAAAAAAAAAAGGTTAAATGTCCTCATCGGCCACTATGTATCTGAAAACAAACATGAAGCCTTAGTTAATTTTCTTGTGCTTTATAAACACATTTAGTCTTTAATGTACTGTGAAGTAAATAACATCCATTCCCTTTTTACATCTCTGGCCTGAGTGTTATGGGCACTGGCCACTGCATCACTCGATTACACTGTTTCAACATATCTATAGCAGATAGCTGGTTGAAAACTAAACTGACACTTTATTAATATATTTCTGTTCCTGGATTACACACATTCATGTTTTCTGCTTGGCTGTGTGATTGAGCCCTGCAAAGGACCCAGTATGTGTGCGTTCTTGCCTCACAAGATGATGATAATGCAGGTTTTACTTAATTCAAATAAGTATTGCATTAGATTACACATTTCTTTACAAAGTAAACAGACTAGTTAATGTTCGTTACTTTTGAAGCCATTCTCTTCTGCTCCCAAGATTGTGCTACCGAACTTAGCTCTGTTTGTTCAGTTCAGCATCAACATAAATGTAGCAATTTGTGAAATATTAAGAGAGATTATTTCAATTTATCTTGTGGACATTTTTACCTGTAACTGCTGAAAGCGTGTGCTTAGCTAAGTAGGTGAGCAGAGTGCAGCAAACATACACACATGGTGAAATCTATCTGTTAACCTATTTTTTTTTTGATGGAATAAGGGTTTACGTGACAATTTAGAAACCAGGTTTCATGAATAACCGGGTTATTAAGGTGCATGGAAACACACTGCCGCATAAATTGAATCTGATAGAGGAATTCTATAAGGTTTCTGGATTTAGAATTAACAAGAATCTGTGAACAGTCTAGCATTTTCAATTAAACCAGACCACTTTCCTTAGGTTCTCTCAGAAAAGTTCAAATATGTAATTGCTATAGTTACAAATAATGTAAAGTTTATTTAATCTCTTCAGTTTTGGCATTCTGATGGAAAAAATGTATGTATAAATAAAATGCTAAGTACGTCGGTCATTGGATTACTTGGGAACTACTGGGCCTAGAACCTTGATCTTGGTGTTGATCTGCTAATGACCTGACATGGTGTAGTAAGTCAAAAGAAAAATTGAGGTAGTGGCAAAGTGATCTGTGCTCTTGGGTTTCTTACATCAAAGTGATGGGCAAACAAAGTGACTTGACAGAAAGAAAAAAAAAAAAAAAGACCAGCAACACCTGTTGAGATTCAAGCAAATTACAGAGGCCTGTGATGTGACAAAGAACACAAAAATAGGAAAAAGAAGAGCAGGGCTACCTGCTTTGCTTCAAATGTAGGATATGGAACCCAAGAATGACAAAAATAGAGACGTACATGTGGCTGGAGGTCTGCATGTTTACCTAGTATTTTACAGTACTTCTGTATTATTTTAAAAAATATCCATATGTACATTAACAAATCCTTTTCTAAAAAAACTACATACAATTGCCACTTCATTCCATCAAACATATAAAGTCTACATTTATAATAGAGACAGGTTTGCAAAGACGTCAAGCAGAGGGGGCACAGTAGTACCTAAGTTTATTGTAAAGAATGCTGCATTTAATTCAGGAAAGTTACTGTGTTTTTCAAGTTTTACATTAAGAATGTGTCTGCATCTTTGAACAACTACACTGATAATTTTCTCTCAAAAGTGACTATCTGGTGATGATGAAGATACAGTAGGAATTTCTTGGATTTTAGAAATTTATCTCAAGAAGTGCATCCCCATATGACTAATGTTGGGAATGGGACCTCAGATAATGACTGGAGGTCAGCCATGGACTAGATACACTTTGTTATGTACAAAGTCCTGTGTAATTGTACATATACCCCTCCCCTCCACACAAAAATGGTGCAAACTCACACCACTAGATCATCTCTGATGGCCAGCAGCATCAATGAGGTGATGTACCCTTTAATTTATCAGCTGTTATAGTACCTGGGGTAAGGTTGACTTCCCGTTCTTAGCTTTTCCAGTGTCTCGGTATCCACCATCTCACAGAACTTTTCCAGTTTCACTCTAATGATCTCACATCCCTGGCTGATGATGACCATTGCACGAGAATCTGTATGCTGTGGGGACATCGCCCAGCCAAGACCCTAATGAATGACAAGGACATGAGAGGAATCAACAGGAGGTTAAGTGAACCTCAAAGAAGGATGTCTGTTGCTTGAGATCTGGTCAAGCTGTAATTTAGGGGTGGCATTACATATCTACGTATCAAAGCCAGATGTGGTGTTCATTTTGACCTCCTATGTGGTCCTTTGATTTTTTTCCTTTGTATTTCCTAACGCACTTTCCAGGTCAGGGTTGCAGGGCCAGCTGTTTTCCAACTCACTTTTTGCTGAGCTGTGTGAGATAGAGTGGAGTCCCCCACAAGCATGAGTCTGGAATGAACCCACAGCTGGATAATTTATATTCAACTAAGTACTTGCCATTGGGATGCAGTGCATAAAGGAAGTGTTGTTCACAGAAGAACACTACGGAATGATCAGAATCCACATAGAAGCTTTCACATGCAGAAACTAAACCTCTTCCTCTAAAAGGAAGCATGGGTCCCTGTCGGGTGATAGCAATACATACTTTATATATAAAGTTAAGCCCCTCATATGGGCTCTGAGGGGACAAGGAGCATTGCATACATTGCTTTAAACCGTTATTTACCACCCATTGTCAAGCATGTATATTCAGGAGTCACCTGACAAGCTCGACTGAGGAAAGCTCTAACACTGTAGCAAGAGGGACACTTGTCCCTAACAGTGACAACTCAGAGAAGACACCCAGTAAGGGCACTCCTGCCTGATCATAAAATTTGTAGCAAGCCCCGTCCATTCCTGTCACTCCGCCAAATAAAGTGGTGACCCAGGAAGGTGGTGTCAGATTGCCAACCAGAACTTGAGTCTGTTAAGATCCACAAAGCCAAGAAACAAGAAAGAGCCAAAAGCTCTGTTGGCTAATTTTGAATTGGCATCTTTTCTGTTGGAGCTTGCTCACATATTTTGGTTTTCTTTCTCTTATTTCCATTATGAAAAACATTTCCTCCCGACTGCTTCCTGGCTGCAAATCACACAATATATCTGTATACTGCATGTACATTTTTGGAATCAACTTACTCATTTTCTGAAAATTTTCCAATTAAAGAGATGTGTAAAAAAAATTTTGACAATCATGAAGAGAGTGACGTGCCATTTATAAAACTGCAAATTAATGTGTTGTAATTGATGATGCAGAACATTTTAGATGGCTAATGTAGAAATGGAACAGAAAAGAATGATACATTAATTATTAGCATATATAAATATACACACTGATAAGCCAAAACATTATGACCACCTGCCTAAAATGCTAATGTTTCTTCATGTGCCACCAAAACAGCTCCAACCTGCCATTCATGGGCTTTACAAGACATCTGAAGGTGTCCCTTTGGTATGTGGCACCAGGATGTTAGAAGATGATTATCTAACTCCACTGTGGATCAAACTTGTTGCTCTAACACATCTCATAGATGGGCAATTGGTTTAAGATCTGGGGAATCTGGAGAGTAGGGCAACTCCATGAAGTCTTCATCATGTTCCTCAACCATTCCCAAGTACCACTCAAAGTGTGGCAGGGTGCAATATCCTGCTGAAAGATGACACTTCCATTGAGGAAGGTGGTTTCTGAAACTGATGCTGTTGACATACTTGGTCTCCAATGATGTTTAGATAGGTTTTACCTATTTAATTAATGTCCACGTAATTCTCGGCTCAAGCGTGTACCACCATAACATTACCCAAAGCATCACTCTCCCTACAACAGCTTGTCTTCTTCTAACAGTACATCCTGGTGCCATTTCTTCCCCAGCTAAATAACACACATATACCTGGCTGACCACCTCAAGGCACAGAAAAGGGGATTCATTTGATGAGGCAACTTTCTTCCATTAATCTAAGGTTCAGTTCTGATGTTTGCATGCTTATTGTTGGCACTTTTGATAGAGGTATGGGTTTTGACTGGCCTGCAGCTACGTAGTCTAATACGCAACAGGGTTTAATACACATTACTCCATCATTAAAAATGATCTGTGACTTGTGCCACAGTAACTTTTTTGATGGTTTGTACCAGACACGATCGCCTTTGTAGATCAGTAAGTCTTGACTGCTCGTTTGCCGGTTGTTGCAGGTTTGTGGTTTTTCATTGTTGGACCACTGTTGGTATGTACATTCCAAGGCGGACCACGAGCACCCCACAAGCTTTGCTGTTTTGGAAATGCTCTGACGTAGTCATGTGGCCATATCGATTTGGCCCTTATTAAAGTCACTCAGGTCTCTACACCAGCTCATATCTTCTGCATTCAACACATCGACTATGAGAACCTAATATCAGCTTGTTGTCTAATATATCCAGTTGTTACGAGACAGTCAGTGTCTTATACTTCACATGGTCGTGGCCATAGAGATTTGGCTCATCAGAGTGTATGTATACAGTATATGTATTTGTATGTTTTTATAGCACATTTCTTTGTAAAACATCAATCCATCCATTGTCTCACCCAATTAATCAAATTTAGAATCATGGGAGACCTATCCCCAGGATCGAGAACTGGTAACCAACCTTGCATGGATTGACAGTGAGAACATGAAAACTCTTCAGAGTCAGTGACATTCATGGAGGCTGAATGCTAGTCCCTGTTGCTGTGAAGCCGCTGTGTCATTCCATTTACATTCATTTATTTAGCGGCAATGCCACTTTTAAATCTGTAAATGCAAATCTGAGGAAGGCAAACAAGTGTTGGCAAAGATGGACGAATGTGTTACCCAAGGTGTTTGTAGTAACAGAAAACAGGCAAACATTCTAATCCTTTAGGCACATTATCAACGTGGGAAAAACAATGCTGGTCTGAGCCACCAGGTGGCAGCACTGCATACAGGAAAATAACCTGAAATAGTCGGACCCTGTGGGGCAGCGGAGAGATGTTTGAAATTTGGGAGGTGTTTGACATGAAAAGTGCTAAACAGAACAAAAAAAGAAGAATATTTCATGTACTGGCGTCTTCCTCTATGTGTGGTGTGCTGGATTTCACCCCTCATGATCAGTTATGTGCAAATCATGAACAATTTGTTCTTTTTGAATGACTCTTTATGATGTAAAGGTCTGCTGATGGACGTATAACGTGCCTGATTCATGAGGCTCAACTCAAGAGTCACTACCCAAGAATCAGTCTAACGATTCTTTTTCATTTGAATGAATCATTACGAGCTTCACAAATCTCTTTCACTTTGTGATTCTATAATGTAACATCTTATTTTAATTATGCATCTTAAATGTATTCTCATGTTTTGTGTACAGAAACAGGGCAATGGCATATGAGTTATCATTTTTAATATATAATTAATTATATATTTACCAGTAACGGTGCACTGCACGATAACGTGTAGTGAATACATTTGACTTGAGCTATCATAGTTTTCATCCTCTTTCTCTGTACCTTTAGCATTCATTTCCTCAGAGGTTGATGCGCTTGCTGCTTCCTGTGCAGCTCTTCTTTCATCCACCCTAGCGGCCCTCTTCTTTTCTTTCGTCAGCATCTTTTCACGTTAAAACTGATTGACTCAGAGTTTGAGTTGTAATTACTTAGTACATTTTCTTTAATTTTTCACTTAAGCTGGCACTTAAGTCTTCAATCTGCCTCAAGAATGATTTAAGATATGAAGAGGTAGGGGAAGTGACGGCGAAGGTGGTAGGGATGAGAATCGTACCCGTACGCATGCGCCACACAGCCGCCCTGCAGCCTGCTGCCGAGAGTTGATTCTACTATAAGATAAAATAAAAATAAAAAGAGGAATAACCTTGGAGGTCAGTCATCACCCTGAAAGTGGATTGTAGATGTCACGTAGTATATGTGTACCAAATTTCAAGTCTATAGGTGAAATGGTTTGCGAGCTACAGGTGATTTAAAATCCTAGACAAATAAACGGAGAGCCAAGGTAGCATAATAATTATAAATTTAGCGAAAATGAATTAAATTAACAAGCAATATTAATAATTATATAATTTATACATACATACATATGTATGAAATGAATGCACAGAGTATTAAATTGTATATTTATGATGCAATCAGTGAGGGACCATGGAACTACAGTATAAGCTCTTGCTAACTATGAATAAAATGATCAAAGATTTGATTCACTTAAATGAGTAGTTTGACTGATACGATTCAGTAAATTGAGTCGAAATGCCCATCACCCCTCATGATGTGCTCACAGGGGCCTGTTTAACAGTAGGTGGGCTGCAGCTGCATTTCCATTAACACGTGCACAGTACCTGCTGAGATGGATGCCTGCCGTCCTTTTCCAGGCAGCTTTCCACATAGTCGAGATCCAGGGCCCTCTGTAAAAAAGGAGAAATATTTAAAAGATAAGTTTGGTGTTTTTCAAGTTGAAGTTATTTCTTCGCAGTCATGCTATATGTTAATTTGCCACGTTAAGTTGTGTTCCAAATTGATGCATTTTTTACACATGAAAAAAAATTCCTTGTCTTTCTTGTAGCGGGGTCCATAGGTGAATGGAAAAGCCTTAAAACTTACTAAATACATCCACTTTGAAGCAGTAAAGGTTTTGAGTTAAGAAAACATGCCTTCTGCATTTATGGGGCACCCTTGTGATATTGAAAGGAAACTAGAAATAATTATTTTAGCTCAGATTCTTGTACCTACTTTTCTTGTGGTTTGAATATGTTTCATGTTCGCTTGTCTCCTCACAGTTGCTGCCACGGGTAGAGTTTAGACTTAAATCAAGAAGTTGATCAGCACAAAAACTGAACACATGTCTAGAGATGTTTGTATGTCTTTTGAGAAAATTATTTGAAAATGTGCAAATCCAGGATATAAACAGAAACTTATCAAACAAAGCATTTGCAGTTTCCATCGACTTTCTTGTGGTACTCACGATACCTTAAACGTAATGGCTTGTAGTGGATAGGTTGGATGTGAACACTCGACTGGAAGACTTACTGAAGATGGCCCTGTTAGTTTGTAGCACTCATTTCTCTGAGGACGACTACTTGCAGTTGAAGAGGAAAAGAAATTCTGTTCTTGATCGCTCATTATTGAAGCCAACTTCAGCTCCAAACCTATTTAAAGTGACAACAATGGTGACAAATTAACAATGGAAATGTCATTTACTTGGAAACTGAATATTGTAGAGATGAGTAACATGTATGGAGACAACGTAGAACAATCATTAGATGTGCTTCTAGCATCAGGGTGTGAATCATGTGCCTGGTTGTTGTCCGTGTGGAGTTTTTATGTCTTTCTTCGTCTTAGTGTAGTGTTCTCTCTAACACATTTACAAAGCCACTAAGATAGTTTGAAGTGGTGATTCAAATTTCAGGTTGTGTGAAAGGCATTGTGCATGTGCGTGTGTGTGTGATGGGTTGGCAATCAGTGAGATGAGGTGCAGGGCCAGTTTCCTTTAGAAATGGCCAAATATCACAAGTAGTTTACTTTTTTTTCCTTTGTAAAGCAACATGAATTCACTGTTTTACAATATACAGTATGTGCAATCTCAGCATGTGGATTAATAACTGATAACATTCTTTCCTTGAAATATGGACATATTTGGTAAGTTTAAGCACCTTTTTTTCATCTTTTGACCCTCGTACCCTTCAGCTTCATTGTAAACTGTGAGAACACAATTTTACATGGCAAATGAATATATACAATACCATGCCAAAATAACTTTGATTTAAAAAGTACCAAACGTATCCTACAAAGACCAGTAGTTGACTGAATACAGACCCTCTTAGGAATCCCAGCTCCACAACGGAACTTTACTGGTTTGTGTGATCTTTTTTTTTTTTTTGCTCGACAAAACCTTTTTATGAGGAGTTCTTCGTATGTGAAATTGGCTCTTTGGTGTCTAAAAAGAGTCCTAATATGTTGTGCTTCCTTTTACACCCTTAACAGTCTCATTCTGTATTTCATTTTTGCTTTGTACTCCATATGTCTCCTTTTCAAGCACTAAATTAGCAGTCTGGCTAATTACTCCATCCATCTGTTTTCAGAGCTCTTCCATCTTTTGTGATTTATACAGCTAATGCATATTCAGTAGATGTGTAGCTTTTTCAAAAACATGTTTGATAAAAGTAAAATGGCACTACCAATAATAAAAAGATAGCATAGCAGCCAACAGACCAAAGCACTCATAAATCCAGGTATGGCCCGTTACCCACAGAGGCCAACACGGCATAATGGCAGACAAAGCCCTTACAGATAGGATTGTGTCAGCTATGTGGAGTGACAAATATTGCAGTCTCTCTTCCATATCTTTCCTGACAGCACTTTCCAGGACTTAGACTTCCTGTGGCATGGCCATGATTATCAGACCCACAGGAAAATGGAAGGAGCTGGGGGACCCTGCATTCTTGAGAGAGGTCAAGGCGTTGGCACGAGTCATAAGCCATGAGAAACTGCGTGCAGGAGGGGAGAGCATATGGAACTGGCCACAAATATGAAGGTGCAAAATGGAGAGATATCTGTGATCTTTACAAGTGAATGTAAAGAGGGGGGATAAGGGAAGGTGATTTGCAACTTGGTCCGGTGTCTCAGTGCATGTCACAGTCCCTATAAAAAGTATTCAACCCTTTACGAAGCTTTCACATTCTATTGTTAAACAAAATTGAACGGCAATGGAATTACAGTTGTGCTTGAAAGTTTGTGAACCCTTTAGAATTTTCTATATTTCTGCATAAATATGACCTAAAACATCATCAGATTTTCACTCAAGTCCTAAAAGTAGATAAAGAGAAACCAGTTAAACAAATGAGACAAAAATATTATACTTGGTCATGTATTTATTAAGGAAAATGATCGAATAGTACATATTTGTGAGTGGCAAAAGTATGTGAACCTTTGCTTTCTGTATCTGGTGTGAACCCCCTTTGCAGCAATAACTACAACTAAACGTTTCCGGTAACTTTTGATCATTCCTGCACACCAGCTTGGAGGAATTTTAGCCCATTCCTCCGTACAGAACAGCTTCAACTCTGGGATGTCGGAGGACTTCCTCACATTAACTGCTCGCTTCAGGTCCTTCCACAACATTTCGATTCGATTAAGGTCAGGACTTTGACTTGGCCATTCCAAAACATTAACTTTATTCTTCTTTAACTATTCTTTGGTAGAACGTCTTGTGTGCTTAGGGTCGGTCTTTGTCTTGCTGCATGACCCACCTTCTCTTGAGATTCAGTTCATGAACAGATGTCCTGACATTTTCCTTTAGAATTCTCTGATATAATTCAGAATTCATTGTTCCATTAAAGAAGGCAAGCCATCTTGGCCCAGATGCAGAAAAACAGGCCCAAACCATGATACTACAAATACCATGTTTCACAGATGGGATAAGGTTCTTATGCTGGAATGCAGTGTTTTCCTTTCTCCAAACATAACGCTTTTCATTTAAACCAAAAAGTTCTCTTTTGGTCTCATCCGTCCACAAAACATTCTTCCAATAGCCTTTTGGTTTGTCCACGTGATCTTTAGCAAACTGCAGACGAGCAGCAATGTTTTTTTTGGAGAGCAGTGGCTTTCTCCTTGCAACCCTGCCATGCACACCATTGTTGTTCAGTGTTCTCCTGATGGTGGACTCATGAACATGAACATTAGCAAATGTGAGAGAGGCCTTAAGTTGCTTAGAAGTTACCCTGGGGTCCTTTGTAACCTCGCCGACTATTACACGCCTTGCTCTTGGAGTGATCTTTGTTGGTGGACCCTGGGGAGGGTAACAATGGTCTCAAATTTCCTCCATTTGTACACAATCTGTCTGACTGTGGATTGGTGAAGTCCAAACTCTTTACAGATGCGTTTTGTAACCTTTTCCAGCCTGATGAGCATCAACAACTCTTTTTCTGAGGTCCTCAGAAATCTCCTTTGTTCGTGCCATGATACACTGCCACAAACGTGTTGTAAAGAGCAAACTTTGACAGATCCCTGTTCTTTAAATAATACAGGGTGCCCACTCACACCTGATTGTCATCCTATTGATTGAAAATACCTTACTCGAATTTCACCTTCAAATTAACTGCTAATCCTAGAGGTTCACATACTTTTGCCACTCACAAATTTGTAATATTCAATCATTTTCCTCAATAAATAAATGACCAAATATAATATTTTTGTCCCATTTGTTTAACTGGTTTCTCTTTATCTACTTTTAGGACTTTTAGGAGTGAAAATCTGATGATGTTTTAGGTCATATTTATGCAAAAATATAGAAAATTCTAAAGGGTTGTCAGGGATGCCAGGGGCCATGACCCGGCCGGGACGCCATGAGGGACCAGATGTGGGTCTGTGCCCACCCTGGATCACGTGGGAGTCGCCTTCCTGGTTGCTTTGGGGGCCACGGGTACAGGGCATGGAAGCTCCACCCTGTAGGGGCCCGTGGTCACCGCCAGGAGGCGCCCCAATGCCTTGGGGACCTGTTACCTCAGCACTTCCGCCACACCAGGAAGTGCTGGGGGGAAGAATTAAAAGGGCGCCCGGAGAGCTGCCGGGAGAACAGCCGGCACTTCCGCCACGCTGGGGCGTGGCCAACGAGGGAATGCCGGGAGCCACCTGCAGCTCATCTGGGACAGGATAAAAGGGGCCGTCTCCCTTCATTCGAGGCTGGAGTCGGGAGGAGGAAGGACGAAGCACAGAGGAGGTGTGGAGGCGGCCCGAAGAGAGGCATTTGTGGCCAGGACTGAGTATTTGGGGATTGTGCACTGAATTGGGTCTGTGTGACCATTGTAAATAGTTGTATTAATAAACGTGTGGTGGTGATTACAACATGTCCGCCTGTCTGTGTCCGGGTCGGCTCCACAGGGTTCACAAACTTTCAAGCACAACTGTAATTTGGCTTTTCTGATACTGATCAACAGAAAAAGACACTTTAATGTCAAAGTGAGAAGTGACCTCTGCACAATCTCATAAGTATTCACCCCCTTTAATATGACAAACCTAATTCAACACTGGTACACTGTGGTATAGTGGATCCACAGCTCAGATCAAAAAAGGCAGTTTTTAAATAAATGATCGGCGCACTTGCGGCTTAAAGAGGGGCATGGTAGTGTGGCCGGAGCGGTTCCCGGGTGCATCCGTGATTGAAGCTGGGAGCTGCTAATCGCCACACCTGAGCCACGTCCCTGTAATAAATAGGAGAAGGGTGAGGCAGAAGGAAAAAAGAAATGGAAAAAGAAAAGAGAACTGTAAAAGACTGGAGAGCGAGAGCGCAGCAATGGGGTAGTGCAAGAGAATGGACGAGCCTGCCAGCTGAGTAAAAGAAAGGTCAGCATGGTCGAGGGTCCCAGATAGAGTGAGCGATCGGTGTTCAAGGGATGGATCATGCCCATTGACTATACAGAAGAGTGGATAACGATCGAGGAGGAGTCCACCCTAGGGATGTGAGAGATGACCACGTGTGCAAGAAGGAAGGCGGGAGGACAACCAACCCCGAGCGGTCTAGCAGACACTGATGGAGGCAGCTAAGATGGGGGTCGAAAGAGACAGGACCGCGGCGGCTGAAGTCTCATTGGCTGAGTAAAGCTTGAATGGGCTGAAGAGGCTGGGAGGGAGCTGTGTCTGGCTGGTGTAGCCCCAATGCTTGCAGCTATTTTAGCCTTGTTTTAACCATTTGAGATTTTATCTTTTTATGGATTATTTATTTATGGACATTTGAGTACTGCACTTTATTTTGAAGACTTTTTGGTTTTGACTGTTTTTTAATAAAAGCACTTTAGCACTTTTTGCACAATCCCCTTGCTTCGTTGTGTCTCATTGTCCAGCTCATCCAGTGACATTACCGATGGTTCAAGAGCTCACAAAATGGAGATGGGAGCCTGGAGCTGAAAGCACATTGTCACATACACATAATTAGGTAAATGGAGATCACCAGTATGGGGTTTCAGGTGATCTTAATAAAAATGCACCTTATCTGGAGGGTCCAGCCCATGGTGAGTCAGTATGGTGACCTAACCTACACAATGAAGACAAAAGAACAGTCCAAGCAACTCACCGAAAAGGGAATTGAAAAGCAAAGTCACGGGATGGAGGCAAGAAAATATCCAAGTCACTGAATATCCCTTGAAATCCAGTGAAATTAGTCATGAAGAAATGGGAAGAGTATACCACTGCTGTAATCTGCCTTGAGCAGACCATCCACACAAATTGAGGAAATAGTAGATGCATCTTTGGCAGCCATGACTGCCCTGAGTCTGTCTGCTCAGGTCTCTTTCTATCAACTTTACATATCTGGACACTGCAATTTTCTCACCTTTCTTCTTTGCAAAGCTCCTCAAGTTCTGTCAGAATGCATGGAGATTGTGAGTGAACAGCCTTTGTCAAGTCCAGCCACAAATTCTAAATTGGGTTGAGATCTGGTGTCTGACTCAGCTACGGAGGTCATATAAAAAAAAATTGTCGTCAAGAATACTAGAAAACTATGAATATGGCTAAAAGTAACTCCTGTCCCATCTGCCTGTTTTGCCAAGAGTGGTTTTCTGTTCTCATTCATTTATAAACCTGTCAGGCCAAGTAGGTGAAATGTGAAGAAAGAAGGGACTCACAAAGTACTGGCCAGGCCGCAACACATCCACTCGTAGGTAGACAGCTGCCTTCATGTTGTCGGGCAGCTCTCCTTCTGCAGCACTTGAAGTGGCTTTGATTAGCTCTCTCTGGGACAGAGGTGTGTGGAGGAGGTCCAGCGCTCTGCAGGGAGACACCAAGGAAGAAGTGAGCAGAGCTGGCAGCGTCATCCCCAAAAACATGCAGGGTGGCTAACTGGCCCAGCCAGTAGTGTGAGGCAATGTGCCTTGTGATGGACTGCCACCCTGTCCAGGGTTGGATCCTGCCTTGTACAGAAAAATACAGAGTTGGATGTCAGTCCCTTGAGACACATACTGTAGTTAGATTGAATAGGTTTAGTAAATCGTAAGATGGTGCTAATAGTATGGAGGTGGTGAAGAAAGCTCCCTTTCTGCCTGATCTTGTAGAAGAGAAGAGAGCTTTTGAAACAGACTGTTCATCATCGCTTGAGTACTGTTATTCCTTTATCCATGAAACAGTGCTTACACCTCCCTGTTCACCCATTGCATTAATAATAGCTGCCTGCTCTCAGAAGTCCCCTAAACATCATGACATTTTGACCTCATTCTCATTACTGTAAAGCAGCTCATATAACCATTAGAAGATACTATTGATGTGTGTGTTTTGATATTTCTTATATTTAACTGGTCACAGAAGCCTGTAATCCATAAATCAGCTCATTTACTGTATTCAGTTTGTGTTTGGAACACTTCCTGGCAACATTATGGGCAAGGTGGGGACCACCTCTGTACTGGGTGCTGGTAAACTGACAAGCGTAACTTTGGAGGTGGCAGGAGAAAACCTAAAGAGATACATGGAGAACATGAAAACTTCAAACAGTGACCAAGGCTGGATTCAATAATATATATATATACAGTACAGGCCAAAAGTTTTAACAAACACCTCCTCATTCAATGTGTTTTCTTTATTTTCATGACCATTTACAGCACTCCATCACTCTCCTTCTTGGTCAAATAGCCCTTACACAGCCTGGAGGTGTGTTTGGGGTCATTTTCCTGTTGAAAAATAAATGATCGTCCAACTAACATGACTTCTGCACAACACAACTGCTGGTCCCAACCCCATTGATAAAGCAAGAAATTCCACTAAATAACCCTGATAAGGCACACCTGTGAAGTGAAAACCATTTCAGGTGACTACCTGTTGA
>JANRMT010062844.1:465335-486996 GCA_026402145.1 Polypterus bichir lapradei
TATATATATATATATATATATATATATATATATATATGTCTAGAAACAACCACAAGTGAATTTTGCTTAAAATTTGGTGGGAACACTTAGATGGCTCACTTCAGGTACTGAGGTGGCCTACTTCATGGGGCTTCCGCCTCACCTGGAAGTGTTTTCAGACCATGCTTACAGGACACTGGAAATACTCCCAGGTGTTACATAAAAGGAGCTAGCTGCCTTAACTCCAAGAGCCAGCTTCGGGAGGAAGGAGGACAAAGCTTGCTGGGAGGAGCAGAGGAGGCAGAGAGTTGCTTGTGCTTATGCTGTGGGAAACATTTGGGGAACAGTTTCCCATGAATAAAAATCTTGTTTTATTGAGACTTGTTTCCAGAGCTAGTCTGTGTCAGTTTTGGGGAGCTGGAGCACCTCCTGGTGGCCACAACTTAAAACAACACCAGTAGATGCATAGATGAGGCAGCACAGCATCCACCTTCTGAATGCACATCTGAATTAATAACTAAAGAAATTTAGTATTATTGCCTAATTGGAAATGCAAGCATTCTATGACAAAATAGCCACAACATTTTAACATGTTGTATATCTGTTGTGGTGTGCAAAATCTGTATCTGTAACTTTTGGTCTATATTTTCATTATTTTTTGCTCAAGACAAAACAACATCTGAACTTAAATACAGGACACTTGCAAGGACAGTTAACATCAAAGGCAATCTGTTTTCCTGAATTGTACTAGTAATCAAAGCATAGTGACATCTGTTGCACCAGGGCTAAATTGGTTTACAGCCTGGGAAAGTAAGACATGCCATGAAGCTGTATCTGATTACTTTACAACCTGCTAACAGAAGGAGATACTGTGGGACTAGAAATTGTCAAACCAGTTTGCAGCTTGAGACAGGAGACTGGTAAAACGTCAAAAATTGCATTGCTTGGGAAAAAGGACTTACTCAAACTGATGAAAGAGTTTGGACAAATTCATTCATCATATTGACAGCCAGGCAATCAGGTGCATGTAGAAATCACATCTTGCGAAACTCCCGTAGCATTTTAAAATAAATATGACAACTAAATGAAGAGAACAGAGTGACAGAAGAAGTGAACAGAACGACGGCAGAAGAGGGCGAGAGCGACTTCAGGAGAGAGTGCTAGCAACGTGTGGTCATTTTCATTTGATCGTCAGCAAAGAATTTCATGAACAAATACAAGTGCTAGATCACAAGCTGCCTGGGGCATTTATCCTTGACATCTTTACTTTTTTGTAAGCTTTTCCTAAAGACTATATTCAGACTTTACTATCAATCTTATTTTCTATTATTCCTTGTTCTATTTGGTATTATTATTCATGTAACAAATACCGCACTGCTTTTAAGTTTCTATACTTTGTCTTCATATTTAGAGTGATTGATAAGGTAATTTTATGAAGAACACCTGGAGCAGTCGGATGTTTGCCATATGCTCCATGTTCCAAGGTTTATTAAGAGCTGAGGGTGTGAGCTCCACCCAATAGTAGGGAACAGTACATAAAGTAAGGCATTCTTGGTTGACAAATGACCTATAGCCAAGGATGTTAAGCCTTTGTATGTATGAATATATTCCTACAGATGAAAGTAATATTTAGGTCTGAGATATATTTAAAACATCCTATGTTGTTTGTGCCGACAATAATTTAGTCTCTTGAAATGCTAAGAGAGTGACAAGTTGTGTTATTCATAGGGCACTTCTATGGTTAAAAATGCTAGAGATTAACCAGCTATGTGTGTGTCATTCATGGGGCACTGTTATGGTTAGGGTCTGTGTGAGTCTCTCAAGGTGCTAAGAGAGTGACAAGTTGTGTTATTTATAAGGCATTTGTGTTCTTTAAAGTGCTAGAAATTAACCAGCTGTGTGTATGACATTTATAGAACACCATTGAGGTTCTTTGTGTATGCGTATATCTATGCATGAGTGTGTTAATCTTAAGGTGTGACAGTAGACCAACCCGTTAACGAACCTGATGAGTACACTTATCCCTGAAGAAAATAGGTAAAGGGTAAGTAAAGGGAAATATCACAATGACACAATATCCATAGACCACAATTCTTACCTAAACTATTTTTGCTGTTGTTATATCATATAGTGATGTGATAGTTAAAATGACAGAAAGATATCATAGCAGACAGAGGCCCAGTAGTACAGTGGTCTACGTGTCTGCGTGTCTGTCTCCACTGTCGCAGTGCTCATTACAACGTACAAATTAAGCTTCAGTTGCATTGTGTTACTGAGCTCCGGAATGAATAACAGCAATTTTAACTTTTCATTTTCTGTCATCGTTAAGTCTTTTGTCTTTATCTTTTGCTCTATCACTGCAACCCTGACAGCAGTTTAAAATGCACAGACTGGAGGTAATTAAGTGTTTTAGGAGGAAACCCTGTTGGTATAGCCTTTCCAAAGCAGAATTTTACTGCTATTCACTACAAAATTTTTAATTTGTGAGACTATCTGTACTGACAAGCTAGACAGTCAAGGGCATCTTATTTCCTACATGTAGTGCACTCTGTAAAACAGATTGTAGCCCCAGTGCTGAGCAGCTCTTTCTCATAAAGGATTTTTGTTAAAGAAAAATATCCCTACCTGATGCTTTCCTCGTGTTCTGTCATTCCATTAGTGTTTGAGATGGGTAGCGTAGGGACACTTGGGTGGCACTGGGTCACTGTTGAGGCACTGGACAGGAAAGGCATCCTGGGTGTCAACTGCCTGCTGCCTGGGATGTGAGACTTGTGCCCTGTGGCATTAGGATGAGCTGCCATCTGTTGGTAGGAATTATGTCTAAGTGGGCTGCCGGTCACCCCTCGGAGATCAGGACCATCTTTCTTTCCATTCTCTGAAAGTGACATTTGTGTCATGAATGGTTTTAATTGAAGCAGACCTGGTTAGTCTTTATGCAGTGAAAAAATTGTGATGGTTAGAATTTAAAAAAAATATATATCTCGTTACAAAGTTCCCAATTTACATGCACATTGTTTGACCTCTTTGGGTAATGCATGAGGGGATTTTGTGAAACAATCCAGTCATACTCATGAGTGTCCAAATGATCAAAATCATGTGAATTAAACAAATCCTTAGACTCTGAATTCAGTAATAACTTTATAATACTGGGGACTGAGGGAACACCTTTGGACCCCATAGCTGCAGTTTCCCATCCCAGTCCTGGGGACCCATTGTAACTGTAGGTTTTTGTGACACCAGTTTCACAGTCAGTGAGACATATTCCCTCTAACTGATCTCATTGTTTAAGCAGGTTGTCTTTAATTTCTTCATTTATGCTACATTAAGATATGAGAAGTAGTGAGATTTGCATTCTTTAGAAATTTAGAAGTATTTATATTTTTGCCATAGTTTTATGTTGTCACTTTCTTATTAATCAGCTTTTTCTGTTATTTTAATCAGTTGTTTTTTAAATGTTTTTGTAGGTCACCCTGCATCAACTGATTCACCCTGTAGGTCAATTAGGGGTTTTGGGACCTGAGGATTATGTTCTTCTTTTTTTTTCATTAAAATAAATTTACTAAGTTAAATATTTTTTAGTATCTTGCGTCAACATCATCTTTATTTTCTGTGAATGTTGCTAATCTGAGAACCTGTTGTCAGTTTGTGGGTCTTGATTGCCAGGGTTGTGGCCACAAAGGTCACAAGGTTGGCTGTCAATTACTTAGTAATTACTAGGAGTTAAGCAATGCCTCCAGCGGTTTGTCCCTATCTGAGTTCTGCAAATAGCAATTTGTTAGTTGCTTTTCAGTTATTGACTTCCTAGTAACACATTTCTTGCTCTGGGTGCTGATTTCTGAATTTTAGTTTTGTTATGATATTACTTCTGCTAATATTTTTAACCTCTTGTTTTCCCCGTTTCAGCCAATCCTGCATTCTATTTTGAGTTTTTTGAGCTCAGACATTTCAATTCCGATGTTTATTTTTCACCTGCAAGTTGTATTTTTACTTTCTCGTATACATAATATAAAGTATAGGAACTGTGAAAAAATTTGACCTCGAGATTTTGATGAATCTTGATGTTTTAGACTTTCCTGAGTATGAAAATACCATTTTTGAAATTATGTTTTTCTGTGTGTTTGTGTGTAAACACAATAACTCAAAAACGCTTTGTCCTCGGTCAATGAGATTTTGTATGCCTGCTTTATATCAAAATTAAAGAATCCTATCAACTTTTGGGCCACTTCTGCCAACCAGAAATAGTACTTTAAATTAATACTTTTGCGAATTTCAAAGTAAAGTATGGTTATAATTACAGAAAGATGATTCAAATTTGGGTGGTGCAGTGGGTAATGCTGCTGCCTCGCAGTTAGGAGGCCTGGGTTCACTTGCTGGGTCCTCCCTGCGTGGAGTTTGCATGTTCTCCCTGTGTTTGCGTGGGTTTCCTCCGGGTGCTCCAGTTTCCTCCCACAGTCCAAAGACATGCAGGTTAGGTGCATTGGCGATCCTAAATTGTCCCTAGTGTGTGCTTGGTGTGTGGGTGTGTGCACCCTGCCTGGGGTTTGTTTCCTGCCTTGTGCCCTGTGTTGGCTGGGATTGGCTCCAGAAGCCCCCCGTGACCCTGTAGTTAGGATATAGCGGGTTGGATGGACGGAAGGATGATTCAAATTTTGTAAAGATATTTATAATGATAAAAAGCAAACATATATGAAATTTGAGAAGAATTACTCAACCAATATTTTATTTAAACAACCATCCAAATTTTTATTTCATGGAAATATAAATGTGTAAACGATATTAAAAACTGTATTTAATTTAAAGAATATTTTTTCAATAACTATTATTCATTTTATGTTAATTTATACATCATCAGTTTAACAATAAAATGTAAACATTGAACATACCATATAAATATAAAAAAGTAATGGGAACAATAAGCAACTACGTCCCCATCGTTTCCCTGATATTACATTTAATTTTATGATTTTTTTTTATTTCCACCATCATTATCATAATTAAATGTAGCTAAATGCTGTTTTACCTATAGCAATTAATTGCAACAAATATTATATAATACTAACACTTTTTCTATGATTTTAGATGACTATAACTCTTTTTACTTTGCACGTAATCTAGGTAATGCATGTAATCATGAAAATTTCCACCACTGTTTTTGACCTCCCTAAGTGTGAAAATATCATTTTAATATAAAGTTTGATTATAAATAGAGATAAATGATTGTGTATCGATATTATCAATTAGTTATGATGTTAAACAAAGACATATGATATTTGAGAAATATTGCGCAACTGGAAGTGGTTCTGATGACCTTTTCCTCGATCTCAGTACACATGAAAGTCGAGGGGATTGCACTCCCGATTTTTTTTTGTAACATTCCAGCCACCATTTTGTTCATTTTGGCCACTGCTGTTTTGTGTATCCGTTGTTTGGCCATGTTGCCAGGGGTGTGTCCTCAGAGGTCATGACCTGTTAATGAATGCAATGACTTTAAAGGTGGATGGAAAGTTCACTTCACTGTCCAAACTTTGGATTCCAGACCTAAAAACAAGTCTTTGCTCTTCTCGTAATGTTTATTTGGCTCGGCACCTTGGTTATTTTTCTTTGATTTTGCATGCTTTTCTTTGATTTTCTGCGTTTACCCCTTTTTTTGGCTTATGTGCATTTCCTGTTTTTTTCATTAAAACTTTCTTGTCAGTTCCCTTACTATACAACAGGTTTCCCTAATGAAAGATCAGCCTGACATTGACTTTTTGACTAAAACATATCTCCCAGTCCTTTTCATTTCCCCTTTACCTTCTCTCATGATTTAGTATATCTGTGGCGTTTGTTCCTTTAATTATGTCCTAATGTTAGGACAACATTTTTTTTAAGAGGACATTTTTTTTAAGATTTTCATTACTTGAATACAAGTTTTTTTTGTGAGTTTTCTGAAATATCCAAAAGTGAAATGTTGTGTCAGTTTTCTTTTTTTAGAATGTATTTCACATATTTCTGTAAACACAATGGGCCGCTAATTGAACATGCAAATCTTTGGGAATGTGGTAACCAAACTACAGTACTTATAGAGGAAAAGATGCAGAGTAACAGGGAGAACAAGCAAACTTCATACTGACAGTGACGACTGCTGGGTTTCAAATCCATGAAGCTATCTCCGTGTGTTTGTTTGGAGTGGATGAAGATCAGGTTATGTGATTCAGAAATATTTGATTTGGATCCAGTTTTAGCCTAGCATTTGGAGATGCTTATGCATTATTTTCTGCACTTTAATTAGGCCCTTGTACCACCATGCTCTCTCTGTGGAATTCAAATGCACTTTGTAAACAATATCCATCAGTATTCTTCTGGCCACAGTCAAGGTGTCCATGTTAATATGGGCAAGCCTGTCAAATTAGCATGTAAAACACACAAAAGACAGTAAAATCAAAGCAAAAGTAAATTCAGTAAATTCAGTAAATTCAGTATTCATCCCAGCTCACCTAATGATCTCCAGCGTAAGGATTTCCCCAGCACCATCTCTTGGAGCCGAATCCACTTGTGATAGGATGGACACTTGCTTAAAATGACCAGTCGAAGCACATCACACCGACCCTGGCATAAGGGGTAAGAAAATGCAAAGTCAAGAGACTATTGAAACAAAATTAAAAATTGTCGAATATATGGCACAGCCAAGCCCTACCAGGTGGCTTTGGTGTATGAAGTGGCACTGCAGAATTTGAAGGTCACCCATGGCAATATGTCATCTAAATTCACTGAGCATATTATTTGGAACATCTGTACAGCAGCTTATCTATGTAATCAGCCAATCATGTGGCAGCAAAACAATGGATAAGATCATTAATATTCAGGTAATGAGCTTCAGCTAATATTCACGTCAAACACCAAAATGGGGAAAAATTATAATCTCTGTGATTTTGATCGTGGAATGATTGTTAGTGCCAGATGGGCTGGTTTGAGTATTTCTGCAACTGCTGATCTCTTGGAATTTTCACACACCACACTCACCAGAGATTACTCAAAAAGCTGTGAAAACAAGAAAAAAAACATCCAGTGAGCAGCAGTACTGTGGATGGAAATATCTCATTGATGAGCGAGGTCAGAGGAGAATGACCAGACTAGTTTGAGCTGACAGAAAGGCTACAGTAGCTCAGTTAACCGCACTCTGCAACTGTGGTGAGCAGAAAAGTATTTCAGAATGCACAACACGTCAAACCTTGAGGCGGATGAGCTACAATCACTGCTGTCAACCAAGAACAAGCTGGCTCTCCAAAACTGGACAGTTGAAGATGGGAAAAGCGTAGCCTGGTCTGATGAATCTTGATTTGTGCAAAGGCATGTGGATGGCAGGGTGCCAACATCATGAATCTGAGCATCCAACCCGCCTTATGTCAGCAGTTTATGCTGGTGATAGTGTAATGATGTGGGGAATGTTTTCTTTGCACACTTGAATGCCATGGTCTATTTCAGTATTGTTGCTGACCAAGTGCATCCCTTCATTTATTGATCCATCTTCTAATGGCTACTTCCAGCTTGTCACAAAGCAGAATTTATCTCAAACAATTTTCATGAACGTGCCAATGAGTTCAGTGATCTTCAGTGAACTTTCCAGTCATCAGACCTGAATCCAATACAAAACCTTTGGGATGTGGGAGAACTGGAGATTCACAGCATGAATGTACAGCTGACAAATCTGCAGAAACCGTGAGATGCACTCATGTCAACATGAACCAGAATCTCAAAGGAATGCTTCCAATGTTTTGTGGAATCCATGCCATTAAGAACTGGGGCTGTTTTTAAAACAAAAGGAGGCCCTAACCAGTATTAGTCTAGTGCTTCTAATAATTTACTCAGTGAGTGTACATACTAATTTTCCAAAATTTGATTTCCGAAATAATCAACACCCAATGGACCTCCAGGAAAGAAAGACCCAGCAGGCCTCTGACTGGAGAATAAGTCATACAGTAATGTCTTCAGATGTAAAGTACAATACATACAGTACAATGGTATACAGGGAATTTGGAATTTACAGGGAACCGTGCTTTCTAATTTCTAAGACTATTCAAAGTCACTATTACCTTTGTAACAAAAACAATGTTGCGAGTCTCACTGCTGTCCTTCACAATGATCTGTCCATGGTTGAACTCTTCTGCTTTGCAATGGTCAGCCAGCATCTCAAGGTTCTTGTCTGACCAGCTGGAGAAAAGACTCAAAGACCTTCCAAAATAAAAAACACAAAGTAGGCCATACGGTTTGATAACATTTACAACTCAGAATATAGATAAGTGCTGCTTGGGTGATGACTTTTTCCAGCTTATTGTCCAGCCATTTTTTTTTATTAGTCTTGCTTCCTGAAAATATTTAGTGATTATGATAGACAGTGTCAAGCAGAACAAAAATATAATTTCATATTGACTGATTTGTGTCGGAATTTGGAGAAACATGAAGTGAACTTTTATTTCAATTGAGTGTGTTTAATCGCTTAATGATACTGGCACACTACATTAGTTTGACTGAGCTAAAAATGTCATGCTGCTGATTCTTTTTTGTACCCAGCATCTGACACTTCTTGTTTCAGTGTTCTACAATAGTCGGTCACCACTGATAAAAGAACATAAAAACAAAAGAAATTTGACAAACGAGAGGAGACCATTCAGTCCATCAAGCCCATTGTTTAGCTAATAGCTTAGCTGCCCCTGTCCCAATGTCTCATCCAGAGTCTTCTTAAAGGTTCTCCAGGATTCTGCTTCAACTTCATGTCTTGGTAGTTTGTTTCAGAGTCCCACAACTCTTTGTGTAAAGAAGTGCTTCCTGGCTTAAGTCTTAAATGCACTGGATGGATTCCACTTGCCCTGATACCGCTTTATTCAATGTTGTGATGTCCTGATGAAATCCTTCACCATGTTTGTCACTGACTGCACCATGATTTGCAGGGAAGAAGTAGAAGTGTGAAAGCAGAAGATGAATTTTAGGGACATGTTCCACTTTACATTTTTGGATGGCTGAAACATGTTGTCAAGCAGCTGGACATAGCTTGTTGCTCTGTAATTGCAAAGAAAATTCTCAACAACATCCTTGAATGTCTTCCATGTGAATCTTCCTGCTCACCAGCAGATCTTTGAACCTGACGTTTCTGATTTGTGGTCCAACAAAAATATCTTCCTTAATCTCGGCATCAGTCATTCATAGGAACATCTGTCTCAGATTCCAAACTCCTTCACTTTCCTTGTTCATTGCTTTCATGAAATCTTTGTCAGTACACCTTTTATTTGAAGAGGCAAAAATAGCTTTCTTAGGTTGACATGTGGTTTTTGTTACACAAGCTATTTAGGTGCCACACTTCTGCCTTTATGGTGCCGCCTGTTTGGTTTAATGTATTGAGATTCTTTAGCACGGCTGTCCCATTCGCAAATGAATCAGCAGGACTTGAGATATCAAAGCTAAATTCTCAGTATCAGGGTCACTACTTTTAAGTCACCACAGATGTTCAAACTATGGTTGTTGAGATGTACAAGTCAAATACAAAATGAGATTAAATCATAAAAATAACCGATTGCAATAAAATGGTATGTGATAGGAAAATGTTAAGGCCATGTTTGTGATCAGCAGGCCAGAACCTTTAAGATACACCCAAAAGAATTCAGCTACCAAAATCTTTGCTGTCCTGTGTGAATTACTGAAGCTTTTTACAAAGAAAGGATTAGGAAATTTGCACAAATTCCATCAATCCATTGAAGCTGTTTTTTTTTTTTTGTGGTGAAGGGATGTGTGAAGCGGTAGCCTTTCTTGGATGCATTAGGTACAAGACAGGAACTAATCCTGCATAAAATGCAAATCCATTATGAGTTACACATACACACATATCCTCCATCACTCATAATGAACAATTCATGTCTTCATGCATGTCTTTGGTATTAGAAACGCAACTTGAGTTGCCACCGGAAACCCCACACAGCCACAAGGAACACTGAACAGCAAATAACCTAGGAGTGGAGAGCAGCTCCCTGGAGATGTAAGACAGCAGAAATAACCTCTCCTCTAAAGCACTGGCTAATTTTACAACAATGTTTTCCAAAAGTATTCTCAAGCCAGATGTTCATGGCTTGTGTGCAGCACTGCTAGACCGTGGTTAGTGCTGATGTTTCACAGCTCCAAAGTCTTGATTTTGAAACCTGGCCTGGTCAGAGTCTGCACTGAGTTTCCTTATTTTCTCAGTGTTTGTGAGAACTTTTCCTAGGTAGTCCATTTTTCTTTCCAATTCCTTATTACACGTTAGGTTAATTGAACACTCTAAAGTGTGGTTGTGCTCTGTGACAGGCTGGGTTGCCATCCACAGCTGGCTTCTGTCTTAGACCCAATGCTGTCAGAAGGGGCTTCAGATCTCAAGTTAGAAATACCTCATGATATGGGTATTATGGGCTTGGTCCAATTACCACCATTTTAAAATGACAGAATAGGCTAGGTATTTTTAAAAATGTACTAGAAAATGATTTAATATAGAGTACAATTTCATGTGGAAAATTAACATAAATACCATAATTATGAAGAAATAACTTTGACTTGAAAACTATGAGCTTATCCTTTATATTTAAAACTACTTAGGAGCTTCAGCCTTGGACCGGCCTACTGAATTAGATAAGCAAGTTAGAGTATGGCTGGATGGAGAAGCCCTTTTTAATTTTTTACAGGTACTTAACTTATCCTTTGCCTGTTCACTGCTGCAAATGCAAATAAAATGCAGAACTGAAATCTACCTATAAGATGAAGACTCCAAGTTTCATTTTCTTAGACCATAATATGCATGAAACTCATGGAGACAAGAGCACGTGGGACACCTGTAGGTTTAAAGTCTTTCCAGCTTTTCTATGCCCTGTTGTCCTCACACAGAGAAGCGAAGGCAACAGGGGCCTCTGTGTCATACCACTAAAGGAACATAATGACATACCCACCTGAAGAAGCTGTATCGGTGCAGAAATTCTGAGTGCAACTTCTGGTCCAACTGGTGACTGAAGAAGTCTTCTTTATCCACCACCAGCAACTCAGTCTCTTCCATGCAGACGATCGTTGCATTCCTCCTCAAACCCTTCAGCAGTGCCACCTCCTGTAAGGAAGAATAAGCTAATAATTGCAGGTCCACCATGCATCCAAGACCTCTACAAAGTCACAAGGGTCCTCCTTACTTGTCCCAAAGCTCTCTTTTCCTATACCTTCAACATTTTTTACACCAGGTGCAGACATTGCTCCTTCTTCTCCTTCTTTTCTTATTCAGATTACTCTTTTCAATTCTTATTTTCATAAACACTTTATCCTAATGTTCACCCTCCTGGTCTCCACCCATATTCAATTCTTATTTTTTACCCATTAGAGCAATCCAACCATTAATCCTACTGCTTCACCAGCCTTTCTTTGCCTCTGTTTCCACTGTGCCACCTTCAAAGCTCTTTCCCCATGACTGTCTCCTCTTGTCTTCCTCCCCACTCACACCAAAGCTTGCCCCCTTCCTCATGAGAATGGGCTCAGGGTCCAGGAAGGCACTGCTACCATCTTGATCCTGGGTCACTGCGATTTGACCGGAGAACACAAAGTAGAAACTGTTTCCACAGTGTCCCTTCCTGACGATTACTCTGCCCCGTCCAAATCTGAAAAAGTACAACACATAAAGGAGGAGATAATAAGGTTTCCTATGGCTGGTGTGTGCCAGTCTACTCAGGCTCCACCACAGGCATGCAAGGTAAGGGTTGAAGGGCAGAACTCATAACACATGATATAGTTATTAGCATTTAAATAAGAATGTACAGTAATGGCACAGCAACTTGGGTGCCAATGGCAATGCGTGAGGTCAAGAATGGACATGAAAGCTGTTACAGGAGTAACATCAGCATCTCTGGTACCATGGCCTGTGCACCCATCTCAAACTGGACTGGACTGCAGGTCTGCCTGTGGGATTGCCAACCAGGATCCCAAGCTGTTTCTTCATATGGTGGGTGCGGCAATATGCTGTACCAGTGCATGCTCCCCGACCTGACCTGACCTAAAATCAATAGGACTGACATTAGCATAGACTAATTGTTAATATCTAGATTTCTACTAAATGTGCCATGCAGAGACTGTAAGTCATTACTGAATGTGCATCACTTTCTCTAGTCTTTGAATTGGTATTTAACCTTTCTTGCTGTAACCTAGAGGGCTTCACAATTGCCATGTGATTAAGTGAGTGTCTGCCACCCGCACTCCAGTATACACCAGTGCCTTTGGACTCAGACTCTTGTTATGAGGGCACAAATGTTCTATAAGTAGAGTAACTGGGAACAGTAGAAAGGGAAAGATGGCTACCCTGTTGGAACCCAAAAGGGCAAACAAAGATTACCACCACAACACACACATTTCTTACCTCTCATAACGCACGACTCGGGCAAGCATGAACTGCATGTGCTGGGAGTAACGGCGGAAACTGGGCATCCCCCTCAAAGTACTCCTCAGGAGCTTCACATCCTCTTCACTTCTCCATTCAGGGGGCCACAGAGCCACCTGAATGGCCCGGGCAGGGAAACGGAACTGAGGAATATGGTGAGATAATTTTTAGCTGGGATGTCAGGAAGGAGGAACGGGGCAGGTGGAAAAGAGGAAGTCAGATGGACAGGAGACTACGAGTACCTCATACTGGCTTTTGAAAGTGCTGGCATCGAAAGTGGGCGCCTGATCTCGGCGAGACTTTTTTCTGGTTTTCTCTGGCTGGAATTAAAAAAAAATTCAAATCTAAAATTAATGCATATCTAACAAATGTGGATTTCCTTTAAAGTTTAAGTGATGTAGTGACAATAATAACTCACAAGAGGGGTGGGACGTCCAATTGTGAGGACTGGTTAATTTAGCAGACTTTTGAGGAAACTGTGCAGTAAGCTGAAGCTTGTCATTTCAGAATGAGTCTACATGTAGATCTCAAAGTCACAGATTCCCACAATTAGCGATGCCCTCACTTACAGTGGATTCAGGAAGTATTCAGACCCCTTCATTTTTTCACATTTGGCTGTTGTATACAGTATTTTAGTTTTTTACTTTTAATAAAGTTGACAAAATTCTAAATTCCTGTTTTTGCTTTGTCATTCTCATATGTTGATTGTTGCTTGATGATGCAAAAAAAACCCCAGAATTTTACTGATTTTAACACAAGACTGCAACAGGACAAAATGTAAAGAAAGTGAAGGAGTCAGAATATTTTCTAAATCCACCATAAGCTGAATTCCTAGTCACTGTGACTTTAATCAGTTGTGTGCCATGGCCACTCGTAACTACCACCAGCTCAGAGGTTCTTCTCAGAACTGACTACCTCGTTGGTTTTAGTGAGGTGCAGCCCTTTAAAAATGGAGATCTGAGGTAGTAATCGCAATGTACTTGTTATAATTGTAAATACATAATAATAGTTTATATTCTTATGAATCTTGAAAAAATGTTATGTAACAGTATTTAAAATGTTCCAAGGTTAAAAGTAAAAGTTTGTATTTATTTTAATGTATTTAACTTATCTGGAAGGCAGGTAGTGAAAGAGCAGGTCAAATGTTGTAGAGGAGAGGCATATGGGAAGGAGAAAAGGAGGTAGATACAAGAAAAGGGTCGGAGAAAAGAAAAGAAGTTTCTAGATGGGTAGCACAGGCATGTAGAAGCTATGTGAGGAATGGTTAAGTTGTCAACCAGATAACTAAAGTCAAGTTACAGGAGAGTGAATTTGGTTATTTTTGTTGTGATCTTCAACCACAGACTATCATTGATTTAGTAAGTAGCGAATTCCAATGTAAAGCTAACTAGTTTTATACACTACAGGGTGTCATGTCTGTTTCCAAGGACTATACTGAGTGAGCCAACTCAGCGAAGAGTGCAAGTGCTTTCTCTTGGAGGCTGGACAAACTAGGACTTCAGTGAAAATTGGAGTTGGGAGGTGCATCAAACTTACCTGCAGCTGATTGTCAACTAGAGCTGAGAATGTCATTAAAACAACGCTGGCCGTATGGTTCATCTTATCTCCAATTTGGATGGTAGAGTGGAGTTGCCTGTGTGATCAACAGGGGTGGAGAAGCTGATTGTTTTGGCTTTGAAACACACAAGCGTCAACCAGGCCAGCAATGTTTTATTTTTTGTACCCTTTCCATTTAATTTTTTATTTTTTCCAGCATTGGAAATTGGATTTATTTATTTATTTTTAATTGAGCTTTCAAACGAGGACATTGTTTTCATGTAATAAATATAATTTACCTCAAGGACTTTAATTTAATATTTCCAAATTCCAGGTATATATAACTGTGTATGTGTTATTGATATATGTTTGTATATGTGTGTGTATGTAAATATATATATATATATATATACATATATAAATAAATAAATATGGTATTTGGTACACACACATTCATATGTATATATATATGTATATTATTTACTGTATATAATATATATATATATATATTATCTATACATATAAAATTTATAATTGTGAATGTAGGTGTTATTGATGTGTATGTATTTAAATATTTGTGAATAATAGTTCATATATTTAACATATCCTTAAGCAGTTGTGTGTTTATGACTTTAACTGGATTTAGGTATAAGCAGTGAATAGAACATTAGTGCCAGTAAATGTTTAGGTTGTAAGTTCATAGTACAATCAAGTTTAGAGAAAAGTGTTGATCATGTTGCCTTATGGCAGATTCACCAGTCAAGTGTATGAGTTCCAACAAGAGCAGTTATGATAGCCCAGAGTAAAACTAAAAACTAAAAATGACTAAATAGCAAACTGAGTTTGCATACTTTATAAAGTGTCTTATCCTACAAAGTGGTTTAACTGTCAAAACTGCAGGTCAGGAGGACTGTCAAAATCAAGGGTTATATAACCTGTACTTGAGTAAAAGTAGAGATACTTTTCCAGAAAGTAACTCAAGTAAAAGTAAAATTTACCCATGAGAAAACTTCTCAGGTAAAAGTATTAAAATATCTGATATTAAGTGTACTTAAGTGTCAAAACTGCAAGTAAATGTAGGATCTCTCCCTCCTTTATAGTTGTTGCTAACTGAACATAATTCAGATTACTTTCTTTTAATGGTAACCATTTTGTTAATGATGACTTAATTCCTTCCTTTCTGGCTACTTTATAAATCCAAACCTAAAAGAACTGAATAATTATTAGAAGTTGTGCAGTAAAAATATTTGATCTTTATGTTGCATTCCACCTGACATAGTGAAGTTTACTGTGATCCTTGCTGCCATTAAGAAGAATAATAAGAGATATCGTCCTGACAAAATCTCCGGGTGCCCAGAGTTACTTACCTGTTCATCCTGGTATTCAGGGTGCAGTCCAGGCCCCAAATCTGCCCAGTAGCTGAACCCCAGGGACTCTTTAGCAATACTGGTGAGGGTTCGGATGACCATGGAGAGGAGGGACACCTTCCTTGCTATTGCTAGTAAGTGCTGCAAGTGAGAATAGAGTTCAGTTAGTGACATTCTTCTCATATCTTCTTACTACAGACAGCCATTCTTGGTTTGAATAAAAATACATAAATGTGATAAGATAGCATGAGCCAACACACAGAACAAACAAGATGGAGTGACAAGAGCAGTCATGAACATAAAGCCACAAGTGACAATACAGATGTGAATGAACATTAACAGAAACCAACAGGACACCTAAATGTCATGAACTGAGAGTCCCAGCACTAAGCAGATCCAAAGCACACAGTCCCAAAAATGCCCATTAGAGATTAAACTGTCTAACCTGGCTAGTAACAAAGGCAAACACAGAATCTTTATATATAAAAATAGTTATTCTTCACAAAACAATTTTCTGTAATGCTGTGGAGCTCCAAAGAGCACAAAAGACATACAGTGCATATTAAGGGCAAATCCAAAAGCAAACAAAGTACCAATACAGTGGTCAAAAGAAAGAGCAATAACGTCAAGACAATCCAATAAATTATAAACTACAGTAGAAAACAAACTATAAAACATCCTAGTGCATTTGAACCAAATCAACAGGAACTATTGGGGTCCCTCCTAATTTATAGCTGGAAGGCAATTCCCGGTTGAGATTGGCAGATGGCCTCACATTTTGGGGGACCACCCACAACATACAATAAACATGACCAATGTATTGAAAGATGAACACAATCAATACTATATATATATACAGTATACATAATAAAATTAATATTTATTAAAAAAAGGTGTCATAAAACATGAATTTGCATCCCCTGACTGAGACGTAACACTGAAACTGTAAATAACACACACAGACACAAGCAAGCAAAGACAAAAAGGGGGTGGGACATACTAGGCAAAAAAGACTTTAGAAGGAAACAAAGACATGCACACATAAACACGACAAAACTTAGGGAAACATGAACAAACAGAAACACTCACAGGATCAAAACAAACAGGAAATAAACATAAAACAAAAAACCCATTAAAACACACGTCATCACCCCCTCGTGGCCACAGCTTACACTACACCCACGCACCAGATAGAATTTGTAATATTACATGTGTTAATGTGTACACACCTGATACATAATACATAATACATATGTTTTTGTGTGTTATCGGGTTTTGAAATATGAGAATTCTAATTCTGGCATTTTTTTACATATAAAATAGATCTGAGAAAGTTAAATTTCATTACTATCTTGTTTTTTTTATTTATGCAATTCTGTTTGAAGTCATCACAAGATTCACTCATTGAAATTAACAATATAATAATGGTGGTGATCATACTGTGCATTTTGCCGCAGTGGATACAGCAAACTTTCAAAGCTTCTTAGCAATAGTTAGCTTTATTTTCAAATAGACCCTAGTGGCAGATTTGTGTGTTTTGGTTACAACTTTATTTTGTATTTGACATTTGAGTTCCTTTTACCCTTCTGGTTTTGGTTGCCTGTTCTTGACTCTTTTCCCAGTTTTGACTCCTGACTGTCCTCCAACCACATCCTTTATTTTTGTTTCTCATATTCTTGTATTTTGTGCTCACTACAGGTTGTACTCAATAGAACTAAATGCATAGGACTTGCACACCAATGCAATCAGCTGAAGGCCACCAAACTCTAAGAATGGGATTTGTGGTTTCTAGTCTAAATTCTACTTCTTGTTTCTCTGTTTCATAAGACTGAATCGAAAGCAGGCTATAAGTATGTTATAGAGGAAATAGCCATCTATGGACTGGTTCCTCATCGAGAGCTGATTTCTGTCTTGTCCCAGATATTACCAAGATAGGCTTGAGTTCATGCACCTCTGAATTTAAAAAAAGTGGATAGAGATGATGGATAGATTACTCCACTATCTCTTCTTAAATGCCCCAATCTGCCCAATGCACCCATTATCTAATAAAGGTGGATATGATGAGACAGACTAGCCATCAATCATTGATATAATGCTATTATATATCACTATGTTATGGAGTACAAGCCACAGGAGGTTATACTTAAGTTATATAACACAATGGTTAGGACTCACCTGGAGTACTGTGTGCTGTTTTGGTCTCCAGGCTACAAAAAAAAAGATCTAGAAGGGCTAGAAAAGTCCAGAGGACATCAACTAAGCTGATGCTGGTAAAAAAAGGTATGAGCTATGAGAAAAGATTAAAGGAATTAATGAAGATGGGAACTGTCACTCATGGTCCTGGTGGGCTACTGTAGCTGCAGGTTTTCTTTACAATTAGATTGTTAAGTAGAAGACAATCTTTGCTGATAATGAAACTTGCCATTCAACTATATTGCTTGTTAGCACTTCCATTCGGCCAAGACATATTTAAATTATATTGTAGAATTCCCTTTTCTGTAAACATTATTTTATGTTTTATGGGATGGAACTTACACTTCACAATCTTCCAGTTTTTCTCTCATTTATTTATAGACATTTTATTAACACAGATACTTAATGATGCACATTCACCATTGTAAATGGAAGCAAGTTAGCTGCATACCTGAGGGTTCTTTTATCATTTACACCTCATTAATAACTGATGTCTGATTAAGAAAACACAAAACAATTAAAACCTAAATGCAGCTGCGTAAAACTAAAATAGGCAGTTAAAGCCGTTGAATTGTAATAATTAGGTTACCTAATATTAAACCTAAAAACATTTTGCTTTAGCAGCAAATAAATTATTTCTAATTATGAAATTATCTGAGGTGAAAACTGTGGCCCTCCACAACAGTGAGTGAGAATCCATGATATTCAACGTAATTGAAATTGGTCTAGCGTGAATGTAAGCACAAATATGCAGTATAGTTAAATTCCACATCTCATTATCATCTAGGTCTGTCTTCTAATTCGGATACTGGTTGGAACAAAAACCTGCAGCCCCGCAAGAATGTGATCAACTGTCCCTGCATTAAGAGGTGACATGATTGAAGCATTTTAAATTATGAAAGGAATTAGTCCAGTGGATCGAGACTGTGACTGAGTTCATCAAGGACACAGGGACACAGTTAGAAACTTGTTAATTAGAGTTCACACAAATGATCTTCTTCACTGAGAGAGGCATAGACACATGGAATAAATGACCAAGTAGTATAGTAGACTTTAGGAAACTTTAAAATTCAGCTTGATTTTAATTTTGTAAAATTTTGTGGAAAGGATTGTTGAGATTTGTTGGGCTCAGTGGTTTGTTCTCATCAAAAAAAAATCTAATCTTCTAAGATGCTCTGCGTATTTTGAATGTTCAAAATGCGTAAAACTTCTAATGTTTGAACTCTGCCAACATATAACATCCACAAGTGCAGATCATATCTGATGAAGTACCCAGCACAACCAGCATGTACTACCAAGCCAAAAGCAGCAGCACATCTGGTACTCCACCAGCCGAGACGGGCACGTGTCACTTCTCTTTTCAGACTGCTGCATTGGCTCCCTGTAACAGCACATATTCATTTCAAATCCTTGATGCTTGACAATCATATACAGTAGTCAATGGCTGAGCTCCAACATGTATATATTCTGTGGCAGATGGCCAGGTCCCATGCCCGGTCGGGACGCCCCTTTGACACTGAATCCAGGGGAGCAGTCATGGGATGCACACTATGTCCCCTGGAACACTTGTTACCTGGGTGGTATCAGGGCCAATAGTTTGGAACACCAGAGCTCATTCCTGTTGGGCTCTGTGGCTACCACCCAGGGGAGCTATATGGCCTAACAAGCCCGTCTGGGCGGGTACGCAGCCACACCCGGAGAGATGTAGCCGGAAGTAGGTCCATGAGCACCTGCAGCACTTCCGGGTGGGCTATAAAAGAGGCCGACAGTCACCACTCCAGGAGCTGCAGACGGGTGGAGGAAGACGGAGTTTGCGAGAGAGGAGTGAAGGTGGCCGAAGAGAGGAAAAAGAACTGAATAGTCGTGAGTGAGTTGGTGGAACCGAATTGTAAATAAGTGTAAATAAACATGTGTGTTGTGGACATTAGTGTTGTGTCTGTCTGTGGCCGGGCTATCTTTTACAATACATACTCATGAGGTCCTCTGCTCCTTCTCTGCCACTTCAATCTACTGATGAATGGTGTCTGGTGATGTCACCTCTGCATCACATCAAACCTCAATCTGGTCTTTTTTATGTGTAGCTCTTAGCTGGTGGAACAAGCTGCCCACCTCTGTTTGAACTTCTGAGTCTCTCAATGTGTTTAAGAAGACTCTCTTATTTGGTGAATTTCTGTCTAACTGATGCTCTTTATGCATTTTTTGTAACTATGGAAGTGTAGCTAGCTTGCATTTTGCTCTAAGCTCTTGACCTGTTCCCCAAAATGATGCCATCTTACCTTTTTTAGTTGCTTTGGATGAAAGTGTCTGCTAAGTGAATAAATGTAAATGTCTGCCAGGACCTGTTTTTAAGAAAACTCCTCACACTGAACTCCATCTTTCACCTACTTTGGTTTTAACAGATAAAAGAACTTCCTGGCCCTCAGTCAACAATTCACAGAAGCACAAATCTGTCTCCAGTATCTAAAGTCTTGAATATTAAAAATGTATAGAATGGCTGGTGTGGGGATTCCTGACTAAATCTTAAGCTCTGAGTTATCATTAGGTCTTGGTCACCTCCCTGACAAATGCTCTTCTTGCCCAGTTACTTATTTTGGGTAGATGGCCAACTCTGAAGAAATGTCCTGGTACACTCTTACAAATAGAGGTGGTCCTTCAGAGCAATGCATCGGGGAACCATTTTTGGTTCTCACAAGATCCATTTGCATGAAGTTTCCAAAAATAACCTTCATTTATTTAGATCCATAACAGGCTCCATACAGTGAATAACCACACATAGATGGTAACAGATTTGAGAAATACCAATAGGTCCTGACTTTACAAGGACTCTCACTGCACACAACAACACAGGCTAAGTGCAGGTTTTCTCAATCTGTTAGTGTTCTGCTAGGTAGCCTACCATACATTAAAGATTTATTTACACATTAGGAAGTTTTTCAAAGCACAAAGAACTAACTTCATTTTCAGAGAACCCTTCCCAGAATGAAATGGTGCTTTGTCAAGTAATAATTGTAGGAACCACAAAACGCAGCAAAGAACCATAAAATGGCAGTACAGAATCAGTATTATTGAGAGTGTAGCTCCAAATTCCTTCCATTTCACAATTATTGGAGCCATTGTGCTCCTGGGAACACTCAATGATTTAGAAATGGGTGAACGCCCTTGCCTGAGCTATATGCCTCATCACAATTTTATTACAGAGGTCTACATAGTGCTCATGGAGTGTGAACTGTGTGTGTCTTTCTAAACCTTATTCTTCTTTTGTCTGCTCCTGTTAGGGGTTGCCACAGCGGATCATCTTTTTCCATATCTTCCTGTCCTCGTCATCTTGTTCTGTCACACCCACCACCTGCATGTCCTCTCTCACCACATCCATAAACCTTCTCTAAGGCCTTCCTTTTTTCCTCTTCCCTGGCAGCTCTATCCTTGGTATCCTTTTCCCAACATACCCAGCATCTCTCCTCTGCACATGTCCAAACCAACGCAATCTCGCCTCTCTGACTTTGTCTCCAAAGACAATGTCCAATAATTCATATTGCCACAGGTGGACTCCAAGCAAGTTCTAGACTCATCTCAATGAGAATTAAAGCAAACAGGTTGTACTGGACCCCAATTTGGAGTGACATAACAAACAGACTGAATGCTTCAGTGAATGAGAGCTTTTAGTATATGATTTTTTTATAAATTTGCAACGCTTTCTGAAAACCAGTTTTTACTTTCTCATTATTGGTTATTGAGTGTATATTGATGGGCAATAAATGCAAATTTATCAATTTAAAATAAATCTACAACATAATAAAGTATGCAGAAAGTGAGAGAGTCCAAAAGTCTAAATCCACTGTGCAGATAGAAGTGACGGGCGCTGAGCAGACTCCTGTCAATCATGGAGAATCCACTGCATCCACTGAAAAGGATCCTCTCCAAACATCTTTCTGATCTCTGAGGAGATCGTTCTTCCCCCACACCATGCGACTCTTCAGTTCCACTCGGGTTGGGGTAAACGTTAACTTTATACAAAGTTATTGTCTGTTTTACCTGCATTTTTATCACTCTTTGATTTAATATTGTTTTTTAGCAGTATGCTGCTGCTGGAGTATTTGGATTTCCCCTTAGGATTAATAAAGTATCTATCTATCTATCTATCTATCTATCTATCTATCTATCTATCTATCTATCTATCTAT
>JANRMT010062844.1:487006-522951 GCA_026402145.1 Polypterus bichir lapradei
TATCTATCTATCTATCTATCTATCTATCTATCTATCTATCTATCTATGTGTTTTTTGAAAGTAATAATTGAGATAATCATACTGTAGATGTTGTCCCTTAACCTGTGTCACACAAGTGTGCCTGGAATATATCTTCGTTTTAAACGTTCATTTCTCAAAAACGGGATATGACGGTGCAGTTATTTTGCCACATTTAGATTCGGCACTCTCAGATTTATGGGGAACGTATAAAATTTTTACTGGGGCCAAAAAAATTATTTATTTATTATGCAGACAAGTGTAATTAGTACGCTACGTGGCGTGCCTCACGTCTAACCTTCAGTGTTCAAATTCCGTACCCGATCATTCTCCTTGATGAGTGTGCCGGTATCTCAAGTATGCGCATGCGTCACCTTCGGGTACAGAGATTTTACTCCCTCGTCACCAAAGAGGTGCTGCTTTGGCGATTCCAAATTGACCGTTTGCGCTTGAGTTTGCCGTGCGATGGATCAGTTCCCTGTCCAGGCCTATCTCTTTGCCTTGTATCCAGGACTGCCGATGTCGGTTCTGACCACCCGACGAGCCCTAGCCATATTAACAAGAACGCGTGCAGGTAAGGAAGCAACTGAAAATGGCACTCGGGACACATCATTTTCAGCACACATCAACACGCATCTATTTTAAAAACTCGCTTTCTTCGGCAACGCGTTCAAGTGCTGGCTTATGTCGTGGAATTGCCTTCCCGACTGAGCTCCTAAATGGCGAAGTAATTGAGAACGATGGTTTGCTCGTGTCGCTGTACCAAGGAGCAGATATCTCTGGCAGGACCATCAGACACCAATGACATAAAGTGCAGGGAAGATTAAAAATTGCGCTAATCGGTCCGTGCTATGTGTCGACCTTCTGAGACATTAGGTGAAGCGTTCTGCCGTGAAACGATACCTTAATGTTTATATTATATAGTGCCTTTCACAGACAACAATATCAAACATATAAATCATGGTGAAATGAGGAATCACAGCTTGAAATATGCATGAATCTGTTTCACCACCCCCTTTCTATAGATTCTGCTCCGTCAATTCATTTCTAAATCGATGGCTCTGAAGTTCAAAACATGTATTATTATGTCAAAAAATATATTTTTATGTAAGCTTGCTTTTTATGTAATCTTAATATCCTATGCATTGTTCACTGCAACGATCCTTCCTTCACCAAAAAAACCCTAAAAAATGCACTTAACGTGTTTTTATTTTACTGGTGTTTTGTCATCTGAGATTGTTCTTATATTACCATACAATTCAAACACATACCAAAGACATTTCCAAGTCTATTATTAGCCGTCTTTTATTACTTTGTTGTGTGGTATTATTCTTGATGGCTTTATAAAGCGCAGCGGTCATCCGCGTACAGTTGCGACATGGCAGTTGCAGCTTTGTTTACTGTGAAAGGCGCTGTATGAAACTGAATGAAAAGTGAACGATGCTCGGCATAAAATGCCCCCCAAATACCAACGCTTCTTCTATTACATTCTTTTCATTGCTGTCGCCAGAACCTTCATACTTGAGGCAGAGACTCCCTCCCTCCAATTAGACCCCATGCTACCTTTCCATCTTCACCGGCTTTGCTTTGCTCCGCTTCGTTCTGTAATAAATAAAGATATAAATAATTAAAGGAGAATAAGAAGAAATTATTAAGAAAGAAAAAAACGGTCAGTGATTGGAAGAATCAAAAAGAGACATTAGTCTGGAATCAAACGGACCTCAGCCATTCGGTCCCGGGAGATGCGCTGCTCTGGAATGAGTGTTTGTAGCAACAGGTTAGTGATTAAACGGAGCGAGCGAGTGAGCTGGCGTTTATCCGCAAAGAGCCGCGTGTGGGTGGGTGTGTGCGGCCGAAGGAGGTGCAGCTGTCTGCTGGATCACTCGAGAGGTTCGTGCGAGCGGTGAGGACTATTAAGGTGTAGTAGTCATCATTTGAAAACAACTTCACACCGACGTACTGATCAGCCGCTCTTTGATTCATGTAGTTCATAACATAGCACTTGCAACTCAAATGCAAACACTACAATCATGTTATCATCACACCTTAAACATACATTATCTTGACGTACTTCAACACGTTCACCCTGTGACAGACAGAAAAGGTACTTGATAAAACAAACAAAAGTTCAGATAGAGTGGTGTGAATGGAACTACGTCAGAGAGAAAGATAGCTGTAGTCTGTGGTCAGTTTATTTTTGTGTAATGCTCTTTACTGACCTGGCTCAGAGTGCTGTATCAAGTTTACAGGTAATGTACAAATTATAAGATACATACATATAAGAATGCTGTAATAGGTTAAACATATTACACAGGAAAACAGAATAATTTGAAGGAAATGTACATAAATATAAGCCCATTTATCAGAAAGACGTGTTCAGAAGGGGTGGGGCTAACTGAGGAGGCGGGCCATAAAAGTAGCTGCTAAGAAAAGGGGGCACAGATACAGCACTATAAGCAACTCTTCAGATGGAGCTCCCCACACTCTTTAAAATGATGGTTCTTTAATGACACTTTATTATTCTTTACTGGGTTGTGTGGTTCCTCATAGAACTCCATCCATCCATCTTCCAACCCGCTGAATCCGAACACAGGGTCACGGGGGTCTGCTGGAGCAAATCCCAGCCAACACAGGGCACAAGGCAGGAACCAATCCCGGACAGGGTGCCAACCCACCGCAGCCTCATAGAACTACTGCTTGATAAAACACCATTTACCTTTACTTATTTGGCTGATGCCATGGCGACTTACAACAATAAAGATACTTTTTGGTTTTCCATTTGGAGCACAGACAGGTCAAGTGACTTGCTCATGGTCACAGTGTCAGTAGCAGGATTCATACTTACATCCTCAGTCTTTGAATTCTTCCATTCTTTCATTTCTATTGCTGTTACTTTTGATAACTGCAAATTTGCCTTCTTGATTACAGTCGTGAGTGTCTTTTCCAGGTCGCTGCCAAAGATCCTATTCACATCAAGCAACTCATCCTTAATTGTGCAGTCTTCTGACACAAGCTAACTGCCAACATTTATGATATTTTTTGGTTTTCCAATTGGAGCACAGGCATGTCAAGTGACTTGCTTATGATTACACAGTGTCAGTAGTGGGAATCAAACCCTCATCCTCAGTCTTTGATTCTTCTGTTCTTTCATTTCATTGTGAGATATGAAGTTGGTTCTTTGTGCTTTGAAAAATGCCCTAATAATGTAAAACAAACAAAATCTTTAATGTATGATAGGCTACTTAGCTGGACAATGATAAATTAAGAAAATCTGGACTTAGCTTGCATTATTGTATGCAGTGAAAGTCCTTTTAAAATCCATTGGTATTTCAAAAATGTGTTACCATCTTTTCATGGTTATTTACTTTTTGGAGGCTGTTACAGACATAAATAAATAAAAGTTCTTTCTATAGCCTTCATATGGATGGGTCTTTTGGGAACCAAAAATGGTTCCCCAATGGCATTGGTCTGAAGAACCACTCTGGCACCTTTATTTTTAAGAGTGCACTGTTAATGCCCATTGCCCAGGGTTGTGGTCTTGTGTCATGTCGATGGGCTGCCTCTGTCCCCCGGTGAGTTATATGAGGCAGGTCTGGTGGTGTGTGTTTGTAAGCACAGGATAAAGTGGCTGGAGTGCGAGGAGAAGTGAAGGCAGGCAGCCAAGAAGAGAGTCCCAGGAGAGGAGTGTGTGGCTGCCGCTCAAGAGAGGAGTGAGGGTTGCTCCTGCTGAGTGACTTGGGGGTGACCAACCACTGCAGGAGAGTCTGAGGAATGGCAGAGGGAGACTGTAACATAAGCTTAATATGTCACTGTGCCCTGTACAAATATTTTATAAGTCTACTTTTCTTTCCACTCACATGCACAGCAAATATAAAGCCAGATTTAGCATAGGGGCTCATCATTTAGAACTGCCAGGAAAGCATTAGAAGACACGACAGGGACAACTGCGAAATGGGCAACGTGCACTATATCTGTGTGTCAAACTCATTTATAAATCTCATTTACCTTGTTTTGAATTGTATTATTCACCTAAGTGGGGGCCTGCACATGAAGAACGGGTATAAAACCTTTGAACATTGCCCGGTACACCTTAGAAGCTGACGGACGGATGGGAGATACCTTACAACTTACAACGCAGCAATGAAAATGGCAGACTCTACACATCGGGCTCTCACTCCCAAAGGTCTTGTCATGGCTTCCTTTGTCTGTTATGCCACGTAAACCGTCATTAAAGAAAGCCAAGTTATTTCTCCTATGTGATTTCTTACTGCCGTATCACTAAGGGAGGGGTATCACCTTTTTATATTATATCAGTATAGTTTGGGTTATGTAACACACCACAATTAAAAAATAACTCATTCCAACAAGGGAGCTAGTGCCCCTACTGGATACAGAGACAAAAGAGCAAGGCTCAGTGTGGTGCCTTGTGGAGGGCAATGGAGTGGTGGAGAGGACCTGAGCCCAGTTAAAGGCTTGGCTGTGCCTGTCAGAAGAACGTCTTCTCACACTGCAGGGTAACATGATGGGTAAGCAGGGGAGACGTCAGTTTTTAGAAAGATGCACTGTGGGTTGTGTTTGTTTTAATGAATGGACAGATTTTTGCCATGGAATTTTAACGCCGTTTTTAAAGATCTATTTATTGTTACATATTTGTACTTGTACTCTCCACACATCACCTACTCTTATTGAGATTATTTCCTTATTGGAAAATCACTGCACTTTGAACACATTAATGTTTGGTTTTAATAAAAGCACTAAGCACTTGCAGCTACCTCGTGCTGACTGTGTGTGTGTCCTCATTTGCCCGGCTCATCCTCAGTTTGATTATCAGTGGTTCTGGGTTGAACCTGCCAAGGACCATGGAGCTAACCAGGACCATCATAGCCTGGTGGTAAAACTGTGTAGGCCAAGGATGAGGCAGACCATAGAGGTGTTACACAGATGCCATTGAGGGGGCACCTTAATTAAACCTGAGATCCAGACCTATAATGGTGCTTGCAGTGTCAGTTCAGTTAAAGTAAAACAGCCAAGAGACTGGTGCATCTGCAGCTCCACAGAAGGAGGTTACCTGCTCACTTGTTGTTAACAATCACTTGACAGCGAGTTGTTAATAGGTCAATTAAGGGTTTCATGACGTGGTCCAAGTTCATCATTTTAGACACCAGGTTCTCTTGATGGACGATGCAGTGAAATGTCCAAAAATCCGGGAAATGATCATCAGTTTTACACAGTTTATTTGCAGATCCCAACATAGCTGGTGCACTGTTTGCAACTATTGCTAATAGTTTTGATAATTGCAAATTTGTCTTCTCTTTCAGGTCGCTGCCACGGATCCTATCAGTATGAAGCAACTGTTCCTTATTGTGCAGAGTTCTGACACAAAACATACAAATACTGCCAACTGTGGCTTATTTTGAACATCACAGGACTCATCAAAAGCAACGCTAAGATACTTGCATTACTCAAGATCAATATTTAACTGTGTTTCAATTAAGTTGTTGATATCTGATATTCTTGTTTCAAGGGTGTGCTGTGACAGCTGCAAGTCTGACATAGCACACTTGAAGTTGTAATTTTCGGGAGAGTTTTATAGCAACAATATTCTTGTGTTATGTCTTCACAAATTCTCCTTCGCTGTATGGGTTCCCAGCACAAGCAATGTTCAATGCCACTTGATATGATGCCAATGTAATGGTCTCTGAGTGCTTTGTAAATTTTCGAAAACACTTGAGTCTGCTCCGCCAAGTGATGTTTCAGCCTGCCTACTTTGTGCTTGCAAAGCTCATTGCCGTTGGGGAACACCTGCGCCATGTTAGCATGGAGTGAGGTGAAATGGCGCTCCAGGTTTGAAGCTTTAAAATGTGAAAGTAACCAGAAGGGTGTCCCATTTCATTCCACAATAAAAAGCAATTCCTCCCATTCAGGTAAGAATGTCCTGTGCTCCTTTTCATATTTGCGCTTACCTTTACGTTTTCCTGATACTGCCATGGTGATTCAGTCAAGCTAATTCGGCTAAGAAACTTCTGCAAATGCGTGTGACTTTTCTGTCAGTCTCATGATGAGAAATTTGTTTTTATTAAAAATATTGGCAACATTATTGGTAATATTACCAAATATTCCAATGCATTTTGACTTATCTGAAATATAAACAGTAAAAAAAAACTCTGATGACCAGAACATGTGAGCAGAGCAGAGTGATGAGAATGGAGTGAGGGCAATGCTCCCCCTGCTCACAGTCACTACAGACTGCTACGCTCATTTTCACTCCCCACTCCAATGAAATTGCTCACAGCTCACTGCAAAAAAGAAAACAATCTGCATTGTATTTTAATTTTAGCTTAAACTGTAGCCTGGCATCGAAATAACTGAGCAACCTAATCCACACTCAAGCAGAAATAATTTATTTAAAGATGTGAGCAGGTCTGGTACTGCTCTGGTATGCAAAAGTGAAGCAAAACGGAGCGAGAGATAAGGTGACACTCCAGTTTTTTTTCAAATATGCCACTCTGCGCTCGTTCCCACTCTGTCCAAAATCCTTACACTCCCACTTCACTCTGCTCACAAGCCCTGCTGATGACCTAGAAACAAATTATAACACTGATAGCCCATGGAACCACACTGCAGCTGGCAAAGAGCCACATGCGGCTCGTGATCCACAGGTTTGCCCCCTGCTAACTTAACAACTCTGTTGCACAGCAATCGAACAGCATTCAACACTTCACTGCGCCATTTGACAATGCAGTGCTCAAGAGCCCTGCTGATGTGCTTTTTTACCATCTGTACGACCACAGCATAAATGAAGACCACCCTGTGTTATGGAAGAGAATGGGGATGGCGACTTTGAAGGGAGGCTATGTAACAGCGCTGACAAGTCGTATTAGCCAGGGATGAGTCGCGCACAGTGTGAGCTGGCATTCTATTACACAAATGTGAAGCTTCACCGCTAGCTGCGGGGGCACCTAGAAATTGGCAAACTTGCCATGCAGCAAACAGTATTTAAATTGTGAGTGGTTCTTTAAAGGAAAGCGAGACACCTTAATAGAGCAATGTAAAGAGCAAAGAATTCATTTGGCCATCAGTGCTGGCACTACGGTATATTTTCAAAACAATCAGTGCTAAAGTGAGAGCTGATTTTTGACGTAACACTTATATGTCAAAAAGCTCTGTTACAGTCATGAGCTGTATTTTTATTAACTGATGTGACAGATAGGGGGCGCTATCGCTCCCTTGAACCCTTGTCCAATATGCCAGACACCAGATAAAAGTCCAAAAGTAGACTATATTTATTCTGCACAGTGCACAAAGCACCCTCTCCTCCACAATACTTATTAAACAATACACAATAATCACAATAAACAATCCTCCACTCCCAGACGTGTTGTCACCCTTCCACCCAGCTCACCTCGCCGTCTGGGAGCTCCCACAATCCTTTTATTATCCCTGACCCGGAAGTGTTCCAATCCCCAGTCCATGTGATCTCCTATCACTTCCGGGTCAGATCAAAAGTCCTTTTCTTCACCCCGGAAGCACGTCATTCCCCTTGTCCATGTGACTCGGACGTATTTCTGGGGCGTATAGCAAATAAACATCTTTCCTCCCTGCAGCATCTCCTAGTGGCCCCCATGGTATCCAGCAGTTTGCATAAAGACTCCAATATCCATGATGCCCTGCTGGTCTTCGGGGCACCTCCATACTGCAGAGAGGGCTCCAACTGGCGGCTTGGGGGTATTGGCCGGGATGAACGGCCAACCATACACCACACTGATTAAATGAGACTAGGGATACAAATACTATAATTAAGACAAGACAATTAAGACAATCAAGACAAATTCCTAGCACACATTAGTGTACCTGGCCAATAAAGTGCATTCTGATTCAGATTCTGAATTATGATTCTGATTAAACTTCTCCCCATGCTATTTGGATAAGCAGGTTTGTTGTCAGCAAGAATCACAGAAGGCCTCACATGGAGGTCAGTGCTCTTCTAGTTTAAGAAGATCATGTTTAGAGGATTTGTACAACTATTACTTATAATGTTAAAAATAGCCCCCTGACAAATTCTGGAGCAAGCTGGAAGAATAGCTTCACTCAGCTGGTTGGGCAATCCATCATAAAAACTGTTGCTTATCACTGGGAAACATAAGTTTGGCCTAATGACAATCGTAAAACTGACCAGGAGGACCTGGAAGAAAGCAAAAGAGTGGATGTTCCTTTACCAGTTTCTAACATTTCTTTCTTCTCCAGATTTTCAAAAGATGACTTTTTTATGTTTACTCTCAGATGCAGATTTCTGGTTTTCTTGTTTTGTGGGTTCTTTTTGTGTCACTATTTATTTTATTCCTTCCATCATAAAACACTTTGTTAGGTGGGGCTGTCTGAGAGGCTGAGCATGGCCCTGGGTGTAAGAACTGTGTTGTGGTTGCTCATTAGTTCTCATACTTTTAGTCATCTGGTCGGCCCTCCATTAAGCCCAGTTCACCTTACGAGTTTGTTTCCTGCTGATCACCTGCCATTTAAGCCTTCATTTACAATGATCAAAGGTCTTACAGTCTCTAAGTTACCGCTTTATTAAGCTACCATCTTTAAATGTGCTAAACCGGTTTGCATTTAAAACAATTAGACTCGGAGAAGCTACTGACATTTAACTCTTGGCCACACTTTAGTTTCATGGAAAACGGTCCTCCTACTTGTGGCCTAGCAAGTCTTGTATTAAACTACAGTATAAAATATAATTCTATATATAAAACATCAGGTACAATGATCATGATAACAGATTAAGTTAGACATATTTCTGTTTGAGATGCTGTGACTTAGGTTCCGCCCCCAGCTTTATCTGGATGACTCCTCTTCACGGTTATGGATTATACTGATTTGATGACAAAGTCCAGTTCTGCCTTGAGTGTGACTTTTGTTTTGCCTCATTATATTGTCACATGTGTGCATATTTGGCAGTCAGTGGGCCTGACTAAATGTGTTTTCACGCCGGACCAGGGGTTGACTGAGTGCACTAACGCCTTTTCACCTTTCTCTGCAGATCCTGAGAAGGAAAACCTGCCTAAATGGACTTCTTGCTCCTCTACAGATGCCACCGGCCCGACCATCCAGTCCCACTCTTGACATTACTTCTGGCTGGAGCTTAACAGACATGACCCTTCCTCCCTCCCCACTATAAAGCCAGTTTTCTGTTGTATTATCTCAGTCATGTTTTGGAATCAGTCTGATAAGACTACTTACTCTAAGTGCTATCATTTTGCTGTTTTTTCACACCTATTTTTCAAGTATACGGGGTGGATCCCCAAACCTTTTTTTCTCTCTGTGTTTGTGTCGTTACAATACAAGTTCGTCTGATGGATTAATTCTTGTTAGTCCTAAGGTTTACATTTCTGGTTGGTGTGTTCAGCCTCCACCCCTCAGAAAAATAAACCAGTGACAGACAACTCATTTAATTAAGATGTGTTCCTCTTTGCACCTTCCTGCTTTAATGCACTGTTCTGTTCATTTTACTGTCCTCATACTCAGTGCAGCATAATCATGATATTTTACTTGTACAGTATCATGTTAACTTAGAGTAAACAATAAAAGGCTCCACATACATTAAAAAAGGATTAACTATTGACCTTGTAAAAGCAGGCAAACAAATGGAGATGGAATGTTAGCTTTGTGGACTGATGGCTGGTCTCCATAGCTGTCCTGCCTTGTACAGCTGATTCATCATTGTGGTTAAGATGATATTCTGACAGGCAAAATGCCAAATATTGTTTTACTTCCATGTAAACAAAAATGTTTGCTATTGAGCTCAGTTCAGACTCTAATATTCCAATGTGCAAAACGTTGACAAAAGTTGTATTTTTTGTGATCATAATGTTTTAAGTTCTATAATCACATCAAAACACATTTAGAAAGTTTTGAAAGAGAAACAGATTATCAACCAAAGCCCCCCCCCCCCCGCCGCAGCCCCCCCCCCCCCCCCCACCATGATCAACCTCCCGAAGTTGTCCTGTAAAAAAAAGTTACATATCAAATTAAAAACTGCTGATGCTCACACAACTGGATGGACTGGGTGAAGGTGGATAGCAGGAGCAGTTCATTCCCCTATATGGAAGGTGACAGTGTTTGTCTAGGGCGGCTGATCCCTGTGTCACATGTGTGTCACACATTCACAGGCTAGGTATGTAACGACTCTCCGGGATAAGAGGTCACGCTGTCGCTAACATTCCCTTCTCCTTCTCTCCCTGCAGCTCTAAGAAACCGCCCAGTGAGGGCACTTAGCTCCGCCCCTATCAGTTCAACAGCTATAAGAAGCCAGGCTACCCAGAAGGAGGCATCTTTTGTGACCAGCGTGATCCGCTGAACAGAGCTCCTGTCTGATACACAATAATCTGCAGCTAGAGACTAATTTATTTGTTTTGCATTAAGCCTAAGGGCAAGAAGAATAATCACCAGAAGTTTTTGTTGGACGATTCAGTTAATTAAAAGGGACAACCTGGCTGGTGTCCCAACTTTTACCCTTGCATGACCTGCCATTCCTGCACCCAGCCACACCTGTTAGCACACCCACAAGATTTCATGGGTACTGTGTCGGGGTCCTTGGGTGCTGCCTGAATGGGCATTGCCAGGGGAGGGAAACACTGATCTCCATGTGACCCAGAAGTGCTCATGATAGGCTGTGCAGTGAGATGGAAAGCATTCTTGGTTCTGTCTTTAAAAGGAGCCCGCGGCCTCACCTCGGAAAGTCAGAGTCGGGAGGCAGCAGCGAAATGGAGAACAACAAAGCTACATGTCTTTCAAATTGCATGGACAGAGAGTGTTAATAAATATAAAAAAGCCCTCTTTAAAGCTCGCTCAGAATACTATTCTACATTAATAGATAGCAATAATAAAAATCCTTGGGTACTATTTAGAATAGTGGCTAAATTAACAAATGGGAATTCAGATCAACAGTGCAAAATACCAACAGATATTAGCAGTACAGACTTTATGAACTTCTTCAATGAGAAAATTAAAAATATAAGATCCCAGATCTCAGCATCACAGTACAAATCAAATACTAGCTTAGCAGACCCTGCCGCACATTGCATTCAGCACTTTAGTAATTTTAATCCTGTAACTGGGCAGGAAGTCTTAACTTTAATTACTAAAATGAAGCCCACTACTTGTTCCCTAGATCCAGTGCCAACAAAACTAGTAAAAAGTGCCATGGATGTTCTTGCAGCACCTATTTTAACCATTATCAATAGTTCATTACTGCATGGCACCGTACCTGATGCACTAAAAGTGTCAGTCATTAAACCTTTACTTAAAAAGTCAGACCTAGACCCACACATACTAAATAATTATAGGCCTGTTTCAAATTTACCATTTCTCTCCAAAGTACTAGAAAAAGTAGTCGCCAGTCAGCTTCAGTCACACCTTATGCATTACAATTTATTTGAGAAATTCCAGTCTGGTTTTCGCACTGGTCATAGTACAGAAACTGCACTAACACGGGTTGTAAATGACATTCTGATATCCTCTGATGAAGGAAACTCCACTGTAATTATGTTGTTAGATTTAAGTGCAGCATTTGACACCATTGACCATTCTATTTTACTGCACAGGCTAGAAAACGATGTTGGGCTAACAGGCCCTGTGCTCGCTTGGTTTAGTTCTTATTTATCAAATCGATTCCAATACGTACAGAAATGTGCTGACAGTACTCCATCATTATACACAGAAGTTCAATATGGTGTCCCGCAGGGCTCAGTACTAGGACCTTTACTGTTTTCACTTTACATGCTTCCTCTGGGATCTCTCATTAGGAAACATAATGTTAATTTTCACTCGTATGCAGATGACACCCAGTTATACCTTTCATTTAAATCAAATGAAGTATCTCCGATGTTGTCTTTAATTAGTTGTGTTATTGAATTAAAGGAGTGGATGAATGATAACTACTTGTCTTTAAATACAGATAAAACAGAGATGTTAATTGTTGGAGGGAATGACGCTGATCACAGCAATATTTTGTCATCATTTAACTCAGTTGGAATCCCAATTCATTTTACTGAATCAGCCCGCAATCTAGGAGTTATCTTTGATTCTAGCATGTCATTTAAAGCACATATTACAAAGCTGTCCAAAACATGTTTCTTCCATCTTAAAAATGTTAGGAAATTAAGGCGCTTTCTAAATAAATAGGATTGTGAGAAATTAATTCATGCATTTATCTCTAGTAGGATTGACTACTGAAATGCGGTGTTCACTGGCTGTTCAAACTGTTCTCTATACAGCCTCCAGTTAATCCAAAATGCAGCTGCAAGAATTATTACAAGAACAAGAAAATATGAACACATAACTCCAGTTCTTAAATCCTTACACTGGCTCCCGGTTAAGTTTAGGGCAGATTTCAAAATCCTCCTTTTAACATATAAAGCATTAAATGGCCAAGGTCCGGCTTACTTGTCTGAACTTATCATGACTTACAAACCTGAGCGCACATTAAGATCTCAAGATGCCGGTCTGCTTATGATTCCAAGGATTAATAAAATAACAGTGGGAGGTCGAGCCTTTAGTTACAGGGCCCCTAAATTGTGGAATGGTCTTCCTGCTTCTATAAGAGATGCCCCCTCGGTCTCAGCCTTTAAATCTCGGCTGAAGACTCACTACTTCAGTTTAGCATATTCTGACTAGAGCTGCTGATTAACTGTACATACTGCATCTCTGTTGTTAGTCATTAGCACTAAAACATAAGTAACATGATTGTTATAATTTGTTACTAACCCTCACCTATTCTGTTTCTGTTCTCGGTACTCAAATGTGGCAATTGGTGCCACGACCCACCTGCCAAGTTGTTGCCTGCCTATGGTAAAGTCATCCCTGATGGAGGATCACAGGAATCATGGGAAAAAGGGGTCCTTTCATCGGATTGGCTGGCCGAGCAACGTTTCAGCCATGGAATGGCCAAATGGGGAGGCAGCTTGATGGATGAGGTCTCCAGGACTCTAAAAATATCCAAATCTTATTATGGGATATCATCTACAGTTAAATTCTGCTCCGTGCTTCTAAAATTTGTATTATTATGCTGTATTAAGGATTTATTCTGTTCTGTGTATTGTATTGTATTGACCCCCTTCTTTTGACACCCAGTGCACGCCCAACCTACCTGGAAAGGGGTCTCTTTTTGAACTGCCTTTCCCAAGGTTTCTTCCATTTTTCCCTACAAGGTTTTTTTGGGAGTTTTTCCTTGTCTTCTCAGAGAGTCAAGGCTGGGGGGCTGTCAAGAGGCAGAGCCTGTTAAAGCCCATTGTGGCACTTCCTGTGTGATTTTGGGCTATACAAAAATAAACTGTATTGTATTGTATTGTATTTAATTAAAATTGTGGTAACTGAGGCTGTGTGCACTGGAAAAGAGGTTGGTGAAATAAAATTCTATTACAGTATTTTAAGCCTGACATATAGGGTGGAGTGGTGGCTCAGAAGCTAAGGATCTCTGCTGGTATCCAGACAGTTTCCGGTTTGAATCACCGTCACTGCCAAAAGAGATCCTACTCTGCTGGGCCCTTGAGCAAGACCCTTAACCTGTAATTGCTCCAAGGGAGCTGTACAATGGCTGATCCTGCACTCTGACCCCAAGGGATATGTGAAAACTAACAAATTCCTAATACAAGAAATTGTATAAGGCTAAATAAAGAACAAAAAAAAAGAAAAATTGTATTGGGTGATATTATATGTTGGGTTTGGGGCCCAATGGCTCCCCCTTGTGCTTACAGTTATAATTACATGAAAGCTAGTTGTAATGTCAATACAGAAACTGCATGTACTGTATTCACCTTGTTTATAATGCCAGCTTTTCTAGTTGACCAATTACAATTATCATCCCCTACCCACTTTCAAAGAGTAATAGAAATGTATAAATTAATAATTACTCACAATGCACAGCATTTACTGAATTTCAACTCAGGCGCATTGTAACAGAGCAAAAAATCATAAAACTATTGATGTCTGAGAGAGCGCATCTCCGAGGGACTGATTTCTGATTCCAGATTTGAGTTCAGTCAGGTCAGATCTACTGACGGACCGCCGAGTATTTCATTCTGCATATGGCTTCCCAAAGAATAATGCCCAAGCAGTGCTGGGTATATTCAAGGAGTCTGATGTTAATTGAATGTTTCAGATCACTGAAAATCAACGACACATTGTCTGTATCAACCAACAACTGCTCAATGACATTTTTCCAAGCTTGGTTTGGTTAAGTTCAAATTCTGAAATCTGTGAAGACAAAAGCAGACCTCTGATCTTTTGATTTTGTTGAGGAAGGTGACACTGCTAACAAAGGTCAAGTCACTGCCTTCTATCACAACATAAGACTCAAAGAGAAAAATGATACTATAAAACCCAAAAGCTGATAAACATTTTATTTGTTATTTGCAGTTGTGAATGCTGTACTGGACCCTTTCCCAGCGGGGACACCATAATGGAAGGACAGTATGGAAGGAGGCATAATATGGCCGGGATGGGGCTGAATCAACATCCCATTTATTAGTGGAAAGTTGGGAGGAGCTGGGATATCAAGAGCAGTTCCTCCTCAAGTATAATAGATGGGAGTGGACCCAGTAAGGACACCCACGGGGGTTTATGGGAATCATAAGCCTGAGGGACAACTCTGTCGGGGTCCTTGGGTGCCACCAGAGGTCACTGCAGGGAGAATGGCTCCCTGGGCTTCCGTCTGACCTGGAAGTGCTTCCATCGGGCTACATCCCACTACCAGAAGTACTAACATAAAAGTGAGACATCCAGCCTTCTAGAGTGAGTCAGAGTCGGGAGGCAGACGGAAAAGCTCACCTGGAAGAAGAAAAGGAGGACTGTTCATTGAAAGGCTGTAAAATTGGTCAGCATAACATGGTATTTCTCCAATAAGAAACTTTTATTTTACACCTGGGACTGTTTAGTGTGATGTGTCTGGGGTTTTGGGGCTCAGTGGCACCCTCTGTCTATTACAAGGTATAGACCTAAAGGCATACAGTGTATACATAAAATCATTTTCCATTGCACTTCGGGATTCTAGATCATTAGAAAGATACTTTTACTTGCTGAATGTTAAATTGCACAACTGAATGGTAAGCTGTGGTTGACAGGCAATCAGGCTTAGTGGAGTCCAGAATATTTGATTAATGTGTTCCGATGTGAAGGTTTGCTGTTAAGGCCCTCCTGGTATTCATGTAACTCGATGGAAATTCTTTTGCTTGTTGTTTTATCTTATTAAGTTGTGTTACATTAGGAAAATAAAGTATGTGCAGTAAGAAGGGTGTAATGCTGTTTATGAAAATTCAGCATAATCAGCAATCATGGACAACATGTTCTAAATATTACGGTGCACCTCAAGTTACATCTAAATTTCCTGTAAAATTAAAAATCACAGAAATATAAACATGGGCACTAGTTTAAGTACAGAATTAAAATGTAACAAATATTGTCCTGTATACTGCCCCTTCTGCCTTTTTTAGGCCACTGCTCACCAGATGGTCAGGGCACATCACGGCCTCAGCCCACGCTTCATGTCACAATGCGCCGGCGAGAAAAAAGACAAAAGAACCAAAGGAGGCTAAAGCAGAATTTGCAAACCGCATGCAGCCGATCAGCTTACACTGTGCCGGAGTTCAGCCTGGCAAGTGCTGGCACGCATCGAAGCACTTATCAGGGGCGTGGGCCACAGCCACTAACCTGTCAGGAGAGTCCCGGCTGCCATGCTTGCGTGCGTGCGGTATATCACTTGGCAGACTGGGGTGTTGTTTATGTGTTATGTTAAAAAAGGAAGGAGCCTGGAATGTTTTCTTTTTTTTTTTAATCATGTTAGATTGAGAGGAAAATCTTCAGAATGAAGTTGCTGAGAAGTTAACTAAGAGACCAGGCCAACATTTTTTAGAATATATAGACAAATTAGTCAATAAATGAAATAACATAGGGGTCTCATGAAGGCCCCTAGTATGCAAGGAATTAGAGGTGCCCAGTAACTGCTTGAACTCTTGTTGATGTCTGCAATTGAGATTCTGGAGTCCTTTAAATCATTGATTCTCAAATTTGGTCCAGGGGGTCCCCTCTGGCTGGTTTTTCATTTCCAACCAACTTTTGCTTTTGATTGGACTCCTACCGTTAATAAGCAATCTATTATTTCTCAGTCTCTATGGATTAGGCTACATCCACATTACAGTTTCATTTAAAAACACCATTTTTAATCAAAAATAGTATTTTCATATTGTTTACACCATATTGCCTTATGCAATAAAACAACTGAAAATGCATATGATGTAGACGTTCCCTTACACTGGGTATGCATGCATCAGTGGAAAATCCTTTTTGGCCATATGATTTATAACAATACTATTTTTGATCAGTAAATTATTTACCTTTTTAATGTATGTATGCAGCATTCAAACTGTACAAAACGCAATGCAGATGCATACAGGAAAGCAGTACGACAAGCACAATGATAAGCAACTCTATTACAATCATGTCCACTATGTTAGAATTAGGTTTTCTTCCATGAAGGGTGACCAGTCAGGGAATGAGATGTTGTCATGAGCAAGATCCAATCAGGGAAGGGCCACATAATAAGCATGAACCAATCAGAGTGCGATTAGAGTCTGTACTTTCAAAATTCTACGTTTTTGCCCTTCCACATTGCAGTGCTGAGGCTGATTTTTTCAGAAGTATACAACAAAGTCTTCATTTTCAAAGGTTGAAAACACCTAGATTGGTGCCAGTCAAAGCCCATTTGGAGCCCTAGGTGTGGTGGATTGATGTCACCTGTTTTTGTTCATAGTGTGTAGTGTAATTAGCAGTATAATTAGACTTTAATGACCTGTGGGGGCACCTCTTGGTGTCTGGAGCTTGTGTCCCCTGAGTAGCATAAATGGCTCTTCTTTGTGTATATACCACAGATTTTAAGGAGTGTGCCCCCTTGGTGTACAGAGCATACACGCTTTTGTTTTCATAAACAGCAGCCAGTGGGTAACAGCATACACTCAGTATCATCAGAATTTGACCACCACTGGACCTTGGGGGTTGTTGAGTTCCCCCTTGGTGTCCTGAGTGTACGTCCCTTAACTTTCATAAATGTCTCCCTTGTGCTAATGCAGTTAATATCTGCATTTTTAAATGAAAACACATCAGTGTGGAAGGGTCTTGAAATCAATGAAAGAAATTACAAAAATGTGTTTATTATATTTTTACTGTAATTTAGCAGCCATTAATGCATGCTGGGTTCTGTCAGTGTACATCTGCAAAGAAAAAAGGTAAATGACACTGAAAGGAAATGAAGACAAGAGAAGACGAAGAAGGTGAGATGAAGGAAGCTTCCATCAGGTATTACTTGGAAATGTAGTATTTTAATCTTAGTTTTTAAGATTTTTATCATTATCATTATGATTCTTTTCTTATTCCTGCTTTTCCGGGTGTTGTGGTTATTTAATGCATTGTTTTGTAATAAGCACCCTAGTGGGTTGACCGTCTGCAGGCTTCTTTCATTCAGTGTCATTTGCTTGGATGTCTGCTCTGTTCGTCATTAATTGTAACAAATCAAGGAAGTAGAAAAAGTTGGATTAATAGGAAAATAACAAAAGAAAGTTAAGAATTTAAAGAGAAAGCAAAAGTTAAAATATTTCTAAGTTTATCATAAAACCTATACAACAACAATATTTATTTATATACTATATTTTCATACAAATGATGTAGCTGAAAGTGCTTTACAGGATGAAGAAAGAGAAAAAAGACAAAATATAAAAATAAAATTAGGCAATACTAATTAACATAGAATAAAAGTAAGGTCCGATGGCAAGGGAGGACAGAAAAAACAAAATAAAAACTCCAGACGGCTGGAGAAAAAAACGAAAGCTGCAGGGGTTCCAGGCCACGAGACCACCCAGCGCCCTCTAGGCATTCTACCTCACATAAATGACCTCAACCAGTCCTCACTATATTCAGGGTTCACATGGAAGAACTTGATGATGATGGTCATGTGGACCTCTCGCCTTCAATCCATCAATGTAGGGACATCACGGTGCTTTGATCAGGTGGTGATGGCGCAGATCGACACCACAGAAAACCGGAAAAAGAACAGAAGAGAGAGTAGGGGTTAGTTCAGACACTTACTTACTAACTAACACTTTTGCTACTCTTTTCTATTACTGATGGCAAAAACGATCGAAGAAATAAAAAGATGAGCTTATTTAGCAAAGAGAAAATGATTCACTGACTGTAACAAAAGCCTGCAGCCACAGGGATCCCCAGGAGACGCACAACTAGAAGGTTCAGGCAGAGTGTGTGAGGTGCTGTGTGGTGACGTGTATAACTCTTTTATCAAGCCTACAAAGTTGCGAGGTGGTCGAACTGGAAAGAGGTTACCAGAGCCATGGTGGGTATCAGTTTGGCATAGAGAAACTGTAAACCACATTTGCAGGGAAATCAGCAGAACAGCAGAACAGGTCCTACACACGTCATTATGGTAGAACAAGGTCAAGAGAGGGCACTTACTGTAAGTCCTAAATCTCACATGCCTGAACATCAGATAAAGGTGCCAGTCCAGGAAAAGAGATAGAGAATAAAAGCTTGGAGGATTGGTAGGAGTTTGCATGACCTTCTGTCCAAAAGATGGCATCATACGGCCATTATCTGGATATTCTGGGATAAGGCTGCATATTCCAGGGGGAGTTCAGGAGGACTGACAGGAGGTGAGTGCTTTTCACCCAACAACTGGTGGCCAGGAAAGTGGCCTTAAATTGAAAGAGAGGGAACACACTGATCCTGTTAATTAATGTACAGCTATGATGGCCAATTTGTATGGGCAAGCCAAAATCCGTTTATAAAATTAGAAACTGTTTGTGTACCAGGTAGAGGGTCCACCCATGCAGATTAGAACGGCTCGATTCATTCCTGCTTAATTTAATATCTGTGGGAGTGGGTCTCCCTTTGGGGTCCTGGCTCCCCTGTAGCTTTGCAAGGCAAGGACAACAGATAGCTCAAGGGTGCAGTGGTGCAAGGAGCCACTAGAGGGAGTTCTATCTTTGTTTCCCCATGTAAAAGCTGGCTTGAAGTAACCCTGACATGGCCTTAAAGTCCCTTCAATTGTTGTATTATATGTAAGGTTTTTTCTCCTGGTTTGTGTTTATTTTCTGTTTAATTGTTGTTCTTGCTATTTTTGAACTATTATTTTTTTCATGTTTTTTGTTTCTGTGAGTTTTGTTTATAATTTGTTTATCAGGTCCTTTCCCCTTAAGGTTGCGTCCATTCCAGGTGTTCTATGGACAAAACCTCAAGAGGCCAGGCCATCCTGACATCACTGCTGCTGGGTCCTCCCTCTGGTTTCTTAGGCCTGCCAGAAGAGATCTAGCACAGGTTCATTGAATGTTACAGGAGTCAGTTCTGTGTATAGCTTTTCTTGTTATTTCTGATTTATTAGATTGTTTTTCTTGTTCTTTTCTTGAATTTGCCTTTAGATTAATGTTTCAGAACTTGTTTGCTATGGATTGCCTTTTTAGACACACTAAATTTGCTTATTTCTGATCTTTTCAATATTTCTATTCATTGCTATTTAATGATTGTGTCAACAAGCTGGAGTCTGATCGTATCTCTCCTGTTTGAGTTATTTTTGAGATATATTTTGGAACTCTCTTCACTTTTTTTTTACTTTAAAGCCAGCTCCCCCCTTTTTTAGGGCCCTGTTTATGCTGAAGCCTACAGATGGTGGTTGGAGCTGACTGGTTTGGATGAACCTCATTCAGGCAGGCCAGTGAGGTTCAGTGAGGTCATTTTTCATTATGTTTCTGACTCCTTATTGCAACAACAACCACAGATACTTCGAGTCTGGAGCTGGGTGAAGTGGTTAAAGCAAAGGCTTTACTGGTTTGTGACGTAAAAGTCAAAGAGTCAGACTCAGAGAAAGAGAGAGAGAGGCACGCAGTGAAAAAGACAGCACTTTTCAGTACTTTGGTTAGTGGGCACCTGGTCAAGTCACCCCACCTGACAGAGATGTGTCTGTTAAGATATCCTTGAAAGGGATGCACGTTTTCTGTTTTGTTTGCTGGGTTGTATTTTTATAATTACCCTTTGCTAATTCCTTATTTGTGCCTTATATTTCAATAAGGTACCTTTTTGGTGTCGTTTGACTCCTTGATATTATTCTGAGTGTAGAAAACTAACATGAAGGTCACCTTTTAACAAAGCTTGTAAAGAAAGCACACAGAATGGACAATTGAGTAATTATGGGACTAGCTGTGCTACCCATCTACTGCGGGATGAAATCTAAATAATCAATGTAGAATTCATTGTTACCGCTTGCAGCACACCATCTATTGGAATGTATTTTGTAATGCATGTAATAATAATTAATTGCATTTTTCATTCCAACAGATGATGCACACAATTATTGGGAGTAATACATTGCATGTCACAAATATCTGTGATGCTTCACTTGTTGAAATGACAAATGGAAATAAAATTTCTCTGTTATATGGCATTTGGCGTGGGATTTGTAAAAGCAGTGTTAATGTTTATGCCATCTGTCAGCATGACAATGCAATGCATTTTATTAATGATTTTTGTTTGTTGTTATATGTGCACTTTCTTCTTAGACCCTGCCTCTTTTGTGTTGTTTTTGCTTATAAATGCATCTTGTTTTGTGTAGTTTAGTCTCCTTCGTTTTCTCCTGGGTCAGAAGGGTCCCCTTATTGTAACTTTGTGCAGTTAATATGAAAGGGTACCCAAGAAAAGCTTTATCATTCTTGCAGTTTCAACATTTATAAAGCAAGTCCTACATATTTTAGCTGTGCCAGGAAGATGTATACTTTTAAACAGGATTTGGCTTGAATGAAAAACATGCTGGCTGGTCAGTTTTTTGAAATATGATTGTTTCATTTTATGATCTGACTAATGTTTAAAACAAGTAGGCCTTAATTAAACACCAGCTTCAACTCCTCATACACTGCTGTGCTATGGGACAAGATTGTTTTAAACCTTCACTGAAACTTTACACCTGTTGGTGCACATACGCCTAAACCCCTACCAGTGTACTTTTCTGAGCCGCTGCCACCCTGTGTTGTGTTTCAGCCAGGGTATGCCCCTGGCAAGAGTTAAAATATTGTTTTTATGTTTATTCAGCTCATATTTTAAGCTAACAGTGTTAGACTATTTACTTGCTTTATAAAAATATGTATTCTGTTGTGTTCCTTGTGTTTTGTGGGTGGTCCCACAAGTAGTGGGCCTGTCCTTAGCCCTATAAAGAAAACCCACAGTCCCCTACGGTTCATTACATGCACTCATGGTGATGGAGAGTTCTCCTGTGTCTATTGCACTTTTGTGATTATTCTGAATTTCTGGCTATTTGTGACACTTTGGTCTTTTTTTTTTGTCTCTTGGAATTCATATTGGGACTGTGATTGGCTTGGATTACCTTTTTGAAGCCATTGCCGTCTGTCTTTTTCAGAGCTTCTTGTTAAGCAGAGCCCTTTTAGACTTCTAAATCTTTTTTATTTATAAAGATTCTCCTTTTAAACTTCTAAATCTTTTTTATTTATAAAGATTCTCCTTTTAAACTTCTAAATCTTTTTTATTTATAAAGATTATATTTGCCCTGTGAGAGACTAGCTTGGTTCTAATGGTTTTATCCTGTCTAATGGATATTTTAGGCATTTTCTGAGGCTAGTTGTGCTTTGAGACTCTCTAGTTCACAACATCTGGATGTTGTCTGATTTACTGTTTGGTGTTGCAATTTTCAGTAAATTTTTGATGTTCACAACTGATATATTTTTAGGCTGCCTGGTTTAGGACTAAGGACTTGACTTTACATTTTAAGGTGATTCAGGTTTTTCCCTTTAGTCTTAGTCACTTCAGTTTATTTGAACTATTATTCAACCTGCAGTTTTCATTGTTAGCAGGCATTTTTATTGCACATTGGCAGGCACTGGTCTAGTGGCAAAGGTTCTAGACAAAGAAACTAAAGTTTCCATCACCAATGTGAGCAGATCACTTTCTAAACCCCTCTGTTGAATCAATGAGTGACCATGACCCACGAGTAGTGCTGAAATTAAGTAAATATGAAATAATTTTCTATACCAGTAGCAGATCTACAGCTCACGGGACCCAACAGACATTGTTGCAGTCCTTATCTTTTACCAAAAAAAAAAAAAAATATATTGATTTTAACAGTCAGTAAGGGCACTGTAGGAATGTGCAGTTCACATTCCTATTGTAATACATTGTACTTTAATTTGATTATTGTATTACTGACAGCTGAGCTGCTAATCATTCAATCATCGACAAATTTCAGAAGCATAAATGACTACCGTTAATAATAGCAAAATAAATGCAGTAAACAATTCACATTCTATCATCATTATCATTTGATTAAACTTTTAATTAGAGGCTTGGCTAAGCAGCTTATATCAGCTTAGTAGTTGCTAAATTTAACTAAATACAAAGCATCAATAAATAATTTTCATCAATGTTCTTTTATTTATAGACACCTTCATTAAAATATGGAAAAGTGTTTAGTATTAGAATTATGCATTTTTTAAACATAAAAAAAAACTAAATGAGATGATTCAGAAATTTTGGAGAGAAATGTATACTATTTTCATAGTATATATAATATTATTTCTAGGGAATGTTTAAAATAGAATCAATGTGAGTCTATGGAAGTACAACCGTCAACCATAAAATATTCCTGCACAGTGAAACAATTATTTGATATTTCAGCTAAAACACTGTTTAAAATGTAAATACATGTGCATTTATCTTTTTAAAAACAAAACATTAGTATTCATTAATTGTGCAACTGTTATGCATGTGTTTATGCATTTATTGTTTTTTGTTTTTGAGCTATTATGTGTTTAATTATGTTGTGTTTTTTTAAATATTCTGATGTTCCATGTTCTTTATAGGTGGAGCCCCAGGAGGCCCAGCCACCACGATGTCACCATTCTTAAGCTCTCATTTTTGCCTTGTGATGGGTGGCTGGGATGGCCCTGCTGCATATGTTCTGGGGGAGCAACAATGGGCAACAGAATACCTCCACAGGGATGCTAGGTGGCAGCCCTCCTGGGTTACATCGGGGCCGCAGGCGTGGAACTTCAGGGCTCGGACCTGTGGGGCTCCGTGGCCACCACCCAGAGGAGCTGCATTGGTTAACGAGTCTGTGTGGGCTAGATTGCACCCACACCCGGAAGTGCAGCATAATTAGACCGATTACCACCTGGAGCACTTCCGGTAGGACTATAAGAAGAGCCTGCAGCCACTACTCGGGGGCCAGAATCGGGAAGAAGAGGATGAGGTTGCCAGGGAGGAGTGGTGGTTTGCGAAGAGAGTGCATTTGTGTGTTTGGTGCTTATCTTTAAGTGCTTGTGGGACTGTGTATTGCCTGTGGGGTTCACGAGGAAGACATGCCCCACAGGTGAAGAAAATAAAAGTCTTGTGCCATTTTACACGTGCCTCTGGAGTGAGTCTGTGCCGGGTCGGGCGCTAGATAGCGGTAACTTCACAGCCTATATAAATGAGCTGAGAAGGTTCAGGAGCAGGAGATAATGTGTTTGTGTGGAGTATTAGAAAGGATGGTTTTCTTTGTTATTTTTTTTTGTTTGTTTTTCTGATGGCTTTTGGTATGATTAAAGATTTTTTGGCTTTGGAAATTGATTTGGAACTTGTTTGCTGCAGCAACTCATTTGTGTCTCTTTTTGTTTTTTTTGAGCCATTCTTTGTTATTTTGATATTTTTGCTTAAATCTTTAATTTACAAAGATTATTCATTAGCCCTTTTACAATAAGTGAAGGGTTTTTGGTCATCCCTCCTCTTGTGCATTTTTATTACATTTTGGTGATATTTGTAGTTGTTTTACCAGCTTCACATTTTTGGGCCTGCTACAGTTGAAGTCAGCAGGTAGAATTTGGAGCCTAGAATGGATTTTGATTAGACTCTGCTGGACAGGCCAGCGAAGACACCTATTTTGCCATTGTGAAAATTTCACATCTTCACAGCAACATTTCAGAAGAGGTCATCCACCTGAAGCTAAGCATGCTTGTGTCCGCCCAGTACTTAGTAGGGTGACCAACCAGAAAGATTTTGGGTTGCTGCTGGAAGAAATATTGGTGAGGCCAGCAAGGGCTGCTAATGCTGTGGTCTATTTGTGGATCTCAATGTCCCAGTGCAGTGATGGGGATACTGTGCTGTAAAAATGCCGCCGTCCTTCAGATAAGACATAAAAGTGAGGTTCTATGGTCATAAAAGATCCCTGACCATCCTTCATAAAGAGTAGGGCGTATCCCAATGTCCTGGCTAAACTGTCCCTCACGGCCCAGTCATTCTGGCCCATAATTATTGTCTGCCTCCCACTGGTTGTCTGTCTCTCACCCTGCCAATAGCCAATGTGTGTTGAGCGTACTGGCGTAAAATGGCTGCCATTGTATCATCCAGGTGGGTGCTACACATTAGTGGTGGTTGAAGTGGCTCCCCACTCACTATGTAAAGCACTTTGAGTAGTGAGAAAAGCACTATATAAATGAAAAGAATTATTTATTTTTAATTAATTTAATATATTTTATGTGTATTTTCATTATTCTAATTAGTTATTTCTAATTCATGGGACATTTTAAATAAAAAGTAAAATGAATTCACACTATCCAGTGCTTGTTTCTTACCACTCTTAAACTCTGACATACACACACAGAAATAATAAACACAATACAACACCCCTTGTAGTTTTGAATATTTTGCACTGCAGAGCTTCTTGATTGCTGAGATTGGTAAACTTAATAAGTTAATGAGGAATGTAAGAGTTCCCTGTAAGTACCACATGATTTTTCAACAGTTTTATTTAATATGGGGAGTGAACTGTCTTGAGTGTTTTGTACAGTCCCTATACATTTATTATAAAACATTTTATTGTTACAAAACATTAATTCACAGTGAATTTAATTTTGCTTTTTTTGACACTGATCAACCAAAAAAGACTAGTGACAATATAATAACAAGTCTCTGCAAAGTTTCAAAATTAATACAAATATAGAACACAAAATAACTGATTGTGTAAGTATTCACCCCTTCAAGTCAGTATTTACTCTAGTCGATGCACCTTGATAGTCTTGAGTCTGTGTGCTCAGGTTTCTGTCTGCTTTGCACATCTGGACTTTGCCATTTTTCCTCATTCCTCCCTGTTAAACCATTCAAGCTCTGTCAGGCTGCATGAGGATTGTGAGTGAACAGTGTTTTTCAAGTCCATTCACTAATTCACAGTTGGATTGAGATCTGGACTTTGACTCAGCCAGGCCAGAATATTAACAATGCAGTTTTTGAAAGCCATTCCTGAGAATCTGCTTTATTCTTGGGGTTGTTTTCTTGCTGGAAAACAAGGCTTCTTCCAAGGCAAAGGTTTTTTGCAGACTTCCTCAGAGGTCTGTTTTAAAGTCGGATTAATGTAAAATCTAGTTAAAGTAAGTCATGATTCACAGAAGTCGGGCTAATTATGTTCCAGAAAACCTGAATTAAGCCAAAACTGTGTCTCTGGAACATGTTAAGCCAGAATTACATGATCTGTGAGGTCAAAGATGCAGATAACTCACTAACCAACTTTTTGGAATGGACTTGAATGGACTCTGCTATAGAAAGAAAGGCTTGATGAAATATGACTGTTACTGGGGCAACCAATGCTCTGAATCTAACCTGCAAAAGACGATGTTTAACATGAATTATTAACGCTTTGCAGCCTCTGTTCTGTATACAGGGTGTTCCAGATCTAATTATGCATTTATGAAAAGGTGATGGCATTGCACCCGCTGTTCGACTGGCAACCGTCTCCCCGCCATTTTGGAATGCAAGTTAGGTGCTGCCATCTATCGGCAACAACAATAATTTTTTGCAAATTCTCTATGTTATAAACTTAATAAATTATAGCGTAATGAAAATTACATAATTAGATCTGGACCACCCTATATATGAAACAATTCACAAGGATGTTTTCTATTAAAAGGTATTATATAATATCACATTGTTTTTTATTTGGTTTTTCATTGTTATATCACCATGGTCATATCACTTCATACGCCCAATATTCCCATTTTAGAACTATAATAACTATTCTGTGCACACAAAGTTCTGAGGAGTAATGGGGCATTCCTGGATTACTTTGAGATTTGTTCAATGAAACTTTTAATGTATCAGACAAACTTCATTCATTTCTCATGGTACAAAATTAAATTATTAGATGGCTTTTCTACTCTTTAGAATTGCTGAAAATTAAAACCTGCCTTATCTTCAAAAACAGCTGACCATACTTGAGCTAATGCCTCCTTCCTTTAGTATCACTTCATTAAGGATGTGGCCAGAGACAGAGCAGATAAGATGGGGTCTTTCATGGCCTGAAAGCCTGAATTCATAGTTAAATGTTACATTCTGCATTATATTCCTAATTGAATTGGGATGGTTTCAGGATAGTTTAAAGAAAATGTCTTGTGTGCAGAAAAAAAAAAATCAGGTAAAGAGATTGACAGTTTATTTTAAGGGTCAGGGTAAACAGTCTGCCACAAGGGGGCGTGGGTGCACTATTGGTGAAGGCATCACTGAACAAGGTGGGAAGCTGGTATGAGAGGAGAATGATTTCAGTTAATGATGGCTGTAATGAATATTCCACTAAGGGCTCACTGAAATGCCAGATGATCAATGGTAGGTGAAAATACCATGACGGAGATTTGTTTCTCTGCCACAGCCATGGTTATTTGCAAGCCAGACTACTGAATAGCATAATAACCCACAGGCTGTAGTTTCTGTGTCCTGTAGGAACTTGCACAGGGAAGCTTTCTGAACATTATTGAAGTATAAGGTTAAAGATGGACGGTGTGAGATGAGGCAGCTGAACGGTTGCATGCAGCTTGACTGAAAAATTAAAGTTACTGGCACACCTGGCAATCCAGAAGGGGTGGTGTGGCAGAAGCAACAGGCTGCTTGGTCTGTCACACAGTTAAGGACACCATGAAGCATCATGGTGACAGGCAGCACTCCATAAAAGGACTGTTGTGAGTCCTTCATCCGGCCTTGTACCTTGGCGTAACTGTGTGTTGAAAGACTTTTTTCAATTTCAACTTTGAATATAATAAAAACACCGGAAACAAAAAGATTTGGGGCACCAACCCAGAAAAAATGGTTTAATGTGGTTGCTTCACAAAAAGAGAGTTTGATGCTGGGTGCCTCGTAGTTAGGAGACCCGGGTTCGCTTCCCAGGTCCTGCCAGCGTGGAGTTTGCATGTTCTCCCAGTGTCTGTGTGGGTTTCCTCCAGGAGCTCCAGTTTCCTCCTACAGTCCAAAGACATGCAGGTTAGGTGCGTTGGTGATTCCAAATTGTTCCTAGTGCGTGCTTGGTGTGTGGGTGTGTGTCCTGCGGTAGGTTGGTGCCCTGCCCAGGATTGATTCCTGCCTTGCACCCTGTGTTGGCTGGGATTGGCTCCACCAGACCCCCGTGACCCTGCCTTCAGATTCAGTGGGTTGGAAAATGGATGGATGGTTGGATGGAGTTTGTTGCCCTCTGGTGGTGTCAAGATAATAGAGCAGGAATGTCTGTATAGCTCATTCACTTCTGGTCAAATGACAGCTCTTGCTGGATAGTCATCTCTCTTATGCTACTGCACTCATGTGCCATTGGATAGATGGTAAATTTGAATTTTTGAGTCACCTACAGAGCGACCACATCTTGTTATCTTAGCTAGTTTCATTCTCAGCAGCTAGACATTGAGCAGTGGTGGTTAGCTGCTGTAACAAAAGATCGTCACCAGTAGACCACTTCCTTGAATGACTGACTGTCATGGTGTACTGATTGGAAATAAAAGCCCACTATGTTTAATTTCTCTTTTACCAGGGGTCTGCAAAGTCGGTTCTAGGGGTCTGTAGTGTCTGCAGGTTGTTGTTCCATCCCAGTTTCCGAATGAGAAGTTAGCTGTTGCTTTTAAGCACTTATTGCTCAAACAATATTTTTATTTTTCATTTTCGTTTTCTTGCTTATTAAGATTCCCCACCTGTTTTGAAGATTAATATTTAATATTTTGAGAATTCCTTGTATATTATATTTTGAGAATTATGTAGTGACTTAAAGAAAGAAAGAGGTTTCTTTACAAGTCACTGTAAACTCCCTAAAACTTTAGGAAAGCTATCACTGATAAGAACTGTTTGTTAATTGTTGGGAATGTAATTTGATGTAGGGGGGATTGGAGACATTCATCAAGAACATTCTAGAAGCCATTCCACACAGGAAGGGACAAGTAAACCATTGACACTGGTCAGCTAGCCTAAGACAACTGGGCATAAAAAATACCCTCAAGATGGAATGAGGCCATTGCAAAACAAGATCTGGTATGAAGTAGGGAGTCAGCTTATTCCATTGGCCATCGGAGAACTGGGTTGTGGCTGAACAGGATTGGTCGCTGAATCAGGAGTGTCACTCTATACTACAATGCCCCATTGGTCTATGACGTGTGACAGGAAACCCAAGGATTGATCTGCTTCTCTCTTTCTCTATGGAGCTGAAGGTCACACCATCACTGACTCCTTTCAAAGGCCATGCTGAAGCACGTAAGCATATGGATGCAAGATGAACTGCTACCTAGGTTGTATTGATATTTTTGTCACATTCATTTGACTTTGCTTTTTATTTTGGGCATATTATCTATACTACATAAATACATGTTTAACTTCTTCTCTCCTCACTGTTGTGGTACTCTGTCTTGTTGCCTGAGGTCATAGATATAAAAAGTGATGTAACATCTGAAGTTTATAGAAGGGATTTGGGGACATTTTGTTAAGGTCAACATAATAAAAAGTATAAAGGGGAGAATGGGGTCACCTTAGGAACCTACTGAGACAAAACATTATTATGTCCCCTGCTTTTAATTGCTCCTTATTAGCAATAAGATGCACATGGCAAAGAAATCTCCATTTAATTTGTTTCCATTTACACCTGTGTGTACTTATTGTGAACTACACTGTTTAATAAAACCTTTGGAAAGGAAAGTGATAGGGAAAAAAGAGAGAATTATTCACCTTCTTCAGGCCACAAATAAATTGGATGATATATCCTTAGAAAAGGAAACACTCTAGGATATAAGAATATCTTGACATGGCAGATTAAAAACACCAACAACTCATAATATACTCAGCAAAAAAAGAAACGTCCCCTGTCTTTCAACTGTTTTTACTTTCAGTAGACTTAATGTGTAAATATTTGTATGAACACTAAAAGAGTCAACACCATAAGACATAAACTAAAAATGTTTCACCATGTGTCCCTGAATGAAGGGAGGCTCAAAATCAAAAGTACCAGTCAGTATCTGGTGTGGCCACCAGCTGCTTGAAGTACTGCAGTGCATCTCCTCCTCATGGACTGGACCAGATTTGTCAGTTCTTGCTGTGAGATGTTACCCCACTCTTCCACCAAGGCACCTGCAAGTTCCTGGACATTTCTGGGGGGAATGGCCCTAGCCCTCAGCCTGCGATCCAACAGGTCCCAGACGTGCTCAATGGGATTGAGATCTGGGCTCTTCGCTGGCCATGGCAGAACACTGACATTGCTGTCATGCAGAAACTCACTCACTTTTTGCGACTCCTGTCTGGTCCAGCGAAGGTGGGTTTGTGCCCATAGGCGGCGTTGTTGCTGGTGATGTCTGGTAAGGACCTGCCTTACAACAGGCCTACAAGCCCTCAGTCCAGCCTCTCTCAGCCTATTGCGGACAGTCTGAGCACTGATGGAGTGATTGTGTGTTCCTGGTGTGACTCGGGCAGTTGTTGTGGCCATCCTGTACCTGTCACGCAGGTGTGATATTCGGATGTACCGATCCTGTGCAGGTGTTGTTACACGTGGTCTTCCACTGCGAGGATGATCAGCTGTCCTTCCTGTCTCCCTGTAGCGCTGTCTTAGGCGTCTCACAGTGTGGACATGGCAATTTATTGCCTAGCCACATCAGCAGTCCTCATGCCTCCCTGCAGCATGCCTAATGCACGTTCACGCAGATGAGCAGGGACCCTGGGCATCTTTCTTTGGGTGTTTTTCACAGTCGGTAGACAAGTCTCTTTAGTGTCCTGCGTTTTTAGAACTGTGACCTTAAATGCTTACTTTCTGTAAGCTGTTAAGGTCTTAACGACCATTCCACAGGTGCATGTTAATTAATTGATTATGGTTAATTGAACATGCATGGAAAACATTGTTTAAACAATTTACAATGAAGATCTGTAAAGTTATTTGGATTTTTAAAACATTATTGTTGAAATACACAGTCCTGAAAAAGGGATGTTTCTTTTTTTGCTGAGTATATTAAATAAAATCTGTTATTGGCAAAGAACTGGTTTAAAATTAAGCAGCTGGGTTAGAACAAAAACCTGCAGCCACTATGGCTCTTCAGGACCACCTTTGTAGACCCCTGCTCTACACCCTACCCCAATGGTGGCTTAATTGCATGTGAACACAGTCAAGTTAACCTTAGGATACTGAATCACTTGAACATTTGAGCACAAAATGAAAAAAACAGAAAGATGAGAGAGAGCAGCATACAGGATGTCATTACAGATTGTCACAAAGTTCTAAACATTATGTGGTATCTTAGATGATATATATTTTGAAAATATAAGTTGATCTAGTAGCTCAAGGTGCTGCAAAGATGTAAAGTACCAGTCCAGGAAAACCGTGCTAGGAGGTGTGATTGCTCGTACTTCCTGTGTAGATGTTTATTTAGAGAGATGGGTGTCTTTTAATGGTAGTCTCATCTATTTATTGCTGTAGTGTTAGCTATAATATCCATACAGAGTGAAACTCAGGTGCGTACACCTGCACAGACAGGCTGAGACACAAATTCCCACACAGCACACCTTTATTTACACGTGAGGGCACTTCTTTCGCTCTCCGCAAGAACATGATGTCCAGAGCAAACAGCACAGTATAAATCAGCAAAGCACAGTCCTTTTCACCTCCAATTCTCTTCACAGGCTTTGCTCTTCTTCCTCCCGGCCATTGAGTAGTGGCGACTGCCCACTTTTGTCAAAGTCAAAGCAAACTTTATTGTCATCTCAACCATACACAAGTATACAGATAGACGAAATTACGAAGCTCAGGGTCCACAGTGTAACAACATGAAGTGCAAATAAAAAAATGAAATTAAATTAAAATTAGAATTAAAATTTAAAGTTAAAATTAAGGTTTAAAATTAAAATTAAAACACAAACAAGACAAGGCATTGTGCAAAGACAAGACAATGCACTACAGGTGCCCAATGACCTACTTCCAGGAGGCACTCCCTGGTGAGGTGGAAGTGCTAGAAGATAGGGCCCTGTAAACATCCAGGCACCCCCTGGTGGTGGCCACGGGCCCCAGCAGAGTTGAGTTTCCACGCTCCAAACCCATGGCCAAGGGGGCTGCCCTCTATTGGTCTGGGGGAGAAACTGTCCTGAAAATACTCTCTCCCCTGGTCCTTCCATTGTTGGAGCTTCCCAGGCCCAGACTGTCCGCCACAAGAGACATAACAGTAGCAGCCTGTACCAGCAAAATTATTACAAAATAGAACTGTTCAGACATGCATCATCACTTTCTGCATTGCTAATACACTGATGGAACTTCATAAAAATACACAAGTCTAAAAAGTCTTTCTTTCCTGACAGGCATTCATGGCAAACCTTCTGTTAGAAATGGTGCCATAGTATCATCTAAATGGAGAAGAGAAATAAAAAACTCAACAAGAATAAAGAGGAAAGAAGGTACAAGTGACAAATGAGCTTCTTCAAACAAGACGACTCTACAGATCTAAAGCAGAAAGCGCTTTGAATTTTACTACTGGGCTACAAATATTTACACAATAAAATTCTGAAAATTGTCCGAAATCCACAAATCTACACCAGTATGTAACAGAAAAGAAATCCTGTTCTAAGTCTTCTTTGCATAATCTGCTCTGAGCTCCAGTCAACACATATTATTATAAATTTACCAGCAATTCAGTCGTCCACCTCTTATTTAAGATATGGAACCAATGTAGAACACATCTTAAGCGATAATTTGTTGCTCCTGTATGTCGTAATTGTCTTTTTCAACTTTCTCTAACCCATGCAGTATTTAGCCTATGGAGAATGGTTCGGATCGTGACATTTAGAGACCTTTATATTGATAATGTAGTTGCATCTTTTGAATAATTTGTGCTCTACATTTCATCATCCAGCTACACAGTTTTTTTATGTACAAATTGGAAACCTTGTTAAAATAAATCAACTCAGTTTCCCCAACCTTTTATCCATATGTCTCTTTGAGGCCATATTAACTAGTGTGGGTGACGATTCAGAAAGTATCACTAGAATACATCAGAATATTTCCAGGAATACTCTTTAATGATACTAGGGAATAGCTGGGAAGGGATACCTCCATTAAAATTCCTGGTTAGGAGTGAAACTCACCAATTCTTGGAATATTTTCTAGTTCAATATGCAGTAAGTATGCCATAACTCAATTAAAAATCTTTTATTGATTGGATATATCTCATTTAAAAGGGTCTAAAATGAACCCAACGTTTGAGCCTTATCATCAGGTGCTTGCTTCACTAGGTTTATTACTGTTGAAGTTCACCTGTTCATTTTTTTTCATTCAAAACCCTACAAAGTTATAACTAACTATGCTGTATGTATGATTTTGAGGTACATCTGCTTTTTAGTACCCCACATGTACAGCTTTACTCGCTCGTGGACAGCTGCCTGAAACACATTGAAACATCTATGTTGCTTCTTCATGGTGCTCCATGTATGGCTTTATCTGCACATGGACAGTTGCCCAGAGCAAACAGACTTACTAACTTGGCATGAGCAGAGCAAGAAGTGGTTTTCAGACCTGAATGCCTCTCAGCACCTGTAGGTGCCCACTCACCACGCTGTTTTTTTTCGTCGGTGCCTCTTCTTGGCTTGTAACTCCTGGCAATCACCCAAACTTCATACTCTTAAAAGAACTCTGGCCTAGCCAAACAATATAAACTTACTATTGCAATAAGGCAAAATTAATAAAACACTGTAAAATCAGTAGTAACAAAAAGTAGGCAATGTATTTTAAAAGAGTACTTTAAGTATTCTTTCTGTAAAGATACAGATGATGATGATGATGATGATGATGAGTGACATCAAGCCTGGGTCCACAGCTACTTAAAAGGTTTCTTCAGTCTGCAGAGGTCTCTTATCTTTTAGTGAAAATGCAGATGGCTTGGATGGGTGATGGTGGAGATCTTATTTTCTCTTATTTTCTGTACAGCATACAACCCAAACTTAGTTAACAAAGATTGCACAAATGATGGACAATCTTAGCACCAAAGTCAAGCCTGTATTATCATATCTTGTTCACTTCCCAGAGGGACACCCATGGTAATCTTATTGAACCCAGGCTGATAAATAAAGTTGTTAATTCCTAACACTCTGCACTAATAAATGTTAAAAGATACAAAGTATCAAAGAAAGATTCCAACAAGTAAGACTCTAACTTGTTCAAGTACTTCTGTATGGCTTGTTTGAGAGCCCTGTGCTAGTTAATCAGTCCTGATTTTTATTTTCTCAGTTCAAAATGTTTTTTTGAACAATCTTCAGCGTGGCTTGTTTCCATTGCCTTTGCACTAATCTAGAAAGCCCTACACTTAGAATATTTTAGGGAGAAATATTTGCTCATCATACAGATAGACAGTGATGTAAAATTACTCCAGATGCACTAATGGTGATATCTAAAGTAATGGCAGATGGGATTAAAGTGTGTTATACTATTACTAGCACATAGACTTATTTTATTCTGCTCCCAATCCACCCTTTATAACTCACCTGAAAATCAATGTAATATATTATCTTAAATTGGACAAAATTAGAAATGATCTGTTCAAAGCTTTTTCAAGATGTGGCAAGAACACCTTAAAATAATCTAAAAATAAGCATTCTGGGCCTGTGCTCAACTTTCGTACTGACTTTCAGTTTTATCACATGTAAAGAACTGTTAGAAGTGGTTCTCTATTCATTTTGCTCTCTTTTTTTCTTTTTGGGTGAAGTTACTTTCTTTGAATTAATTCTGAAGCATTGGCTATGCTAATATTATTTGTTTGACTGAGATTCACTTGTAATTCTTTGTTTTTAAATAAAGTGGAAAAAAAGAAGGCAGCATCAAGATGGCTCATCACTTACTGCCTGTCTGTGCTGTGGGCGACACTATTGTCAGCACACTGGACTGTGCGTTAGTGAGGGATGGAAAGCACAGTGACCTACGCTCAAGTCAACTTTCCCACAGAAAGAAGCACAGCGAGCTTGCCTGGAAGATTTGGAGATCATAATGCAGCAGGTACATTTGGCAGTCAATAGAATAACAAGGACAGAGTCAATTAGAACAGATTAGTCCTTACAATTTCGCCTAGCTAGCTATCAACACAATTGTTTTTGATTGTCTGAACACTACAACTTGTGTCCATTTATCAGACTTTAAATCTGTGTTCATCAGTTAAGCGTATTTCTAATTTTCCTGGCACCAACCTGTAGTGAGTTCTGAAAATGGATGAATAAGTAGATATGTAGATGTATATTTATATTTGATAAATGTCCAAATATATATTGTGGTTGCACAATGGTGCAGCGTTTAGTTCTACTACCTCAATAATAATATTATTATTCATAATTATAATAATCATCATCATCATCATCATTTATATAGCATCTTACCTCAAACTAAAGGTCACTTTACAAAAATTAATTTAGAAATAGATAAACAGCCAAGGTAAAACAAAAATATTTGAGATGACACAAACATAACAACTTAAAAATAAGATACCACTGTCCATCTCATTAAAGAAAACCGCTGCAACATTAATAACAATTACTAAAAACAGCACAGTATATTTAACACTAGTGACTGAAATACATTTGTTATGAAACCAACAAAGCAAACAACACATTTTAGCTCCGCATACTGAGCCTGCATACTCTGTCCATGACCCTAAAATTGGATAGTAAATGTACAACTATCAAAATAATCACTGACATACATCCAGTGTACTAAAAATTGAATTTAACAAAGTCTTCAATGACAATGATTATGTTGTTTTAGAGGCTTAAGTAACAGACTACTCGTATATTCAATTAAAAATATTGTTTTTTTAAGTTTAGCCTTTATCCGACATTACAACATGAATTTCATAGCTTGTAGTATAAAGCAATGAAACAATCTTCTCATCCTGCTTGTTGTGGCCACATGGGGGCAAAGCAAGAATAAACGTTGGGAAGGACACTAGCCCACTCACGCACAGAGATTCTCACGCAGTGCCAATGTAACATTACCAATCAACCTAACACACAAATCTTTGCGATCTTAGAGGAAAACTCAATATTTGGAGAAATATAAATAGATATGACAAGAACATGCAAAGTCAAACTCGGGAATCTTCAGCTTTTTTAATCTTGCTGTTTGCTGTCCTTCTGCTTCATGTTTTACCTGTATATGTAACACCAGTAACTGAGCAGCATTTATGACAAAACAAACAACACATTTCAGCTGTACAGTTTTCAATATCGAGCCAGCAAACTTCTCATTGTGCTTTATGGTCATAGCAGTACAAAAAGTCATTACAAATATATTAGTTTAAACATTAGAAGTTAAATAATAGATTAGATTATTTATTTATAAAAGCACATTTCCCCTTGGGATTAATAAAGTATCTATCTATCTATCTATCTATCTATCTATCTATCTATCTATCTATCTATCTATCTATCTATCATATAGTACCTTTCATATCTATCTATCTATCTATCTATCTATCTATCTATCTATCTATCTATCTATCTATCTATCTATCTACAGTATCTATCTATCTATCTATCATGTATTATATAGTGCCTTATCTATCTATCTATCTATCTATCTATCTATCTATCTATCTATCTAT
>JANRMT010062844.1:522961-561514 GCA_026402145.1 Polypterus bichir lapradei
ATCTATCTATCTATCTATCTATCTATCTATCTATCTATCTATCTATCATACAGTGCCTTTTATCTATGCACTCATCTCAAGCTGAAAAACAATGTGGACATTGACTAGTCTCTCCCCAGACTAATGGAAACAATGCATTTTAAGCTAGCAGCGTCTAATGAAAAGCTGTTTTAATGCAATTTTCAGTTTATAACAATTTAATCTGATATTATTGTACATTAAATAAAAACAAAAGTGTTTCCCTCATAACCTCGTATTTGAATAACCGAGGTTGTAAAATGAATGTACAATTTTTAATTTGAAGTATTTAAACATAAAAAATGTTATGCTCATTATTTGAACATTATTATTATTATTCATTATTTTAATATTTCATCATGAATTCTCCAGCTCTGCTTTCTCCAGCCCAAACTAACAGGTGTGCAAAGCCTACAGCACTGAGTGCAAAGCACAAGCTACTGTATGTCCTCATTAAACTGGCAGCCCCTAAAACTCCATGCTGCATGTTCTTTAAAGTCTCCCAGGTCGTTTTTTGCAAGTGTTTCTAGATAATATTCTAGGAAAAGGAATATAGGAATATAGTGAATGGCACTATATGATAGATAGATAGATAGATAGATAGATAGATAGATAGATAGATAGATAGATAGATAGATAGATAGATAGATAGATAGATAGATGATAGATCTTTATGTGTCTCCTAATTAAGAAAATTAGGTCTTACACAGAAGCTCTTTAAATACATAAATACATATATATATATATATATATATATATATATATATATATATATATACAGGTATACAGTATATATTGAAAGGTATGAATCACAGTCTGATTATTTCGATGATTACATACCAGGTAATGCTTGTAATGCTTGTAGTTGGTCGGCCAGTCGGCAGACAGAAGCAGATTATAGATATGTGATACAGTACCTGTCAAATAATACAAAGGGTAAACAACATGTGTTTCGCCCTAATTGGGGCTCATCAGGTGTACGCACCTTTGCTTCCTCTTGCGGGGATTAAACCATGGACGTCAACACCTGAGGTGACGCCTCTAATGTTGTGCCACAGCGGCTGGTTTGCTTATTTAACAGGGTGAAGATTGGAGTATTACGTACATTTATAGGTCTGATTTGTAATCTGTTTATTTGGATGGCCACTACCAGGTAATGCTTGTGGTTGGTCTGCTAGTCGGGAAACATTTGCGATACTCATACACCTGATGAGCCCCAATTAGGGTGAAACATGTGTCTTGTACTCTTTGTATTATTTGCAGTGGATCCAGGTGGTCTACCACAAAAAGATTCATATAGTCCAGGACCAGTCTCTCAAAAGTCTTCATGATGTGAGACTTAACTGCCACAGATCTGCAGTCATAAGGTGAAGAGGAGCCTATCTACTTTGGAATGGGAACAATGCTGGATGTTTTCCACAGCAGTGGCACTTTCTGAAACCTTAGGGACAGAATGAACAGATGACAGAGGACACCACAATGTTGTTCAGCACAGGCCTTAAGAACTCAAGGACTGACTCCATCTGGTTCCTCAGCTTTTCCTGTGTGTAGCTTCATCAGTTGTGTCCTTACTTGGTCTTAAATTTTTTTGTTATTCTTTCCTAAATCATTTTATTTTTGTGGCTCTAGACATGCAGGTTAGGTGTATTGGCGATCCTAAATTGTCCCTGTGTATGCTTGGTGTGTGTGTGCCCTGTGGTGGGCTGGCGCCCTGCCTGGGGTTTGTTTCCTGCCTTGCACCCTGTGTTCGCTGGGATTGGTTCCAGCTGACCCCCGTGACCCTGTGTTAGGATATAGCGGGTTGGACAATGACTGTTTGACTGACTGATTGACTTTCAAAACAGTGCACTGCTTTTTTCAACCATCAAGTGCCAGCTGAGTGTTCTCTAAACTAGCAACCTGGTACTCTTCATAAAAATAAAATGTCAACTGATTATTAGCCTGATGAGGGGAAAAAGTAAATGTCTGTCTAGTGAGGTGTGTGTTTTTTGTTGAAGAATACCACTCGAATTCAATTACAACACATAATTAAACAGATGACATTCCACAGAAAATATGCTATCCCATCATCATTAAATTGTTGTCCCATCCTCTGAGCCACAATGCCAGGTTTGACTCTTTTGGACAGGACTGTGGACCTTTAAATTTCTGTCACCCTTTGCTGGTCTCACAGTTAAAACCTCTCAGAGAGAAATAAGCGATTTAGTCTGTTCAGCTAATAGCACTTGTTATCATTCTAGTATCATTCTTCACTAAAGTGGCCATAATGATTCCACACTGTTTTAAAAGGCACAGACTTGTGTTACAAAAGTATTTTTATTAATTTATTAATCCATTACTGCAAAGCCATGGTCTCATGTGACTGAGTATCTGCTTCCATTGATTATGTGGCTCCTGTTTTTATTCCAGCCCAAAAATCACATTTCAGAATGTGACTTGTGTGTGGTGTGGAAAACAGCCCTTACTTACAGGGGGGATTTGTCCCCCACCTATTTCTTTATTAGTTTTGTCCTTCACACTTCAGTAAATTAACAAAGCTTGAAGAAACCAGCGTCTAATCATGCTTTGATATCAGGGGAGCATGTACTCTTAAATATATGGTAAAGATAAGGACTTCTCCTCCTTTCTTTGATGTGCAAATGTGGCTTAACACAAAGTCTGTGAAAAGCTGAAGCTCTTTAAAGTTCAGAATGTTAAAATGTGTTAGGTCAGCCCTGTGCATGAACCCCCACAAAGTGCCCCACACATTTGATAACAAAGTTATGGAAACAGTTGAGACTGTAGAGCTACCTGCCCACCTCAGCTCTGCTGGTCTATGTGCAAGGTCCATTTCACATCTTTAAGTGGTCTGAATGCTAATAGGCTTTCTCCTTTTGTTGTGGTATACAAGTAAACACTGGGAAAGTGTAAAATTTCTATAGAAGCAATGCATCCACCCCCAACATCGAAAATGATCACAAAGAAAACACACGATTTCAAAAAGCTGAAAGGAAAATGACTGTCCACAAGCTTGTTTGCCTGCACACATGCTCGTCCCTTCAGAAGCATGAAGAAAAAATTTCTCACTTCAAGGTACATCTAGGTAGGCCACTCTTTTCAGAGCTACAGAGAGAACAACTCTTGTATGGTATTAAATATGGAGATTTTAAAAACAATAATAAGATAACCGACATTTTAAAGTTTAAAGACACAGTACATTTTGAAATACCAGCCATCTCATTTATGCTAAGTTTTCATCAAACTACAAACATGCAGTTGAATTGGAAATGTGGCTCACAGCAGTAACTGATCAGTACCTGGTACCCTCCTAAAAATAATGGCTCTTTACTTTATGGTTCTTTACTGGATTGTGTGGTTCCTCATAGAGCCATTGCTTGACAAAACACCATTCATTCTGGACTCTTTGCAAATGAGGTTGGTTCTTTGTGCTTTAAAAAAACTTCCTAATAAGCAGACAAAAGCTGAAATCTTTAATATATGGTAAGCTATCTAGCAGGACACCAACAGATTAAGAAAACCTGGACGTAGCCTCTGTTACTGCATGCAGCAAGAGTTTTTTGTCAGAAGTCAGGAGCCATTGGTATTTGACAAATCTGTTACTGTCTTTTTATGGTTGTTTACTGTATGGAGCCTATTATGGATCTAAATAAATAAGGAGTCTTTATGAATTCTTAACTTAAATAAGTCTTTTGGAAACTAAAACTGGCTCCCCTATGGCATTGCTCTGAAGAACAAATCTGACAACTTTATTTTCTAAGAGTGTAGAAATAAAAACATATTAAGGTGTGCGTCCTCTGCAAAGAAAGGGATGAGAAAGGCTAAGGAGACACAAGTCTTGCTTACTTTTCTGCAATAATTTTTTAAAATCTGGACTGTAATTGTGTCTGTAATTGTTAATTTTGTTCATTACGTTTAGTTCTCTTTGCATGGCTAGGTGGACCCAAATTTTCATGATCTGGATCATAAGTTTCATTCTTTAAAACTATTCCTTAGAAATATTTCTGTAAAAAATATTACAGTGTAATTTTCGACATTTCTAAGGCCAGGAAATCTAGTGGTTATATGTATTTATTTATTTAACAGTGTTAAAAAGGGTTCATGTGCTCCCAAGGTGCTGTCTTGTTTTTCTTAGGGTCACCACCATGTTAGAGACTACTTTCTAGGACATGACGTTGCTGGAATATGTTGTGCACATCAGAGGTTGCACATCATGATATCACTAACATGACATTTTAAAATCCAGCGCCACAAGTACCTTACCATTTAGGAATGGATTCAGGTTGTCTGTTTTAATTAACTGGTTATATGCCCTCTGATTATGATTTATGTCTCGTGTTTCTTGGCTCTGCTTATGTGTGCCCTTTTTGACGTATACCATGCTTCTCGGTTCAATATAATTTTATTTTCTGTACTGGTAGTACAGCAATGAGTCTAACCACACAATCAAACACAAGAAAGTACTAAGAATGTAGCTCCATTAATAAATATCAACAAAACAAATTCCAAACCCTTCTATTTCCATTGGCCTGACTAAATCAACCAGTCAGAGATGAAAAGAGAAAAAAACAGGAATCAACCCCCCATAGTGTGTCTGCAATGGTCATTCTTAGCACCCTAAAACAGTGAGCAAAAATCACACATTAAATGAGAATGCACAGCAGCCCCATCTCTCAGACGTGTATCCGACTGATCAATAAGACCACAAAACATACAAGCTCTCGTTAAAAGAAATAGAAAGATGGTAACAACTTTAAATGAGAACCATGGTAGGTGACAAAAAAATTTGGATGTGAGCCCTAGGAACCAAGTTACACAAACTATTCTATAACTTTACAGTAATTATTTAACACTTTATGTTCATAAAATACATCATTCTGATAGTAATTGATGAGAAGAATTCATAATTAATTACAGAATTACGGTATTTGAAGGTTCCTCTAGAGTGCCTCTTTCTCTTGTACGACTTGGCTCATTAACTAATCAGCACATCGTCATCTCATAACTGGCTTAAGTTTTGAGTTTGGTATTATTCCATCCAGCCATTTTAGTTCTAGACCATCTTCAAGAAACTGTGACACACAAACACAAACAAACTCATCAATGAGATATCCATTGATATTCATCGAGATCCATTGAAAACAGGAGCTCGAAATTCTTGACAAATTTAAGGCTTTCACTCCTCCCCCATAGGCAAAAGGTTATGGTGGGGGAGGGCGCAAATCAAAAAATAAGTTAGTGATTTATTAATAGCACGGTAAAGCTGAATATACAGTATTGTAAGATGAAAACAAAACAGACAGATAAAGATTGGTGTCCTTTGGGAATCTCCATTTTAATGGGACCATGGATGATATGCACTGGTTTTCTAGAGCATGATACCAGATTCCTACATCTTGAAGATCATCTTGGTTATTCATATCCACTGTACTAGACAGATGGGTGTGTAACAGAACTTTTCCATATGTGGAAGACTCATTCAGGAATGACATAAAGGAGAATGTAGCTTCCAGTGCACTTCAATATTTATATGTTAAAACTGTAGTTAAGATTTACTCTGTATTTATGAGTAAGGCACATTTACTAGGTATGAATGAACAATATGTCCTTTCTTCTTCTTCTTTCGGTTGCTCTCATTAAGGTTTGCCACAGCGGATCATCTTCTTCCATATCTTTCTGTCCTCTGCATCTTGTTCTGTTACGCCCATCACCTGCATGTCCTCTCTAACCACATCCATAAACCTTCACTTAGGCCTTCCTCTTTTCCACTTCCCTGGCAGCTCTATCCTTAACATCCTTGTCCCAATATACCCAGCATCTCTCCTCTGCACATGTCCAAACCAACGCAATCTCGCCTCTCTGACTTTGTCTCCCAACCATCCTACTTGAGCTGACCCTCTAATGTCCTCATTTCTAATCCTATCCATCCTCGTCACACCCAATGCAAATCTTAGCATCTTTAACTCTGCCACCTCCAGCTCTGTCTCCTGCTTTCTGGTCAGTGCCTCCATCTCCAACCCAAATAACATAGCTGGTCTCACTACCGTCCTGTAGACCTTCCCTTTCACTCTTGCTGATACCCGTCTGTCACAAATTACTCCTGACACTCTTCTCCACCCATTCCATCCTGCCTGCACTCTCTTTTTCGCCTCTCATCCACACTCCCAGTTACTTTGTGCTGCTTAACCCAAGTATTTAAACTCATCCACCTTTGCCAGCTCTTCTCCCTGCATCCTCACCATTCCACTGACCTTCCTCTTATTTACACACATGTATTCTGTCTTGTTCCTACTGGCCTTCATTCTTCTCCTCCCTAGAGGAAACTTCCAACTCTCCAGGGTCTCCTCGACCTGCTCCCTAGTCTCGCTACAGATCACAATGTCATTAGCAAACATCATAGTCCTCGGGGACTCCTGTCTAATCTCGTCTGTCAACCTGTCCATCACCATTGCAAATAAGAAAGGGCTCAGAGCTGATCCCTGATGTAATCCCACCTCCAACTTGAATGCATCTGTCACTCCTACCGCAGACCTCACCACTGTCACACTTCCCTTGTACATATCCTGTACAACTCTTACGTACTTCTCTGCCACTCCTGACTTCCTCATACAATACCACAGCTCCTCTCAAGGCACCCTGTCATATGCTTTCTCCAGGTCCACAAAGACGCAATGCAACTCCTTCTGGCCTTCTCTAAACTTCTCCATCAACATCCTCAGAGCAAACATTGCATCTGTACTTGCACTAATCATCACCTTACTTCTTAACTAGCTTTTAGTATTTTTTCCCATAACTTCATGCTCTGGCTCATCAATTTTATTCCCCTGTAGTTTCTGCAGTCCTGCACATCCCCCTTATTCTTAAATATCTCTTACGTTCCAAGATTCCGTTAAACAATCTGGTTAAAAACGCCACTGCCACCTCTCCTAGAGACCCCGATGCTTCCACAGGTATGTCATTTGGACCAATGGCCTTTCCATTTTTCATCCTCTTCATAGCTGTCCTTACTTTCTCCTTGCTAATCCGTTGCACTTCCTGATTCACTATCTCCACATCATCCAACCTCTTCTTTCTCTCGTTCTCTTCATTCATCTGCCTCTCAAAGTACTCTTTCCATCTGCTCAACACACTCTCCTCGCTTGTGATTATGTTTCCATCTTTATTCTTTATCACCCTAACCTGCTGCACATCTTTCCCAGCTCGGTCTCTCTGTCTCGCCAGTCGGTACAGGTCCTTTTCTCCCTCCTTAGTGTCCAGCCTCTCATACAACTCATCATACACCTTTTCTTTAGCCTTCACCACCACTCTTTTGAACTCTCTCTTGAACTCTTCTCTCTCTCTCGAACAAGATGTCCTTTATTTACTTAAATTTAACATGTTGTTCAATAAAGTTTAGTTTAAAGACTAGTAGAAAATTTTTTCATACACCTTAATGCAGTTTATTTTACAGGCCCAATGTTTTGCTATTTTTGTTGAATTTCTCTAAGGAAGGTAACTTTTATTTGTAAACTTCTTACATTATATTACTGAGCAAGCATTTCACAGCACTATTATTTCTTGCAGAATGGACATATCAGGCAGTGTGGTGCAGTAGTTAAGATTTTAAACTACTTACTCTGAGGTTGTGGGTTCAAATACCAACACTGACACCGTGTGTCCACAAGCAAGTCACTTCACTGGGCTTTGCTCACTTTAAAAAAACAAAAGAAATGTAATAAATTGTATCTCATATGTTGTAAGTTGACTTAGATAAAGGCATCAGTCAATCAATAGTAATAAAGTTTCTGATAGAATAGAAGGATATAATGATTGATGCTGGGCAACAGCAAACAATGTCAAGAATGTGAATTAAATTAATTCATGTTACTTGTGTTACATCATCCCCATATTAGGTCATCCAGTTGTATTCTCACAATGTCCCAAACACATGAATTTTTACAAAAATATTGTTAAATAATCCGCTTCTGAAAAATACTCCTGTGAATGAAAATGTGAAAAAGAATTTGAATTTTAGACCCACCTCCCATACATTTAGAGTCATATCCACAACTGGAGTGCCTCAGATTATTTAGCAGCAGGCTGTGAAACAACACCGGTGAATTGATCGTCTGCTTTCTGAAGCATGCCAGATATGCACAAACCCGAGACATATTCTCTTCCTGATGTTTTCACTCATTTATCTCTAATTTTTAATCTTTAGTTGTATACTATATGTTATAAGTGCATGTTTTTAGTTGGTATCACATAAAATACAGTGTTAGCCAATGAATAGAATAGGCTATAACTGGGTTGGACTACTGACCAATCAGTGAGGTGGCGAGGCGGATCTTCAATTGTGTCTTTATGTGTTCTGTTTTAGCCCAACAATTTGATTAACCAGTCAGTCAGTCATCACCTAACCCGCTATATCCTAACACAGGGTCACGGTGGTCTGCTGGAGACTATCCCAGCCAGCACAGGGTGCAAAGCAGGAACAAACCCAGGACAGGGCGCCAGCCCACCGCAGGGCACACACATACCCTCACACAAAGCACAATTTTATACAAAAAAAAAATACATTTCTTTGGGATGACAGACATGTGGATTATGTGACACAAATAACATGAGATTTTTCATGGACATTGTGATACTGCTTGATGTTGTCCAGTGTTGGTCACCATAGATTTCTATTCTGTTAGAAACTTTTTTTATCTCAATTCTGTAACAGAAAATAAGATTACACTTTTTTCTCTTCCATCACTATAAACTACATAGGGCAAGTAACATATAAAAATATATATATAATTTTCAAGTGGACTATTTCTTTAAGTAAGCTTGGCTTCTGACAGCAATATGCACAGCTCATGACAGTCAATCAGTAGCCAGCAAAATAATTTCAAAATAACATCTCTGCTACTTTGGATCCACAACCCCTGCCCTTGGTCATTCTTTGGAATCAGTTGCCACCTGTGCATTGTGTGTACTTTATGTCTACTAATGGCTTAAGTGGTGTGAAATAAGAAGTAGTGTGACTGATAAACTTCTGATTCTGAGCAAATAATGTGTTATTTTGAAAGATGACACTAGAGGGCCTCATTGTCTGCCTGAAGCATAGCAGCAGTTTGCAAGCCTCAACAGTTTGGTTTAGCACCTCAGTACATTGAACTGTGATTATAAACAGATGGTATCCTCCCACATGACTTTCTTAAGGTTTTATCAGTAATCTGTAGTTTTCATTTTGTAGAGAGTCTGCTTTTTTATTTTCCCACTGTTGCAATTTGCAAGTTATCACATGCAATATCAAAGTGGCATACAGTATGTGAATGGTGCAAGCTTTGCTCTCACTGCTAAAATCTCACACCTGACGGCAGTTGCTGCCACTGCGGTCGAATTGCAGGTTTTGCCAAAGTTAAGTCGGAAATACAATGGTCAAGAGAAGTGGCAGGATAACATGCCAAGTGCTCCTACAGTTTTTTGCCATTCCTAAATGCTGGGACTGCAATGCACTTAATGTTATGGAATATGAAACTGAATTCTTCTTTCACATTTTTCCAGTGCTTCATATACGGTAAGACATGCATTTTATGTTGTATTTTTCAGGCACAGCTTCTGGTTGTGTTGCTCGTCTCCCTGTTGTGCTGGGATTGATCCTGTGTCTGGTAGTGATGGTAGGAGTTGTTCTCTGTTCTTTTCAGAAAGGTGAGTGACTCACTGTAGATGGCACTTCTGCTGCAAAGCTTCAATCCCCAAACAACTAAGCTGCTCTTTGTGTAGAGTTTGCAAGTTCTTCCTTTGCCCGTATGTGTCATCCGTCTACATTCCTAGATGCCAGGGTTAAGATGATCGCTGGTTTCATTCACCCAGCATGAGTGAGGCTCAGTGTCTGTGTAATTGTGCTCTAATGCTTCATACAGAGTAGGTTACTACCTTATATCAACACTGCTAGATTGGGTTCCAACCTCCCATGATCCTGAATTGGATAAAGTGGATTTAAAAATGGAAGGAAGGATGGGCTTTCTGTTGTAAGGTTCATTTACCTTAAAATCCTTGCAATTATTAGTCCTTCAAAATCTCTTGTACGTAACTGCTGTCAGGCCATGTCTCTCAATCAACTGTCAGTAGTTGTGGACTTAAGTTAAAAAACTGCTCGTTGCATTCTAACAGCTAGAAAATCTCATTTTAAGCTGATTTACAGATATGGCTTTATTTTTTTCCAAACATATACATGTTAAGATGTCACAAAGGGTCAGGTAGTGAGTCAGGGGTTATTTAATATTCACCTTCACCTTTATTCTTTACACATTTCTGTGGCGAACATCACCCTGAAATGTGGCCCAGGATCACATACTGGATTTCTGCAGTTGGTAGCAGGTCAGGTCTCTCTGTCTGAGGGTTACATAATTAATCCAGGTTTGGCAGCCTCGTGCTTTTGTGTTCAGTGCCTTAATTATAATTCACAAAATCTTAGTGACATGTCAGCAGTGTTAAACATCAGGGTTAGATGATGAGCAAGTCATTTCTGGTTTGAAATGCAAAGTTAAATGAAGAAGTCTTCAACAAGATTATCATTTATTGTTCCTTAAATAAAACATTGCTTAAACATTGCTGCTTTTAAAAAATTAGTGTTATAAATTTAAGATACTAAAATGTGAAATATCATTTATCCACTGCGGTGGGCTGGCTCCCTGCCCGGGGTTTGTTTCATGCCATGCACCCTGTGTTGGCTGGGATTGGCTCCAACAGACCCCCGTGACCCTCTAGTTAGGATATAGCGGGTTGGATAATGGATGGATGGATGGATCATTTATCCATCCAATATTTATAGAACCCAATCAGACACATCAGCTGACAGCATTAAACACAAGACCAGCAAAACCAACCCTGGGTGGGACACCAGCCATGACAAGGCACACTCATTCACATGCCGCCAGGTGGGCCTGTTTAGGGTCGTATTGTGAGCAGATTTTGTAAGTGCTTACAGTAAATGTTACAAAGGGGCCAAATTTCCTCTGTTGGCAAAACTGACTCTCCATCATTACTGAGAAATCTCTATTGCTGTCAGATATGATTAAGTAAATGAATGAATATGAAGTAAAAGAAAATGATGTCAATGTTCTTTTAACTAGGAAATGAAGAATTAAACGACTGCAGGAACTGTTCATGCAATTTGGATTTGCAGCATTCAAAAACAGGTGACAAGTTCATTATTTAAACAAATTATTTTTACATTTATTGTAATTTAGTTGTAGGCAGGAACCAAAAAATGAAGAGGTGTCATTAAAAAAAAAGAACAACAACAACATAGCATTTACTTGTAAGGTACACTTTCAAACAAGATATCTAGTTCAAAGTGCATTACCCAAGAAAGTCATGAAAAAATATAAAGAAAAAAATAAATAAAATAAGAAACAAAAAGTAATAAATAAAATAATTACATAAATACATAAATAAATGCAAATTTATGTAATACAGATGAAAAAAACTCAGAAATGATTTGGGCTTTTCAGAATTTCAGAATTTTATTTCTATTGCTGTATGCACCTTCCACATGATTTTAGTTTAATGAATAATAGCACACTTTTTAGCATTTAAGAGATAATCTCAGATATTTTGCAGCATTCATCTTCTGTTATGCAGCATACATACTGTTATTCAACACAGTACATCAATTTCCATGTATTTTCTACATTTGGATCAGAGGCCGATTAAGTGACTTTCTTGGAAGAAAGTGAAGGAGAAGGACTGGCAACCTTCAGGTTCACTTTATTATCATAAAAACTTCCCAATGCAGCTACAGATCATAACATACTGTATACTGCAACGTAACATTCACAGACTGGCTGAACAGAGTTCAGAGTTGAGCTGTAAATCTGTTGAGCACTCATCAATTTGGCAGGGTCACAATACTTCCTCTATGTATATACAGTATATACCTGAATATTTACAGCGGTCAGCTTTGGTGGATAAAATCTACTGGACAATTTGGCTCAAAATCAAGAGGCTCCCATCACATCCTGACACACTGACAAACATACAAACATCATTTTAAAAATGGTGAAATTGTATTCAGGGATGCTTAAATAATTTACATAAAAAGTCAAAAGGTTTGGTCCTGTCGTAACACTTTCCCAAATCATTCTGTAACGATGACTAAAGTAGAGTAAGTAACATTGCATTTCTTGTTTGTATACTACTTTTCATGTTGGTCACATTTACAGAGTACGTTGCCAGTGGTATCACTTTTCATGAATAGCCAAGTATGTCATTAAAATAGAAATAAATTGAAATTGTAAACCTGTTTGTCAAAAAAAAAAACATAGAAATGTGAAACATATGTTTAATGTAACAAATAAAAAGGGTAATTCATTTCATATTCCTGTGCCTTTTTAAATTCAGAATTCGTTTTGCTTCACATATGACTGACATTCTGTTTTTGTATCATTTACTGATTTAATTTTCAGATAAACCAGGCCAAGATTGTGCCAGAGGATGGGTGAGATACAAGAGCAGCTGCTACTACTTTCAGAACTTCACGAGTCAAACCTGGTTGTCCAGCTTGGAATTCTGTGCATCCCAGGGATCTCAGCTTGTTGTGATTAATGACATGAAAGAGCTGGTAAGGAAAAATAACTGTCACTTGTGTCTGTCACAGATGTATGTGTGCGTGTTGGGTTTGGGAATCTGATGTGGTCGACCAGAGTCAAAACTTTTATTTCTAATTATGTTGTCACTAACTTTAAATTAGGAGCTCCTGTTTGAAGATACAGGTCCAGCTTTACTTTTGAGACGCTTTCTGTCTGTCCATTTATGAGATTTACAGAAGTTTGTGCCTTTACATCTGTCTTGCTTTCTATCTATCTGGTATTCACACAAACAAAGCAGAAACCAAGAACTCCAGACACAGTTTCAGTCCTCATGCGTTTGTCTGTTTTCTTTATTTGTCAGGGTTTTCCTCAGTTTTAAAAAGGAACTCCATTGTGACCGCTGAAGCTTTTGTTTTCAAATTCAGCAAATACTTTAAGGAATTAATATTTTCTGGAATAAGGTGATCTATCAGATTTGTTACTGCGTTTTTACCTCTTTGAGGCGCAACAATATTTGACCTTAAGGCTGTTTGTAATGCCAGTGTATGGCAGTAGATGGCACTTTAAAAATTCTTACACTTTTGAGTTTAAAAACGTGGGTCACACTGGGTGTGCAAAAAAAAGAAAATGTTTTTAGTGTCCTCCAAAAATTGTAAATGTTCTTTATAGATTTGAGGCTGCTGTGTCCAAATCTGGCAACAGAATTGCTCTGTCTTATCCAGTTTTTCAAAGATGAAGTTTTAAAATAAAAAAAGAACATTAATTTGGAGAAAAAAGTATAATATATTTTAAAAATTAAGTACATGTTGCACCCAAGTGTAGGCAAGAGAACTAGTTTCCTAGAATTTTCAAAGAAAATTGTGTCAAACATGTTTTCAAATGTCTTCCAAACTCTTTTTTCAAGGTCGTACATCTTGGATTTGAAGGTTGCTTCCCTGAAAGGCTCCTGTATTTCCATAAAAAAATTTTAAACAAAAACTTTCTCTCTTATGGAGAATAAAAAGGTATCTTTCTAACCTTCCAAATATAAATTTCTTGCTATTTGGGTGCAACAAAAAGGAGAGAAGGAAATACTGATTGAGAGCAAAAGATATGTAGCACATGCTTGATTTTGGGTTTTTTCCACTTCAAGAATAAGGAAGACTGCCATTTTTTAGGCTAAAATATACCTCAAATAATAATCTGAGTGTGAAAAATACTTATTCCATAAAACAAAGGCACCTTAAAAAAAATTTGCAAGTTTTTTTTCAAATTGGTGTTTGTCATTTAATTCAATATCTTGCGGAAATGGCTTGTGGTAGAGAAATTTGAGTTTTATTAGTGGATTCAACACACCTAAATCTATGAATGCACTGATTTTTTTAAAGGAAGGGATTTCTGTAGACAGGAGTTATTTGCCTAATTATCTGTTTCTCACCTTGCTGTATTCTGTTCTCCACATAAACTGTAAACAGAGTTTGAACCTAAATTGATTTCAAAAGCATATGCCGCGTAAGTGATATATTGTGTAAATATGCTGCACAAAGGCTAACAATGGAAATAGATAGATGTACTTTATTTGTCCCCAAGGGGAAATTAGAACTTTACAGAAGCTTAAGAGAGAAAGAAAGACAAATATATCTGTGATCCATCAGATGGGTCACAGCTTTACTCCAAAGTCAACAAAATGGTTGCCTTCATAAAAGGCATTCAGGATAACAGAACTAGAGCACACATGTTGCGTCCACATTTGAGCGAAGCACTCTGTGACTGTGGCTGAGTTTCGTAGCAGAGGTACTCTCAGATTCTGCTTCCTTAATTTTCGAGTGCATAGTCCTCACACAGTATGATGGTGTCCTTTTCATGTTTTAAATTTATTTTGAAAGTCACACAGTCCAAATGATTTATTTGTCCATAAGACAGTGAGGTGACAAAATGTGTTAGTATTAAACAATACGATGTATTTCTGTGTTGTTTATTCTTACCACAGCAAACACAACTGGGGCTCGTTTATACCAACAGCAATATGCTTGCATTAGGCCTCACAGTGACTGAGACTGCTAAGTCAGAAGTTTTCTTTCTTTTACATTTTCTTGCTTTTTGGCCATTGTGCTCTGTAATCTGACCATAGAGTGTGTGTTTATGTATGTATGTATGTATGTATGTATGTATGTATGTATGTATGTATGTATGCATTCATTTATTCATTCATCTACCCATTTATGTTTTGATTAATTTAATGAGCTTCTATAAAAAGCCAGATTACCCCCTGAGGACAAATAAAGTTCAATCTATCTAACCAAAGTGAAGAAATAAGACTGAAGGCATTGAATAAGTTCTCTCTCTCCGTCACACAAAGCACCTGATGCATTCACTTGTTTAATTTATGTGCTTTCTTGTACTCAGAATGAAAGAACTTTAGCATTCTGGTAAACTCACAAACAAACTGTAAGAATATTCTACCAACCTCACACTTATTGAACAATCCTGTTAAAAAGTAACATTGTCTTCATATAACTCAAAGACACGCGGTCATATAGTGGATAGCTGTAACTGTTTCATTGGATAAAGCATCTCACTCATATTTTGCATTTCTTGTCTTCAGCATTTCCTACAAAGTGAGATTGAAGAAAAAGTGGTGTGGATAGGAGTCACTTGGAACAGAAGCATGAATTGGACATGGCTGAACAACAGCACTAATGATGTTCTGTGAGTGGTCTTTGTGTCTACTAATAGAGAGGAAATATCAAACGCAGACTGAAATATGACAGTTTATGTAGCACTTTTCAATAGTGAATACCATTCTAAGGTGCTTTAAAAGGACACAGCTATGGTTCAGTCTGTTACATACTGTATGTTTTTTATTACAACTGTAGCACAAGTGACTTGTGATCTGGGGCGAGGACTGATGCAACAGCCTTCTGACACTTTAACAGGCTGACCATCCTTAACAACAACAACATAAACACACAGCTCTGTTTCAACGTGTTCAGCTTGTACCCACTTTGCAAAGCTGTATACAAAGCAGTCTTGCCCTCATTTTTATCTGATTTCACTCTTATTTACTGTATGTTGTTGATTATTGGCATCTTATTTTCCATAAAAACATTGAAAATAACATCAAGACAGATCATTAGAGATAGTGAAATGTTAGAATATTAGATACACAATTTAGATAAATATGCCATTGTAAAATCAGTCATGGCAGAAATTCTATATATCTTCTCATAAGAAAAATATGGAGAATTTGAAACTGATTTTAGAAAAAGTAATGTAAACCAGAATGATGAAACGATTTGAGATACCTGAAACTCTGTGATAGTAAATAGGAAAAATAACGTGAGTGTCAAAAGGCTTTTGACTCCATTTATTCAGATATCGATTTCTCCATTAGAAAGGAAAAAAAACTTTAAAAATGTTTCAGTAGCAAGGTTACTACAGTTAACAAAAACTAAAATCAAAACTGAAACTATTATTAAAAAAACATTTTTGTAAACTGAAATAAAATAATTAACAAAGCCGAAATGAAAAACTAAAAGTAAATGAAACTATTAAAGTAGCTGGAAAGACTAACTGAAATAAAATAATAATATGCTAAAAATATTTTTAGTTTTCATTTTTGAATGAATATTTTTGCCATTAGTCTTTAACCCTTGTAACTTTTAACTCTAAAACATAAAGTACCCCACCATTAGCCGCATATATTCATCCAGTGAATGGCGGCTGGTGACGAAGGGTGGCTGTTCACACAGCCTTTGTGGTGACAGAGTAAGCTGAACACAGGCGCGTAAAGCATGTGAAATAGAAAGCGATTTACGTGCCGTCTTTCTTTGCGCTTTTTGTATATCAAAATGTAATTCAAACATCTGAAATCGGAATGTGCTGGTCAACATAGCCTTTACTGTATACTGTAGACAGAAAAACCATGAGTGAGTAACGTTTCAGTTTATTTTTCAGGTGCCTGCATTTTGTTGACAATAATTCACCTTCCACGTCGCACAGGAGAAATATTTTTTTAAAATAAAACGATACCAATCGAGAGACTGACTAGGTCATTATACAAGATCAGCATATTGTTACTGACTAATCACTCTTGCTTTAAAAACATTGTTTAACAATGAAGTGATACAAACCTTGTAAAATTCCTGAGTTGGCAATGTCTCTACTGAACTACAGGTAGGTAGGTGAAGAGAGTCTGCCAACTGGTGAAAAACTAAACACGCTAATGTGTTTTTGTATTTATTTTAAATGTATTAATTTGTCCCCCTTTTTTCAATTTCTTTCTGTCACAAAATAGATAGTTGAAATATCATATTCTTTTTGTTCTTAACATCAGCCATATCACACACATTGCATACCAGGGATTTTTCCTGCCTTGCATCCAGACCTGCTGGGGTAGACTCCAGGTTTCCTGTGATCCTGCTCTGGATAAACAGGTTTATATAATGTATATATTGTTCCTAATCTCAGATGCTGTCTCTGTCGTTTTGTGGCTGTCCTCACTCTTATTACCTGCTCTTACTCTTGCTTCTTTGTTTCCTTTAATACAGCTAGGTGGGGTCTGCACACCAGTTCAAGCCTAAGAGCCCTTTTCTTCCTAAGCCCCCATGATTTTCATGATCACACCCGTCAGAACACAGTAGAATATTATTACTGATTTTTGATCTCTTTTCAGGGCTGCAGGTGGCAAAATTCTGTCTGTATGCGCCTGAGATGGAATCAGAGATTAATATGGCTGGTAAAAAATAAAAAGCCCAGTATGGGAGATTTTTGAATGCAATATTGAAGGCATTCATTATAAGAACATTGTTTTGGAGCGAAATATATTGTGTGCTATAGACATTTACAGTAAAAAAAAACCCTCAAACCTTAAAATTCACCTAAATGTTATTGCAAATTGGCCCAGGAAAAGATAAAAAGTGTCAACAATCAGCGCATTTTTGTTTGCACAAATGATATAGAAAATATTTTTTAAATTATAAAATTGATTAAAATTGTTCATATTCAGTATCTGGTTTTGATTATGCCTTTTTATCAGACAAAAACAAAACCAGACAGTAAACGATGTAGTGTAGTAAGCTCTTAAACTCATATCCAAATCCATTAAGTCTACAGTTCTGTCTGATTGTGACACAAAACTAAACTCCATAGTAGCTCTTTAACCATACCATAATTACTAAAACTAAAACTGAAATTTATAGATATAAAAATAAAATAGAAATGTCTTTATGAAATAAAAACTAAATTAAAACTAAAAATACACAATGAGGGAAAACTCAAACTAAACTGAATTTCCAAGTAAGATTAGAAAAAAATATAGAAATTAAAACTAATATAAAAAGGCAAAACTATAATAACCTTGTTCAGTAGCTGTATGTGAAAAAACTTATTGATATAAAAGTGAAATTCAGAAAATTGTGGATGTACTCTATAATTTATAAGCACTCTGATGACAGTGTTATCAGTCAAACCAGTGGCCCTTGTTCAGTTGTAGGAAATTACAGTGTCTATAAAAAGTACTCTCCTCCTTGGAAGTTTTGTAATTTTTGTTCTTCTACAACATCGAATCACGGTGGATTTATTTTGGCTTTGTTGACACTGATCAACAAAAAAAAGAGTTTTTAATGTCAAAGTGAAAAACGATCCCTGCAAAGTAATCTAATAAGAATAGGCCATTCAGCTCAATATTGTTCATCTATCTCTGTTCACCCATCTCTTTAAGAAAAAGTGGTTAATTGTAGGTTCCTAAAGTAATGCTATCTACTACACTGTTTAATTGTGTTCCTCTATGGCATAATTTGAATAATTTTAATCATGATGCTTCATAATCTCAAATTACTCAGAGTATAAAAATTGAGAATTTTCTATCTTTTCTTATATCCCAAACCTTTCACTTTTTGAATATGTCTTTTCTCTGTACTTTTCCTTATCTCTGCTTCATCAATTTTATATATGGAAATAGTATAATATATATAATCCGCGCAATATTTCATTTTATTATATATCTTAAGATATACAATAAGATTAAGTTGTTCTTAACGCATTATGCTGTCTTACCCAACAACCATTAGTCTTCTTTATAGCGTCTAGCCTGTGTCTTTGTGGACAATGACAACTCCACTGCGACTGTTAAGTCCTTCTCATGCAGTGTACTTTCATGTTTTGAACCTCCTCTGTTATACAGGCATATGCAAAATTTTTACTTTGTAATTCTTTACATTAAACTGTCTTTGCCACATACCTCCCTAAGTCTTAATTCTGTACAGGTTCATTCTGCTGACTCCTGGCTGCTGCTATTGCATTTAGTGTAATGTTATCTACAAACTTGTTCCAGTCTGTTTGCTGCATTTTTATCATGATCAGGTTTATTTAAATTAACTGATTTCATTTAAAGTCTTTCCTAATGCTTTAGCCCTTTTTTTTTAGTGTTTACGCCAATTTTGCATGCATTGCTTTAGTGTGCCTTAAAATGCCACTTTTTTTTACTATAACCAAAAACCACTCATACTAAAGTATCATGCCACAAACATTTGATAATCAATATAAATGATATGATACGCACTTCTCTGATTAAATGCTTTGTTGCATCCTCATCGAATTACAATATGTTTATTAACCATAATTTTCCCTTCTATATTCATGTTGACTGCTAATACACCAATTCTTGATATGTATTACTCAGCTTTGTCTTTAATAGTTGCTTTCATTAATGTTCTCACCCTACATGTTAGTGTAACTGTCCATCGCTTCTTAGGATTGGAATTTTTTAAAAATATTTTATTTCTGAAAACAAGAACAACTAAAATGGCAATCTACTCAATCAAACATATAATCTTTATATATAATACACTACCTTGGCTGTCCGTTTGTCTGTTCAGGATTTTAAATCACCTTTAGCTCACAAACTGTTTGACCTATTCACCTGATTTTTGGTACACACATACTATGTGACGTCTACTATCCGCTTTTGGGGTGATGATTGACCTCCAAGGTTATTCCTCTTTTTTTTTTTTTTATTTTATTGTACAATCAACTCTCAGCAGCGGCCAGCAGGGCGGCCGTGCAGCGCATGCATATAGGTGCAATTTTCATCACCTTCGCCATCACTTCCCCTACCTCTTCATAACTTAAATCATTCTTGAGGCAGATTGAAGACTTAATTGCCAGCTAGCAAGCACATCAACCTCTGAGCAAACGAATGCTAAATGTACAGAGAAAGAGGATGAAAACTAGGAATGCTCAAGTCAAGTGTATTCACTGCATGTTATCGTGCAGTGCAACATTACTGGTTTAAGATATTACAAGGAACACTGATGTTTCCAGTCAAGTCTCCTTGAAGAATAAATATACAAAGTTTCAAAGAAACTGGTTACTGGTAATAACATAACATTTGCCTTGAAATGAATACAGACAAAACAAAGGAAAAATAGAAATACAAAGGGAAAAAAGCAATACAAGAAAGATAAGAAGACAGACACAGATAAAAAGAAAAAACTATCTTTTTAAAAATAATGCAGCAATTAGTAAACATTCGAGAGTCAATCACAGGCCTAGCATGTTTATTATTGAATTCTTGTCATGTCATAAAAAAGTTTTTGATGTATCCTCTAAGAGAGAATTTATTTTTTCTAATTTGAGATCACAGAGAATGTCGCTTACCCATGGAGTTATAGAAGGAATTCTTCCAGTTAAGTGAGATAAATTTGCATGCTAGTAATGTGGTATCAAGTCAATTTATGGATTAGGAGTGATTGTCACACCGAGGCTGTCTGAGAAGTTTCAAAAGATTTTGATGCAAAATTATATTAATTTAGTACATTCCCAAAACATGTGGCCTAGTGTTGTGTATAGTTGGATGGCAGTTCCCCCACAGTCTTGCCCTGGGTACATTTTGGACAATTCTAAATGAAAGGGTTGACCTTTTTTATTTTTATTCACTCATTCAGTCACAGTGTGTCGCTTGCATTTTCCCCCTGTTTCCTCATGAGTTTCTTTCTGGGTATTCTGGTTTTCTGCTACTATACCAAAGACATGCATATTTTATGAGTTGGCGACTCTAAACTGATCTCATATGAAGACTTGTTGGCATGTGTGGGTGTATTACATGATGGTCTGGCACCCAATCAGGCTTAGTTCTTATCTTGTATCCTGTTGCTTCTTTTTATCCTATAATTGTAGTTAGTGTGTTGCAAAATGCCTAAATGGATTTATTTACTCATTCATTTTTTGAATCTGTTTATACCAGCCAATTTATCAATGCAGAATGGTGGCACTGTGGCTAAAGGATCTGGGCTGGTAATTTGAAGGTTGCCAGTCCAAATCCTGGCAGTGACAGAAGGAATACTACTCTGTTGGGCCCTTGAGCAAGGCCCTTAACCTGCAATTGCTCCAGGGGTACTGTACAAATAGCTGATCCTGCCCCTCAAAAAACTCTCTACAAAGTAAGTTGGGGTATGTGAAAAATGATAAATTCCTAAGGCAAGAAATTGTATATGGTGATTAAAGGCCTAAAAAATTAAATTAAAAAAGCTAAAATCCATCCATCCATCATCCAACCCGCTGAATCCGAACACAGGGTCACGGGGGTCTGCTGGAGCCAATCCCAGCCAACACAGGGCACAAGGCAGGAACCAATCCTGGGCAGGGTGCCAACCCACCGCAGGACACACACAAACACACCCAGCACACACTAGGGCCAATTTAGAAGCTAAAATCCCTACCAAAATTGGAATTAAGACATTTAGTATGCTGTTCTAGAGTTAAACATTTGTTGACTTGGTTGACAGATCATAACCCTAAAAAGCTGGTAGTCAAATCCATTGTGTTCTCTACACTGTAGCACATGCAGCAGTTCAAATAAGAATGTCATTTTATTACTCTTTTCATCCATCCTTCCTTTTTTCAAACCCTCTTAATCCAATTTTTAGGTTCATTCGCATACAAATTCAAGAAGCACCTACTGTGATAGCCATGTCTTTCTGTCTGTAAGTGCGCATGAAACAACTCTGTCCACCGTATCCCATGGAGTGATTTTGCTAAAAATTTGTCACAATTATTCTTCGAATATATTGGTTAAGACAGCTCAGTTTTCATTGAGATATCTCAAACAGATCATCCTGTACAAAGTTTTCAATTCGCAAAGTCTGTCATTGAAAAGCATCTGAGAATATGCAAACAAGTCTATCTTTTAAATTCAATTATAGGTTAGTTTCCTGTTTCAATTTTACCCTGATAGGGGTTACACCAGCTTGTATATTTTGTACATTTTCCTCTTTTACTTATCTGCCAGATGCTTGGATCCCAATTTGTAATGCCAGGGAAAGGACAGCTTATACAGCAGCACCCTTCTTCTGCTGGTTTGGGTAAGTTAACCATAAAAGTACAAAAATGGTCACTTTTCTGGAAATGATTGGAAGAGAAAAACAATTCTGTAGGCATATATAAGACGAGTTGATTGAATTAATATTAACTGCAGATTATTACTGTAAAAGAGCGATGTTATCAACCTGCAGCTAAATGACATTTGACCTAATTAGTAACACGTGAAAGGTGCAGCTCCCCTAAGTTGTGGGTTTAGACATGAAATGCAGTTGATCGGAGCCACTGGGCATGCAACAAGAACCGTGCTATGGTATACAGCTTTAATGGTGCCCAAAGAGGTTGATTGTGCTGCAAATAGCAAGGACAGGGCAAGACTACTGTTTGCGTGTACTGAAAGAGTTACTTAGTGGTACAATATAAAGCAGACTGAGCTGGCATTATGGTTTACTGATCCCAGAAAAGACAATTTTGCTTCTGTGTACCTTTCGACTGGAATTAAAATCTTTAACATATTTGATATTCCCATTGCACAATAATTCAGTTTCTTGTCAAGTTCATAGTTATTTATCTCATTTTCATGAACTACTGGCCTTTAACTATTATTAATATTTAGAAAGGGAACTTGTTTTTCTTTTGATAATTACTGGGTGACACTCTGCTGGGTATACTTTCAGAAATGTTACATCATGCCATGTGTACATTTTTTAACTTGTTATTTTTTAGCATAGCCAATCACCGACCACAGTTTTCAGGAATATTTAGTAAGTTAGTGGTGTTATACTGTACATACAATTTCATTTCATTTTTTTGTAAAGTTCATTTATCTTCTGTCTATTCTTTGGGACTATATGAACACGAAATTTAAATTTGTGTTGTTTTCATACAAATGTTTACTTGTATATACTGTATTAGTTTATGTAACTGCACCAGTGAGCTCTTAAACTTACTTTCACAGTCTGTGGTCACACCTTATACAAATAAAATGAAGATATAAAGTGTATACATATTCAGCAATGCATTTAAAGCCTAAGCTGCAGTCCTTTTGCTGTGTGAATTATTTCATTTTATTCTGTGATGTTCATATCTCTTATGCTACACCAGTTTGACGATTGTTGTTATTGTTGTTGCGGTTACTATTGGATTACTATTTATGTTGTAGCCACCACCCCGCAAGTTTATGATACCGAGCAGGTGGCACCCATGCTCAGTACATTCAAATTTTTACTTTAAGGTTTTTTTTTTGTTTTGTTTTTTGTAGGTTCTCATTCAAGTTAGTGGAAACTCCTAGCAGAACCTGTGTCTATCTTTCCAAGCTAAAAGCAAAGAAAACGTCATGCATGATCTTACTTAATTGGATTTGTAAGAAACAGCTTTAACTTCAAAATATTCGATTTTCATACTTTTGTTTCAATGTTTTAACTGGTGATTAAATAAATGTGCTCTTGGCTTACAGTAAAAATAAAGCTACTGGACCCACTTTCATGTGAACACAAGGAAATACAGAGTGAATTCTTCAAATCTGTGTGAACTTTGGGCTTGTTGACTGTCAGGCAGCCTGTTCTTGTCAGCACAGTTCTACATCCACCCCACTTGGATATACAGTAGGAGTTAATACTAAGTAATCAATCCATGGAGGTGATATATGGAGTTAGGGAATTCAAAGCAGTGCTTATGAAGGAAAACACCATTGTGATGTTACTCTAATACCCATGAGCCATTTTATGCACTTGCATTTTGTGCCATGGCAGGGCCCTGAGAGTCACAGAGCTAACACGTGAAGTTCAAAAATAACTTTTTAGTCTCATGAAGTGATTTAATTTTGAATACATTTTAATTTAACTATTCAATGGTATTTTTGTTAATTGAATGAACTAAGACTGGTACCCAATATCTTTTTCAGGTGGAGAGCTGTTTCCTTCAGGGTATCTTCTTAGAAGGTATAGGGATTAAGTCAAGATGAAAGGAATGTCATCCTCTACTTTTTCTGGCAGCACAGTTTCTACAGCTGTAGTGAATTTCATTGCTGTACCCTTGTTGCTCTGTTATCCAGCCAGCAATGCCTTCACAGAAGCAAGTTTAGACTTATAATGGAGCTTCTCCCAGTAGAACTGAGTGGAGGCAACAACAATCTTATGCTGGAGGTGAAGTCAGGCCATCACACTCTCATGTGCTCTTGGCAGCCAATTCTTTGTCAGCAGTCAATCTAAAAACTTCAGAAATCAGAAATGAATGAACAAGCATACTTATCTCCTCCACCATAGTAATTCAACTTCTGCTTAATCCCTCTTTATTGTCCACTTAGAGACAAAAAGATTTTCAGCATTCAGCCATTCAGTATCAAAAGCAGACTATGGTAGGTTATGTTCAGTGTGTGATCGCTTGGGATTCTCCAAAGTACCTATAAAGATGAGTTTATCACCTTGCTGTTTGCTTTGTACTCAATAATTAAGGTGTTTAATTTGTTTTTATTGATACTGCATTGATCGCATGTAGTATCTGTCTCAAGACCCCATGTGAAATGTCCCTTATAAAACAAAGATTCACAGCTTTAGATAGATAGATACTTTATTAATCCCCAAGGGGAAATTCACATAATCCAGCAGCAGCATACTGATACAAAAAACAATATTAAATTAAAGAGTAATAAAAATTCAAGTAAAAACAAACAATAACTTTGTATAATGTTAACGTTTACCCCCCCCGTTTGGAACTGAAAAGTCGCATAGTGTGGTGGAGGAACGATCTCCTCAGTCTGTCAGTGGAGCAGGACGGTGACAGCAGTCTGACGCTGAAGCTGCTCCTCTGTCTGGAGATGATCCTGTTCAGTGGATGCAGTGGATTCTCCATGATTGACAGGAGCCTGCTCAGCGCCCGTCGCTCTGCCACAGATGTCAAACTGTCCAGCTCCGTTCCTACAATAGAGCCTGCCTTCCTCACCAGTTTGTCCAGGCGTGAGGCGTCCTTCTTCTTTATGCTGCCTCCACAGCACATCACCACGTAGAAGAGGGCGCTCGCCACAACCGTCTGGTAGAACATCTGCAGCATCTTATTGCAGATGTTGAAGGATGCCAGCCTTCTAAGGAAGTATAGTCAGCTCTGACCTTTCTTACACAGAGCATCAGTATAGGAAGTCCAGTCCAATTTATCATCCATAATATTTAATATTTATCATATTTATTTATTTATTTATTATTATAATTCAGCATAATATCATAATTATCCTTTAAATAGCATTTTGTGAGATTGACTGGACAAATATCTAAAAAAAAAGAAAGCTTAATAAAGTAGTGTAAGGCAAATCAATCATGATTTGTTAATTGCATATACTGTGTTTACATGTACACTAGTATTCAAAAATTTGTAATCACCCAGAAATGTTCATGTTTTATATAGAAATGTATACTTTTTTACCAAGGTCCCATTAAATCAATTTAAAATATACTGTATAACCAAATGGAATATTGCTGCCTGAAATGACTAATGCAAAATTTATATTTCACATATGACGGCAAAGTCTCATATCCAGCAGCCATTACTCCAGTCTTTTAGCTCATCTTTAATTAGTCAACTGTAAATGTTGATTGGTTAGTAAAGAAACCTTTGTAATTAAATTGCAATGAATTTATTCTGTTCACTAATGCAAATAAATTGTCTTTCCTTTTGCTGCAAGGTATTCCTAAATTTCAAATAAAACAGCTTTATCATGAAACATGTCAGTGTGATTGTTCTGTGAAATGAAGGTCACTCCAAGTGATAGATTGCCAGGAAATATGAAAATTTCATTCAAAGGTGTTGAGGTGGACGACCAGGACCCTTGCCTGGCTGGGACGCCTATATACTGGAAGGACCTGGGGCGAGATCCTGTACTGGGCATTATCTCAGCCAGATGGAAGTCCCCCTGTATTGCAGCGGCACCATGGGCTCCCATAGGGCTTCATGGTACAGCCCTGTTGAGTTCTGTAGGTGCCATCAGGGGGTGCTACAGGGATCTCAGAGCCCTACTTTTTTAGGCTTCCGCCTACCTGGAAGTGTTTCCAGACCACTCTAATGGCCCGAAGTACTCCCGAGTGCAGGACTAAGGAAGCCTGCTGCCAATGCTCCAGGGGCCAGACTCAGGAGGAAGGTGACAAAGCTTACTGGAGGAGGAATGGAGATGGATAGAGGCAGAAAGAATAAGAAAGAAAAGAGAAGACAAAGTGCTTCTTTATTATTGTGGTTGGTGCTTTATTGTACTGTGCAGGTGGAAAGCTATTGGGAACTATTTCCACAGAAAAAATAAAAAGCCTTTGTGTGGTTGGACTTTTGCCTCGTGTGTTTCTGTGTCGGGTTTGGCAAACAGGATCTAATCATGGACAGAAAAATAGGGAGAGAGACCAGATGGGCAACTGCATAAGAGGAGAAGGACATGTGAGTGTGTAGTCTGGGAAATGAATACCTTACAGCTCCTCAGCAGGCTTCTTCTTTAAAGAGTACACACCAGATAATAGTATTGTCTACATATAGTATACAGTATAGAATCTTTTTGCCCATCATGCCTATACATAGTACTAGAAGACGCACCCAAATGTTGCATGGGTTAGTCATTTTAAGGTCTGGTCCATTTGTCTGCTAGTCAGGCTTCAGTCTGTCCTGGCATGTGTGGGACCTCATATGCCCAGGTGTGTGCCTTTCTAAATGATGTCCAATCAATTCAACATCCAAAAGCAGGACTCCCCTCAGTTTCTAAACTTATCTGATGAATAACAAACAGGATGCGCCTGACAATAATCAGGGTCTGAGTACTTACAAGATTTAAAAGGTTTCTGGTTAAGAGTTTTAATAAATTTGTAAACCTTTATGAAAACATGTTTTCACTTTCTCATTAATGGTTATTGAGTGTAGATTGATAAGCACTGAGGTGGGCTGTCGCCCTGCCCGGGGTTTGTTTCCTACCTTGCGCCCTGTGTTGGCTGGGATTGGCTCCAGCAGACCCCCGTCACCCTGTAGTTAGGATATAGCGGGTTGGATAATGGATGGATGGATTGATAAGCAAAAATGTATCCATTTTAAATTACAGTAAATCTACAACACAAGGATGTTGTCGTGTCTGAACAACTTCTGAACCCACTGTAGATGCTCCATAATGTATTCACTCTTTGTTGTATATACCAAATATCAGAGTAAACGCAAATAACACAAAAATGAATCCATCTTTATCTTATATAACTTCTCTCATCCTGAGACAATAAGGTGAGGCACTGGTGAATGATGGATGGTGCTTTATTATCTATCTTTCCCGTATTCTCTTTTCTGGAGTCTGGTTTGATTTGTGGCCCATCTGTGCCCTTTCTGGTGTCTGTGTTTTCTCCTTGTACTGTACATACATGAACACTTTGGTTTGCTCGATCTTCAAAAATATATGTATGTTAATTTAGTCAGGAGTATGTAGAACCTGTGGATTAAAAGCTTAACCTGCCATGGGATTGTGCATAAATGTCACATCTGGTGTTGATTCCTGCTGTGCTGCCAGTGCTGCTGGTGTAGCCATCAACTGCTCATGAGCCTGTAATGGAAATGATGTGTTCAGAAAATTGATGAATGGAACTTTCATAAGTGAACAGTATGACAAGGTGCAAGATAGACTACTTGGAAAAATAACAGAGCATAAAAACAATGTAATATTAGTAGTAGTGGCATCATATGTACATAGTCCCGTGAAATTGTTACCTGCATGTCCAATGCCTGAATAAAAAAAGACAGGCAGTGCAGCAAAAGCTGATATGATAATGGATCAGAAACAAAAGCAAACAGACAGCTGAGTAAGAGCAGAGGCAAAACAAGAAATGGCAGGCTGTGCAGACTGCTGATGTGCTGATAGGTCTCCTTCCCACTTCCTTACTCAGAAAGCTGCCCCCTTTGAACATGCTGTTGACAACAGGAAATGAAGAGAGGTGGTTATCGCAGCATCTAATATATAGGTGGGGCTCTGCACAATGCCCGGAAGCTGCTGGGTTGCCAAACTCTGTATGAACCAAAGTGCATGGTCTGTGGGCTTCAGTCAGTGGTGCATTAAAGCTCCACGTTACCGAGATGCGGGCAGAGAGAGAGAGAGCAGCAGAGCGGCATTGCTTCATCAGAGCAAAGAAAGAAAGAAAGAAAGAAAGAAAGAAAGAAAGAAAGAAAGAAAGAAAGAAAGAAAGAAAGAAAGTCACACATACAATAATGCAGTGAAGCACAGATCAATGTAGTGTACCAGTATTTACTGTATATAGCACCACTCATAATCCATGATAAGACAAAACAATTGTATTACATAAACTACAAAACTGAGAGTAAGTCAAAGCCCCTAACCAAACTCTAACTGGCTAACCATGCAGTAACAAAATAGTTAGGCATCAGACATCATGGGTGCAGTTTCAGTTTTGTTTACTGTCCACTGCATGGCTCCTAATGTTTTCTGTCACTTGCCTGACTTCCCAATGTGTAAATGAACACCCGGTGTAAATGCTACTTAGATGTGATAAAAGGCACTACACAAAATGAAGCCGAGTTTTTCAAAAGAAACGACATCAAACCAAGAAAGAATTACAAAGTTGCATACAAGTGAAGATAAACTTACAGAACTTGGTCACAGTTTGAAATGATGACTTTGAAAACCAATCAGATGAACCTGATAAGCCAGTCAGAAGGCACTCTCTATGTATAATGGCTAAAACTATACTGGGAACTGACATTTTTCAGCCATTTACAAAGGGACAATATTAATAAGATAAATTTGCTGTTATTAATATTTATTTTGAAGATGCCTTTGACCACACTGATGTATTAGCTTAATAATATTCAAAAAATAAACATGTGTAACCAGTAGGGGGGTGCCATTGAGCCTCAAACCCCAGACCCAAAAAGGCCCAACCCAGTCACCGGATCAAATAATGGACTTTTAATCCACCAAGCACATTATACTATGAAGCACAGCCAGTAATCATGTAAAACAATGAAGATCTTTTTTCTGCTTCTGTTTCCAGCTGAGTGTTACTCGCTGCCTACCGACTTTGAATCCTTGAGGTACGGCAACATGTTACTTTTAAGCTGGACCCAGAAAGGCTTCTGGTTACCTGGCATGACATGTGGGGAGCACTTCTGGGTTGTTTGGGAACCAGGGCAGTACTACCCGGACAGCAACCCCTTGCAGCACCCAGGGACCCAAACAGGACTGCACTTCTGCACTTCACTTCCCACAAATCCAGGTGGGTGTCCAAGCTGGGGCTCCCCCAGTGGACCACTACCACCTAAATAATATGAGATTGGATTGCTTCTGGCCTCTGGCTTCTGCTTGTTCATCCCTTGACACCTTCCACTTTGGTAAGAGGTCCTACCATCGTTCAACTGTGATGACAATCTATTCTCCATGGAGCTCATACGGGTAAATTAATTAAAACCTAAAATTTGCTTCCCAGGCCCTCCCTGCATGGAGTTTGCATGTTCTCTCCGTGTCTGCGTGGGTTTCCTCTGGGTACTCTGGTTTCCTCTCACAGTAAACAGACAAGCATGTTACGTGCATTAGTGATTCTAATTGTCCCTAGTGTGTGCTTGGTGTGTGGGTGTGTGTGTCCTGCGGTGGGCTGGCGCCCTGCCCGAGATTTGTTTCCTGCCTTTCAGTGTTGGCTGGGATTGGCTCCAGCAGACCCCTGTGACCCTGTAATTAGGATATAGCGGGTTGGATAACGGATGGATGGATGGATGATTGTTATATTCTGCTGTATGGTGGCACTGTTGTTAATGCCGCTGCCTTACAGTTCCATTGCTCTGAATTCTAGTCACGGTCCAGTCACTGTTTTTGTATGATTTACACATTGTCATTGTGCCCACATGGCTTTTCTTCAGTTGATTTGATGTTCTCTCATGTGCCATGCTTAGGATAATGGGCAGCACTAATGTGCTTCTGGGTGGGAGTGTCCATGTGATATAATGGCTACTTGTTCAGGGTTGGTTACTTCCTGGCACCCAATAAGGTCAGAAACCCTTAGGTGTATTTAGGGAATTAATACGTTACTGTCACCATTTGGTTTTATCGTTTACATTATTTAATTTGTATTTATCATGTATTATTATGCTTCCATTGTAAATCCATTTAATCCAATTCAGTCAGTCAGTCATTATCCAACCCAGTAAATCATAACACAGGGTCATGGGGGTCTGCTGGAGCCAAACTCAGCCAACACAGGGCGCAAGGCAAGAAAAAACGACGGGCAGCACGCCAGCCCACCACAGATTCAATTCAGTATCACACAATTATTATTATTTGTTCTTTTTCAATAGTTTTAAAGATTATACTTTGTCATTTCATGAAGTGACCTCCAGTGTAATCCAACAGGCCCCCAAACCTTAGATACAATTACACCAAGACAGTCTGGGTACAAATACATGTTTTTTTTTATTAACAAAACCTTCTTTTCGCCAGCATTTATAATCCACACCATAATCACCAATGAACACAATGTCTGCTTCTGCGCCTCCAGTTGAGTTTTGCCTCTGCCTCCCAACTTTAACTCAACAACTTAAGTAATTTGGCTTCCTTTTTTGACAGACACAAGAGTTTTTCTGGAGCAATGACCTCGTATAACAGAAACACTTCCAGGTCACACAGCAGCCTCCCAAACCTAGGAGGTGTATTTTCAACAGCCCCCTTTGGCAGTACCCAAGGACCTTGACATTGTCACATATTGAAAGTACAAGTCCCAATAAACCCTGCAGGCGTCCAAACTGGGGCCAAACCAGAGGAGCACTGCCCCCTCTCATACTGGGGAATGAACTGCGCAGAATCCCCAGTCTCCGCCAGTCTATCCAGTATTCTTTGATACTGACTGGGACTGGAATCAATAACCATCCAAGCTGGGTCGTGCCTCCTCTCATGTTGTCCTTCCGTTACAACCTCCTGACTGGGGCGCCATTTATTAAAGGCTCTTAGCCCATTTGCTATTTCAGATGAGATTCAGTACAATACAATACAAGTATACAATACAATTTATTTTTGTATAGCCCAAAATCACACAAGGAGTGCCGCAATGGGTTTTAACAGGCCGTGCATTTTGACAGCCCCCCAGCCTTGACTCTCTAAGAAGACAAAAAAAAAATTCCCAAAAAAATCTTGAAGGGAAAACATGGAAGAAACCTTTGGAAAGGCAATTCAAAGAGAGACCCCTTTCCAGGTAGGTTGGGCATGCAGTGGGTGTCAAAAAAAAGGGGTAAATACAATACACAGAACACAAAATAGAACACAATACGATACAGAGCAGAATTCAACAGTCGATAATATCACATAATACGATTTGGATTTGTTTAGAGTCCCGGAGACCTCGGCCATCAAGCTGCCTCCTCCTACTGGCCATTCCACAGCTAAGTCAGTGCTGAGCCAGCCAAATTCGATGAAAGGATCCCTCTACCCGACGATTCCTGCGATCCTCCATCAGAGATGACTTTATCTTAGGCAGACAGAACAACTTGGCAGTAGGGCAGTGGCACCAAGTGGCACATATGAGTACTGAAAAGAGAAACAGAATAGGTGAGGGTTAGTAACAAAATCCAGCCATTTTCCAACCCATTGAATCCGAACACAGGGTCACGGGGGTCTGCTGGAGCCAATCCCAGCCAGCACAGGGCGCAAGGCAGGAACCAATCCCGGGCAGGGCTAGTAACAAAATCTCAATACAAATTTGTGCATTTTACTCTTATGCTTCAAGAACTGACTACATTCTGTATTTGATTAACTTTTAATGACCATTGGAGAATTGAAAACAAGAGTAGATGAAAAAATACTTTGTTTTATTGTGGGAAGGCTTTTGTAGACACCTCTCCTTTGAAGAAAAACCCTTTTTAAATGTGCAAATACTTTTTAATATGGACCCAGAGTTATATGACACACCTCTGTTGCTACTCTCATTTGCCTATTCACACACTTACCAACCTTTGGCGACAGGGACGGCATGTATAGTAACACCGCCTAAAGCAAGTCACATTTTTGCTGCCCGTTAATCAACCTCACTTGCCCTCCAGTCCCTAACTACTAATGAGACGATTCACTGAACCTAAATACAACACATTGCTGTACAGGTTTCATGACAGAGTGCATCCTCAGAATGAAATAACTTAAAACAAAAAAATAGAATTATTTTTGGAAAAAAAAACATGAAAAAATAAAAAAGATAACTTTAAAAACAATTAAATACATAGAATAAACATTGAAAACAATACAAATGTATACATTGTTTATTGCTTTTATTTGACCCCACCACCACAAAGCAAGTTTGTTGAGTTTTGCAATCACAAAAATGAATGCAAAATAAAACTTTTGTATTTTGCTCATCCTGCACAAATGCCTGCCCCTTTTAATTGAACACATGCATTTCAAACTTAACAAACATTATACATGTGACTAACAACTTAATAAAATAAATTAACCTTTTACAAAATAATATAGTCGGTATATAAATAATACGACAGGTGAAAAAAGAAAGAATGAACGCCATCATCATAGGCTGCATTAATAATGGAGACGAGTCAGAGTACAGGAAGGTTGTGGAGGACTTTGTCTTGTGGTGCAACTCAACATCAGCAAGACAAAAGAGCTGGTGGTGGACTTCTGGTGTGCCAAGGAGCCTCTGAGGCCAGTCACCTCCAGTGGAAGGACATGGAGGAGGTCCAGAGCTACAAGTACCTGATGATCCTCATAAACAATAAACTGGACTGGTCTGACAGCACAGTAGTACTGTACAAGAAGGACCAGAGCAGACTGTACTTGCTAAGGAGACTCTCGGGTCTTTTGATGTTTTTAGCAAGGTGCTGCAAATGTTTTACCGGTCCATGTTTGGTGTTCTACACTGCAGTCTCCTGGGGAAGCAACCTGAGCTCAAAAGAAGCTCAAAAGAGCACAATACTTAAACTCACAAGGAAAGCCTGCTCCATTACACAGCAAACCCTGGTCACATTGGAAGCTGTTGTGGAAAAAAGGAAGATGACAAAATTAGATTCCATCATGAAAAATCCCTTCTATCTCCTCCAGTAGGTACTCTCTTTGAACACTTTTAGCTACAGGCTCATTTCACCATGGTGTGCTAAGAAGCACCTCATGCGGGGCTTTTCTGCCCACTTCTATTAGGAAATTCAGTGCTTTCTCCTGATGTACTTGTTAAGTTCATTTTGAAATACCTGAAAAATATAAACATATGTATTTTTCGATTGATTGATTGATTGGCTGTATTATTTGTCCTGTGAGAACGTATTCTTGTTTTTTATGTTTCTTCTGCTGTATGCATCTGAATTTCCCCATGGGATTAGCAAAATGTATCTAATCTAATAAGTAGCTTCAAACTGTGTGTATGTGCGCTATTGATTCATTGAACCCCACCTGTGAATTGAGTTCTTCAACATTTGAAACTTTTGAAATGAAAGTATTTTTTCAGATTTTTAAAGAACTTATAACTAAGGCACTGCACGTATACTGTATGTTGTTGTTATGGCTCATATTTCACTCATTTTTTTGCAATGTTATCAACATTTTGCACATGTACTTGTTGAAAACAAAGATATCTGCCAGGAAACTGCTGTTAAACATCTGTGCAGTATCCAGAAGCCTTCAACAACACATACAGGCAAACAGTGCAGCTGGTCAGACTGCTTTACAGTCTGCTGCTTAAGCTCAGGCTTACAAGCGTTTTTGATGTGAATCCACACACCAAGCCTGTCAGCAATCAACTAGCCTACTCTTCTACAACTGGGATGATTGATCTATAAGTAAAAAGTTACTGCTCAACATGGAAATAGCTGAGCAAAGGCCTTTTTCCTTACCACTACAGTGTTACTATTTTGTAATGTAAAAGAAAATTAAAAAAATGCTGTTCTATGAAAATGTTGCCCTTGCCAAAGGCAATCACCGCTCTGCCTCACCTCACGTGCCAACCCTGTTTGGGGATATACAGTTCACAGCTTCCACACACTTACATCCAGGACTATGGCCCACTATCTTCTGCCTTTAGTTCGCTTAGACTTCACCCAGGTATGACTGTTACTGTAGCCTTCCTATTGGGCGTGTGCTCTCTCCCTCACCCTGACTGGCCTACCTGAGAAAGGAACTTGGTTATCAGCTTCGGTGGTATAATAAAGCAAATGTGCATCTAAAAAAGCAGCCTTTAATAAATTTTAAACTGAAGCGTTGTTAAAAATAGATAGTGCCCAAAAGCAAAATAAAGGGTGACAATAAACAACAATATAACCTGATACTGCTAGGAGTTTAGTCATTCCTGGCAGCCCAGTTCTTGCATTGCTTGAATTATCAGCATAAAGTCACCAGATTCTTGGAAATGACTTAACCCACCTTCTTTCTTCTTCTCTCTAATCAGCATTTTCACCCATCTTATAAAGTTAATCTAGATACGATGTGGTCATCCTGTCTCCAAGACAACTTTGCCTTTTGTACAATTACATTTCTTGCCTCCAAAAAGTGCTTTCAGAACTCATACACTCCTGCCATTAGCATCTTGTGTAATAGGTTGTGAGAAGCTCTGTTGTTCCATCGCCTAAAGTCTACAAATCTAAGATCATGTTTCTAAAATGAGATGCTATAGCTTACACTTCTGACATCATAAATGGGAGCCAAGAGAACAGCATGTTTTGAAACAATTATATTAGCAGTTATCAATTAGAACTTGAGTAATTAAGCAATACCTTAGACTCAGTAGAGCTATTTGTACCTTCTACCTAAACTAATTATCAAAATATTCAGGTAATTCTTAAGCAAACATCAAAGCATTCCCAGACAAGGTACATTTTTAGTATTCAAGTAACATGAAAAGCTGGTTTTAACATAACAGGTTATTTAAGAATAGCAAAGGATAAAATACCTTTGTAAAGGTACTCTATCTGCACATTACAAGAACAGTCCTTTTTTTTATCCAGAAATGTTCTGCTTATTTCTTTAACAGAAATAAACGTTATTTGTCCTATCAATGCTTTACAGTCCAAAGTAGCTTTAACTAAGTGTAGTAGCATGGCTTCAACAATTGTGCTGTGTGGACTTTCAGGTTTTTCTTTCGGGATATTATCATGTCCTATCATATTCCACAGGTATGTGGTTTAGGGAAATTGCCCACTCTAAATGAGCGTCACATCCAAGATTGGTTCTCCCCTCTCTCTTCTGATCCCCACAATATAAAAATTGATTAAATAGGTTCACAAAATAGAAGAATGGATGCCATTATAAGCACATGCACTGGCACTGGTGTCATTCCCTCTTGAGCACAGAATTCAGAATAGGCAGCTGTAACAAAACAATGGGCCTGTATGTTGACCACCACTCATTTGACAAAAGCACTGGTACATGTGGCATGTCAGCCAGATTAGTTCAACACACAATGAAGGGAAATGCCAGGCTCCTCATAACTCCACCTTGGCTGTACCGTACATATTAATAATTATATTCGATAAACTTTACATTTTTTTATGGTCATGAATGAGAATTTATTTTTCTGGCTTTTGGAGTTGGGTGGATGGGATGAAAAAGGAAAAAATACTAATTATTATGAAAAAATTGAAAAGAAACAGTTTTCCTGCCCTTCACTCTTACAATTTAAAGGTACCAGAGTGGTTCTTCAGAGCGATACCATAGTGGAAACGTTTTTGATTCTTTAAAGACCCATCCACATGAAGGTTCCAGAAAGAACCTTTTATTTATTATGATCTGTAAAATTCTCCATAGAGTATATAACCATAAATAGATGGTAACAGATTTGTGAAATACCAATAAATTATGATTTTAAAGTTACTCTTGCTATGCACCATATCATAGGTTAAGTTCAGGCTTTCTTAATCTGTTAGTGTCCTACAAGGTAGCGTACCATATAAGATTTCAGCTTTTTTCTACATATTATGAAGTTTTTCAAAGCACAAAGAACCAGCTTCATTTGCAAAGATCCCTCCACGGAATGAAATGGTGCTTTGTTAAGCAATAGCTCTATGAGGAATCACACAACCCAGTAAAGAACCTTAAAATGCCATTAAACAACCAGCAGTTTTGAGAGTGTGCTGTTTATTTCTGAGTTTGTAGCAGGCAGTGCAGAATCCACAGAAGCTTGTGAAAAACAAAAAACTTAATTTCAGAGAAGATTGTGCCCCCGGCCTGGGGTGTGGTGCAGCCGATTATTAGGATAGGCCATATCAAAATCAGGCCGTCATTCTGAAGTGAGTTGTTTCCCCAAGCTGGTCGTCCACCCCCTGAATTTCCTCCACTCTGATGTGGTCTTTGACTTCTTGTGGCCCAATCTCTTGTTGTCATTCGTGTTGTTGTTGGCCTCAGGCCTCACCCTCTCCCCCTTTATCATAGTGCACCTCTTCACCCAGCCTTTCTCTGCCATTCACTCTACATGCCCACGCTCAATGATTTTTCATCTTTACAGCCTTTGATTTGACAAAGTAGCCTCATAAAATGTTTAAGCTACCAGTGAGTTTACAAGAAAAACGAGGTGACCAGTACAAGTCTCAACTGCGTCAAAAAATGTAAAATACTTTGTGAGTGATTGAGGTTGAATGATTTCACAACTCATCATTTTTGTTTAATTGCTGATATTTGTTGTGGTAAAACCATAATAGTCCTTAGGGTTAGCTTCAGTGTAAAAAACTGGCTGTGCATCACTTTAGTGAAATAATGAGTGAATACAATATTTCTAAAAATGTTATTTGAACCAGTCTATTTATCTTTCTTAATAACTTTGATCAATGTTTCTGACATAAATACTAACAAAAGTGACATTAAGATTCAGAAGGTTGTTAAAGTTTCTGCAAGCCAGAGGAAGCATCATGAAGGCCCGCCTCTGCCATGTTGGGTGCTGCACTGCTCTTGTGCTTCTGTTCACATCCCACTCAACACACTCAATGGCTGACATTGACCACAGAGCTGGAGAGTACAAGATGGTTGAACATCCCAAAATACCTCCCAGACCCGCTAACCAGAAAGTGTGTCCTGGGAAGGGCAAGGGCCACCATGCCAGAGGTACTGCTCTTCTTCTTAATGGTTATTTGATAACAAACCTCTTAAAGTGAGCTGCTGTTTTTAACACAGTTCTATGGCTACCTGAATTATGTGATTTTATAGAAATAATTGAGATAAACTCACTGAGATGAAATTCTGAAATGGCAATGAGTTTCACTAAGGCTGAGTGAACGTTCATGAAGAATGACCTTGTCAAGTCAAGCGGTTGATTTAAAATGCAGATCTTCTCCAAAATGTTACATTTGTCTGTCTTTATTATTTTGTGTGAAAACATGAAATCTAATCATGCCGTTTCTACAAAAAGAAATTTTTTTTTTTCAATATTAAATTAAAGTAAATTTGGTAAACTGTATCGCACACTGTATAGCTGTTTTATTTAATGTTATTTACATAACCATTATTAATAACTGAATAATATTTATTGCTTAATAGATGTATGTCCTGTTTGAAAATAGTCATGTTGTAAATTGTTATGTGCTGAACTCATCAGTAGATTTTTATTATGAACATAACTTGGAATTTGAAAGAAGTCCTGGCAAGTATTTGCATTTTGTAAAGGAATAAACAGAACATATTTTAATAAAAAAAAATAATTTGTTTATATTATTTAATATGCTTATATTAAAATGAATAAAGCAATTTTCTGCTTTATGGTGAGAGTAAACTGCTAAATTCACCAAAAAGCTAACAAAACATCATTATATTTTTATTTTTGTAGAATTTTTAATGGCTTTATCCGTATCTCATTTTACAAATCATGACGGAGAGTATTGTACAATTCAAAGCAGATTTGTAGCACTCATTACATTAAAAGGTCCTGCTGCAGAAAATAAGTAGAGAAACAATATTAATTTGGTGAAATCTGAAAAGGACCGTTAGATTGTATGCTTATTATAATTGACGCATAGAAATAAGTGGAGATGACCACTTCATGAGGTTGTTATTTATTTTTTAGCATTAGCTAATTCTGTAATATTAAGAGAACTATATATGTTTTCTCACGCAAATTATTTGTAGCACAACCCAAATATAAGCAATAAGGCGAAAGAAATCATTGAATAAATCAAAATATTAATATCAACAATAAAATCTTTGCATTACACCATCTCCACTTTTTACAATTAACAGTTAGTATTTTATGGGAAAAAAAAGAACACAATCTTTGGCATACTTTAATTAGAAAAGGTAATGTCTAATAATATAATATAATATAATACAATATAATATAATATCAGGCAATTATGTTACCCAGGTGGAATGGTGCCACGATGGTTAGCTCTAGCCTCCATAGACCACTTTTTGATTCTTAGATTGGTTACTCTCGGTGTGGAGTTTATACAGTTATCCTTGTATCTCAAAGAAATTTTCTCTGGATATTCTGGTTTTCTCCCAGCTTCTGTAGATTGGTCTGACTGGTGATAGTAAATTGGTCTTGTATGACTTCTATGAGGGAGTGAGGGTACCTTGAGGTGGATTGGCTTTCCTTTCAGGGTTGGGTCCAGCTTTATACTAAATGCTGCTGTGGTAGGATCTGAAGGAATGAATGAATAATTGTGATTTTGTGGCCAAAAAACCTTCAGAGAAATGTTTAACATATAATATAATATAATATAATATAATATAATATAATATAATATAATATAATATAATATAATA
>JANRMT010062844.1:561524-586905 GCA_026402145.1 Polypterus bichir lapradei
TATAATATAATATAATATAATATAATATAATATAATATAATATAATAATCTTCTTCTTCTGTATTTATTCCTATTTTTTGAGTGGACTTTGCCGATAGAGGTTTTAGCATGATTTTTATGACCAGATTGTTTAATAATATAATATAATATAATATAATATAATATAATATAATATAATATAATATAATATAATCTGAAAATGACTGCAGGGGTACTGTGCAATGGCTGACCCTGCACTCTGACCACCAAAGGTTGGACGAAAAGACAATTTTCCCATAGAGATGAACAAATTATATTAAATCAAATCAAAACAATCAAACAGTATAATAAATATGATATAATATATGCCCACCTTAGAAAAAAATAAGGATGCAAGATATTTACCACTTTTGTGAAATAATGTCACTTTTTCAAGCACTTTTGAATGAAATGTCTCTTTCTTTTTTATTTTCAGTTCAAATACTGTATACAGTATGTACATAAATACATACATATATAATAACTACTCATACACTCTGGAATAAAACTTAATTTTCTTTACTCTGTTTCTCTTTACTTCACAGACCTCAAAAAGGTCTAAAATATTGAAAACGTCCTATCCTATGTACATTTAATATGTGAAGGATTTTTTTAATGCGCTGATTTTTGAAATTCCAACATCTTATCACGTCATACAAAATATACTATTAATCCTTCTATACTATTAAAATACATTATAATATGGTGTAATTGCAAAGTATCACTATAAAGTAAGAAGTGAAAGAAAATAGAATGGTTTTATATAATATAATCGACACTTTTAACAGCAGCCTGAATGCTGGCGTCTGAAGCGTTCATTTCTTGGAGCAGAATCATGGCGCTCACTTCATACTGTGTATTTCCAGTGTTACATAATAGTGTGCATCAGAGTTTGGCCATGGAACTTCATAATATAAATTAGAAAATGTAATAATATCTGTAAAACATGAAATTTGAACTTTTTTTGGGTGGGGTGTTACACATTATTCTCAGCTGTGTTTCTCAATGTAGTATTTCCTCAAAATATGCAGGTGCTGTTCGTTGCAAAGCCTCAGTAGTTTTATAGTTGATGATAACCACTTCATAAGCAGGTAACATCTTACGTTTCAATGACAACATTACTATTTCTGAGAATAAATACAATAGAAAGAAAGAATTATCTGCGAAAATCTGCTTCTTGCTGTGAGATATTTGCATTAATGAGCTGATGTGGCAATATGCTGTACTAAGCTTTAAACCACATGGCTTCTAAAAACCAAAGTAACAGAATCAGTAGGTGCCTCGGAGCTGCCTTCCCTTTTATCTTAAGGCACAATTTTATTTAATATTGTAATTGGTGGAAATAAGGTTAAATTATCTGATTGAAAGAGAACTGTATTTTGTTAAAACCTTAAAGGTTGGTCAGATTTTTTGTACAGGCAGGATGCCATGACGCAATTAAATAAAATATAGATGTAAAAGCTTGAAAGCTAACCAGATGATTTTTTGTTTACCTAAGGAGTTTTTATTGTAAAGTGCATAAATCAAAATCACAGAAAGTTAGCAAATGAAAAATGACAGTAATATTAAAAAATGACCTATCATTAATGAATCCTTTTCTGTGTTTTAATAGTAAGAGAACGGTCCAGGGTATGGAGTCCTGTATATTTTAACTGTTAAAAGGAGCAAAATGTGTTTTTTTATTTTTATCCATTTAGTTCTTTGTCTTTTTGTTATTTTTTTTGACCCAGTGGTAAATCTCTCCCCAGATTGTTCCACCATTTTCCATAATAGTGCCCATCCATCTTGCTTTCTGTTTCCTCTCAGTCTTTTTTTTTAAGCCTTACTGCCTTCTCCACTCTTCCTTTCTCATTCTGCTGCTGACGTATCTTAATCAGACATAAACTTGAGTGATTAGTCCATCACATGGTGCTCCATATGCACATTAATTTTTTTCCACTACCACCATAAATCAAAAGCAAATAAACAAATGCTGCTTTTTTAAAATGTGTCTACTGATGAAATATTTCTCATTTGCAACAGAGAGCCATATTGTTACTTCCATCTTTTGGAGATTATAAAAAAAAATTACTACAAAATACTAAAAACAGCTTAATTAAATATTGTATCTTCAGACATTTGCTCCTTTCCATTGCTGGTCCCTGCCTTGTGCCCAAAGCTACTATTGTAGGCTCCGGTCTCCCGTGCTGGTTCACTAATGGATGGCTGGAGGGATGAAAGTTGTAATAGAAGAGAGATTTACAAGTACTGAGCCATAGTACAATTGTGTGTAGCTGTTTTATTCTTGGAGTTCAGTCTGATTAAGTTACTCATGTAGCGTCCCAGAGCAGATGAGCTGTAGGGGCGAACTTGCAGTTTTGTGGTTTAAAATTCAGTGGTTTAGCCACCAGGTCAATTCTGTGTCCCTGGGTTTGGTGAATTTGTGTTTTTGCACTTTTGTGTAAATAAGACACATTAGGGAATGGATATTTTGCTTTCTTTTAAAATAATTAAGACATCATACCCATAATATCTCAACCCTAAGTTTAGAAACAAACAATGCTATAGAAAAAGTTCTCAATTAATTACTACTCATATGTGAAAAGAGTGTCAGACAAAGTGGCTCTTCAGTAAAGAAACAAAAACAGATTTACAACGGACTCAACCGTGATTCCATGAAATGTTGAGATGGATATGTGGAGTTATGAAAAAGGACAGAATAAGAGATGAGACAATCAGAAATACAACAAACGTGGGAGAGATGTCTGAAAAAGTACATGAAAACAGGCTGAAGTGGTATGGACATGTGATGAGGAGAGACAATGAATATGTGGGCAAAAGAGTGATGGGAATGGAAGAGAAAGTTAGGGAGGCCAAAGTGGAAATAAAAGAAGATCTGAAGGAAAAGGGCTAACTGGTGAGGTGGTGCAGGAACAAGCCGTTTGGAGAAGGTTGATCAAGCACATCAACTCCACATAGAAGTGGGAAAAGAAGAAGAAGAAGACCCATGATTCCATGAGAACTCACAGCATCTTACATTAGAAAGTTGAAAATTAGTTTGTAAATCTAGTTAAACAAAGCTGCCAGTTGCCTTATTAAAACTGTATGAAGGCTCTCTACACACTATGGTTACTTCTCTAAATAAATAGCTGACATTTTCAATCAACCTTTGCATTTTACTCAGAATAATAGCTAACGTGACAAATAAAAAGTCCAGCTGATCTCGTTCTCCCTCCTGCTTAATTCATTTCAGATTTGTAGGGGAAATGTAAATTGCTTAGTTCTGAAATAGTTCTATGTAACAGTATCAATGCAATTAGGACGTTCTTCCATAATAAACTGAATTATGCAGCATTACAGACTAGCCAAAGTCGCAGGACTATTATCACATCACTTCACTCCTTCACTTACCACCTTATGACAGAACAGAAAAAGTTTAAATTTGATTTACAGCTGCGTTCTTCCAACTAGTTTGTTGAAAAGTTCATATTGGCAATAATGAATACATCATTAATAAAATACTTTATTCCTAATTCTCTTCAAGATGTCCACTCTATACCTCTGTTAAAGAAATCACATTCAGACACAAATCTTTTAAGAATATAAGACTAACTTCAAATCTCCCCCTTCTAATTTTTGAAGGATTATTTTAATCATACCACTTAAATCATCTCTCAAAAGATACAATCTCTATTTAGGAATTTCTGATGCTTCTACCAGTCCCAGCAGAGACGCTGCTTTGACTTTTTTGTTAAATGGTATTCATACCTCTGATGATACAGCAAATGCTGCCATATTTATGCTTATGAACTTACAGTATGTGCATCTTTGAATACTCCAGCGTGCTTCTACACAGGCTTGAGACTTTACTTGGCCCATCAGGCACGGTTCCTAGCGAGTTTATCAATTTGTGTTTGGCATGTGTAGATGTCTGAAGTTACTCGCTCCCACTTGCGCATGGCTCTACGTGGTGCTCCGCAGGATTAATCACTCTGCGTATAGCTGCTCATAGATATAACTCATAGACTTGTTTTTTACATTTGTTCATATGCTGACAACACTGAGATTTATTTTATTTTTTAAGCCTAACGATGCTTATTCAAGTACGCCATCATTCATTAATTGCTCTATTAATGGATAAAAGTTATAAAACAACAAAACACAATAATTAGTTTCTGGCATCCATTCCAAGATTTGTTCTTGCCTTTTTCCCTGTGATGTGAGAATAAATGTTACTTGGATTAAGCAGATTTTAAAATATCAAGTTAAGTTATAAGACAACTTTCTCAAACCCCCTAACTAAGAGGTTATCTGGTCAACAATGGACTGAAAGCAGGACTCTGGTGGGGAGGCAGTCCATTACAGGGTCCACTCTAACACACACGTGCCAGACTGGTGTAGGACACTACCTAACCTAACCTTCAGATCTTTGGGATTTTAGGGAAAACCAATGCCTGACATTCTAATCATCTTTTATGGTGCCGAAACAATTAGAAGTCAAAACAAATGTATTATGTTGTCAAAACGTTTAAATATAAATCAAGGATAGGGGCATAGTGTAACTTTTTACTTCCTCCTTTCTTTTTTCTGCTGCAGACAGTAAAATACTATATGCTTGTTGCTTTTAAAAATCTCAACCACTTTATTTACTCCTGCAAGCCAAATATACACTGAGACAGAACAAAGGGGAAACAAATTGTGACATAAAACGAGGCTTTTTCACAACTTTCTGGGGTGCTTCTATTCAACTTTTTCTCTAGCAAGCCAAATACGCGCCTGCTGAGATAAGGACATGAGTACCCATACATGCACCCCAACCGAGAGCCTGCAATGCATGTTCTCCCAATGATTGGTTCCTACTTGGCATTATGTACATATTACATAAAAGTAGTATAACAATTTTGGGGAAATACAAAAAAAAAAACCCAAAGTACAAGTATAACTTGGAAAATCAGATTAACCCTGTTACATCAGCAACAGGATAGACAAGGCTGGCAGTTGCCTGGTGTGCCAAACTGCGAGGAGGACACCCCAGGATCATCCATTTACATCATTTACATAGACAACGACAAGTTTGTAGGACCCCCTCCCCAAAATACAGCAGTGACACACTAAAATGACACAATCAGAAATACCCCCCCAGGGGGTCCACAGTCTTTGTTTGTGATGTACAGTACTTTTTTAGTAACGTTAAATGTACTCAGAGCAAATGTCATAAATGAAGAAGAGAATTAAAATGTCTGGAAGCAAAAATTGAACTGACTCATGTTGTTTTGACAACTCGGCCATTTCTGATTTGGCTTCAGTGAGTCTCACCAGTCTCTCAGCCAAAATCAACATCCCCAGTTCAGCCATAGGGTGAGTAACAGTGGGGCAGGAGTCTTAGAAATCAAAATTTAGCCCCTCAGAAGTTCAAACTCTTCCTATCACGTTTTTTCTCTTTGAAGCTCTTAAGGCTTGCAGTCCAAGCTCTAATTTCAAGAGTGTTCAGGGTTTGGAGGATTCTAGACCTGGACGCCATAGCAGCTGCATTTGCTCTAGCTAAAGAACGCAAACATCGATTTTGAAAGTTACTGTAATACCTTCACGAGTTGTTTATTTATTTTTAATTTCTATTATGTAAACTCCTTTTATTTATATTTTAAATATTGCAATGTGCAATTTTTTTTATTTACTTTGAGTACCTTACATGTATTTGCTTTTTATTTACTTTGTTATTTATTTAGATTTATAATTAAAATTTAAAATATACTTTATTATTATTGCTTTTCTATTTTCTATCCAAACTTTGTTTTTTATGTAAAATGAGTTTGAGAAGATCTGCCAGGAAAAATCGGATAAACTGCCCAAAGCCTGGATTGCAAAGTTTGTTTGAGACTTACCAAGAAGACTCGAAGCAGTAATTGCTGCCACAGTACTGAACGAAGGGTCTTACTACTTCTATCAATGAGAGATTTCAGTTTATGATTTCTAATAAATCTGCAAAACATTTCAGAAAAAGACATTTTCACTTTGTCATTATTTATGAGTATTTAATACTAATTCTACCACCCAATAAATGCAGAAAGTGAAGGGGTCTAAGTACTTTCTCAACCCACTGTATATTCATTTTGAAGTTTCTAATTGGTTTTGAATTTTGTAATTTGTTTTGTTGTATTGTCCATTTCAGGGTTGTCACATGATTGCGATCAACACAGGTTTTGATGTTGCTTACCTTTCAGGTATAAATATGAACACAGTTGGTACATTCATTATCCCTATATGGGTAATCTTTGTTAAAAATAACCCTTCATTTTAGTCAGTTTCAAAGACGGTATTATCAGGTATTGCTTCAGTTTTGACTTTTCTTCTGTCTTTGACCTTTAATTTTGCCTTCTATCTCATTTTAATGTGGATGCTTCAGATTTTAATGCTTCTTTTGGCTTTCCCTTTAGAACTTGTTTGGATTTTCTTTTGGCTTGCTCCTTAGTTATTACCTCCCAGTCATCGTCTTTTTCTGCTCAAACAAATAATGGTATTGTGTGTTCTTTAAATTAACCAACTTCTTACGTGGCACTACCATCTCCTGGTGATCTCAGTTGCATACAGTATTATTAGGAAATTCCAGTTTTATAAAATGGATAGTCTGCCAACTTGAGCTTATCACCCCGTCAGCCATGCTGTAGTGCAATGGATGTGCAATACAACAAAAGATCAGATTAGTCTTTCCTGGCCCAGAGGGGAGTCAAAAAACATTCAGAAGTCTGAAGACAGAAAAACAAAATGAATTCATTACCACAATCAGAAATATCAAAACTGCAAAGTTCAAATACCAGACTAGAATAATTAGGTCCATAATCAGAAACACGGTAAGAAATTTGATACAAATTGTCTCCCATATTTATCAAGCATCTCAGTGAAGCAAAAACAATCCAGACTGGCACAAATGTAATCCTGCTCTTAGGAGCCAGAGTAATGACATTTTATCAATTTTTCTAATTTAAGAAACTACTCTGAATGTCACCAGGATTTAGGAGAGTCCATGAGTTGATCTAACTTACTAGGAGCTGCCAGAAGATGAGATTCAAGCATGCATATTCCAGGATCCCTAATTTTGGAAACGCTGGACAAAGATGAACAAATACAAAGATATCGATTTGACAGAGATGGAATAATATTCAGAACAAATCTTGTACATCATGTGATCACTTCATCTATCTCAGCCGAAATGAAGGTATTGATGATTTTTTTATCCAAGGTGAAAATGCAGCTTTGCAATGGCAATGATTTGGCTTTTCAGAACCAACCATTTCTGGAATTTTGCGCCAAACTTTGAATGCCTACAACGTGTCACTTGATGTGCAGTTTTATACATTGCCCATCACTATATGTCAGGTAATGTTAAAGCAAGCTGCATTCATGCAAATCTCTGCTTTCTGGAGTTATTAGCGTGATTGACGGCACGCACATGAATGGGCACACTCATGTCAATATATCACAATATTAACACACAGCTGGTCATGGGTGCAAATTGTATTAGGCTTAAGCTACAAGCCTCATTGATCAATTCTAATTTTTAACTCAAGTCAGATTTTCCTGTCTAGATGGTTCACATTGATACGTACAAGTGACCTGCATCTAACTGTAATGTGAACACATCTGTACCGGCACACATGTGCACATTAATCCATTTGTACATGAGTTATCTGTGTCAAAAACAGCAAAAACTTCACATTTGTCAGACTCATGCTTTTAAAACTGACAAAATGGACGCACTAGTAGCTAACACATGCATTTCATTTTGCGCTAAAGGAAAGCAAACAGATCATCAGTCATACGTGATCAGGTCGAGAAGTCAATAAAAACACAGACGACTAGCTTTTACTGTTTTCACAGCTATTACTCACATTGCTGCTCAAAGAGATGTGTGGGTATGAGAAATGAGCCAGCAATAGTGGGACCAGTGGTGTAGCAATGGATTGTGTGGATTGTGCAAAGCACAAGGGTCTACGAGCTTGGGGGCCCACTTGGGACATATAGAAAAAAAATTATTAACTTAAATCATTGCATTAATAATTCACAGTTTCAGTGACATGTTTGCACCATCGCCAGGCAAGTCCAAGTCCAATTCATGATGATATTATGTATTCAGCAGGCCTACAGTTTACACAAATTTAGACTTCAGGAGTTTGGAGGCTTGGAGCCTAATCGGAGGCACAATACGTCCTAGTATGTCTTACAGAGAAGTGCACATTCTCAAATTTGGCAACTTTGGCATGCCATAGCGGACGTGAATGGAAGAAGTTTTAAAGAACATCACATGAATAGTGTAAACTATTAATGTAAAAATTATTATCATAAATAATTGTTACTTTTGTACTTTGAATTGATGTCAACAGTTTTCGAAATTCGAATTCGAATCATAGCAATTTTGTTGTTAAGTTATGGTCACCGTTAGTTGGCAGATGCCAAATATTTGAACAATTTGACTCTTTTTATACTCTCGCCATACGGCACCATGTCGGCCAGTAGCAGCGGATCCGGCAAACATTATAAGAGTGGCGCTGCTAAACGTAAGGCATGCCAGCAACAGGAATTGAAAAACGTTAAGCTTACCAAGATTTCTACTTTTCTCATAACTGAGCAAGGGCCAGCGGTGGTAACTGAGAGTGCTGATGCTGATGAATCGTCACAACAGCCGCAAGCAGGTTATGCAGACAGTGCAGCTAGAGTAATAGTTGCAACTATCAAGTCTGGAAGTAGCGATACAATGGCTTCGGATCAGATGCTAAAACCATTAAAAATGGAGAAAACACTAAAGAGAAACAAGTAATATATATGACCAAGCAATTTCCTACCAACAAGGCAAATTTCTTGGAACCATTGACACCTCACTTTATGATGTCCATTTTCTCAGAACTTGTGTGGGCTTCATTTTATAGCACAGAACAGTTTCTGCTTTCTAGCTTACATTACATTTTAATCATCTTCCTTCACAAAGTTGTCTTTGAAAAATAAGCGGGTCCACATCATTCATATATTTATGTACTATACTACCCACACTTGCAACATTCCATTCCCACAATTTATTTTATTTTTGTTAACTTATAGCTGCTGTAATAAAGCAATTAAAAAAGTTATTACAAATTCCATTTGGAGAGCCAGTTTGTTTGTCACCAGTGTGTGATCTGATAGTGTTGCGATTGTGGACACCACTGCCCAGCCGGCCCCTAGGATGCGAATAATTTACTAACAGTTATGCTAGACAGGAGGGGCCCACCTCAGGGCGCTGCACAGGGGCCTTCAACAAGCTAGCCTCACCACCGGGAGGGACTGTAACTGTTGTCACTGCCGTAACTCTCCTCCACTAATGTTTTGCCACTAATGTTTTGCCACGCTGCCAGTGCTGGCTAATAATGACAGCATGCAGTTCATGAGTATACGCAAAAAAACACATGAATACTGATCTGACCGTTCTCATTCATGTCACATGGCCATGAATCGAATATACTGTATATCCAATCTAAGGCCACATATGAAAGTGATTCAAGCCTAACTTGAAAAGAGCAAATTTCTGTTTCCACACAGCCCTGAAAACATTAGAGCTGTGTCACATTAAGACAAAAAATCAGATTTGAGTCACTTCGGCCTGGTAATGTGAATGTAACCGTATTCTGGATGTTATTGCAAAATGACAAATAAGTGCAGATAAACACAATATCCTACCTTATTATATTTTTCGTATTATTCCTTTTCTTCTTTTTAAAATACTTAATTATTATTATTATCATTGTGATGAAGCCTTAGAGTTAGTATCAGAAAACTGCCATGTGTCCTTTTGATTTCCAAGGACGTTTACAACTACATTTATTTACTTGGCAGATGCTTTTATCTAAAGCGACTTTATAAAGAGGTAAACATAATCGAGTCACATTAGGCTAGGCCTGTTTGTTCCGCAAGTGTAGTAGGACAGGTAACAAAAAGATGTAATCTCTACATATATAAAATCCAACATCTGTCTGTATGTCTGTCTGTCTGCTTTTTACAAGAGAACTACTTAATGGATTTAGATTAGGTTTTTTTCTATAATTTGCTTGAACATTCATGTTGATTTTGTGACTTCTCTCATCGCGTCAAGTATCATAATTCGCTTCCGGTACCGATTTATTTGCGCGAATCCGAGAGAGATGCAGTAGGCAGAGGGGAGGGGACGGAGCCCTCCTTACTCACATACCAGCCTCGGGGCGTATCTTACATCCGCTTAACTAGTGTGCGACAGAACTACTGAACGGATTTAGATCAGTTTTTTTTCTATAATTTGCATGAACATTCTGGTTGATTTTGTAACTTCTCTCATCGCACTAAGAATCATAGTTCGCTTGCAGGACCGATATATTCGTGCTAATCTGAGACACAGGCTGCGGGCTGAGGGGAGAGAGAAGCATGATGTCAGGAGTAGGGAGCTGGGAAGGACCCTCCTCAATGTACTGTTTCACTTCTACACAGGAGGAGCTGCGGGGCCATGCCATTAATAAATTTACAATCATAGGTTGCAAACAATAAAGCAATTAAACTTAATCTAGCAACAAATTAACCAACAATATAAAATAACACAGATTAAAGCTTTTTCCAATCAATTAGATAGTTATTCACAGAAAAGATTGGTTTTCAGTTGCTTCTTGAATACACTGAGGGAGTCAGCAGTACAGATGGAGGTAGGTAGCTCGTTCCACCAATTAGGAGCTACACAGGAATAGTCTGGATTGAGACTTGATACCACACAGAGGAGGCATCACCAGTTGCTATTCACTGGCAGACCTGAGCGTGTGAGGAGGCGTATAGGGCTTCACCAGTGCCTCCATATACACGAGTGCTGACGCATTAACTACTCTGTAGGCAAGCATCAGGGATTTGAACTTAATGTGTGCAGCTACAGTGAGCCAATGTAGCGACCTCAAGAGAGGAGTGACATGTGCCCGTCTCAGCCCATTTAAATACAATACAGGCTGCTGCATTCTGGACCATCTGCAGTAGCCTGATAGCACATGCGGATACTCCTGTCAGAAGAGACTTGCAGTAGCCCAGGTCCAACAAAACCAAAGCCTGGACCAGAAGTTGTGCTACATACATCAGACAAGGTCTGACCTTGCAGAGGTTGTGCAGCGTGAGCCTGCTTGAATGAGAAACAGTAGAAATGTGGTCTGAAAAATATAACTGCTCATCAGCTACCACCCCAAAGGGGTGTACTGACCTGGCAAGTGTTAGCGACAGTGAGCCAAGCTGTAAAGAGATGAGGAATTGTGCAGACTGGCTGGCTGGGATCAGAAGAAGCCTGGTTTTTGCCAGGTTGAGCTGTAGATGGTGGTTCTTCACCAAGGTTTATATATCTGTAAGACATGTAAGGAAACTACAAAATGTCATCTTGTGTACCACTATTCGGCTCTTTAGTGCTGTAATATAATGGGATCATTTACTTTCAACCATGGCCTCCAATGCCTTGCTGGGAGTGTGTGTAGGACACTTCATAAATACTTCTCATGTCCTACTCTGAGGTAGGACAAAGTCTTATCCTAGTCAGACACTTAGTGCAATTCTTAGGAATAATTCTAAGACACTTGATAAATATGGGCACTGTTGTTTTTCCAATTGTATAGATACCCGGTGCAGCAAGCCTCCATTTTAAGTAGGTGACAGCCCGTGATATCACAGCCACAGCAATTTACAGATATGCGGTAACAATGGCCAGCACAACCGTAAAGCATATGGCTGTGACTGTAAAACAAAATTAAATGGAGGACCCTGTGATGAATCCAATGATGCTGAAATGACATCTTGAAAATCCATCCATCCATTATCCAACCCCTTATATCCTAACACAGGGTCACGGGGGTCTGCTGAAGCCAATCCCAGCCAACACAGGACACAAGGCAGGAACAAATCCCAGGTAGGGTGCCAGCCCACAGCAGCATCTTGAAAATAAATAACAAATATAAATATGCCAGAACATTTAAAAAATGATAAAAAAATCAATCTATGAAATTTAAAACAAACATTACAACAATCGCTTGCTTCACAATGTGACACTTAGATAGTTACTTCATTTGCTTGTCTCTAAAGTTATAAAGACAGCTTTTTTGATAACATCATCTACAAAAGTCTCAGATAATATAAAAGAGTACCATGAAAGATATGTGACTTAGCAGAATTAAAACCAGTTCTCTAAAAATGAGTAAACGTTTCACTTATGTTGCTCAGAAAGGTCTCAGCTCTTTTTGCTTTTCAATTGACGGCACTACAAAAATTCTTTTTTTTTCTTTTTTTTTAATTTTATTGTAATCATTCCATACAAATAGATCAATTTTTACAAAAAATAGGATTGAAAACAAATTGAACCCCACCCCTGAGAAAGAGAGCATGGGGAACGGAATAATACTTAAAGCCTGTAAACATACCTATATTGATGAGTTTAATAGGGCGATAGAGATGACTGGAGAAGAAAAAGAAATGTGGAGAGAATTACTCCTTCTTATTCTAAAATATTGTTGATTAGATCCTGCCAGGTTTTGAAAACGTTCTGTACAGATCCTCTAACTGAGAATTTGATTTTTTCCAATTTCAAATAGTATAAAACATCGGTTTCCCACTGACTTAAAAGAGGAGAGTTAGGATTCTTCCAGTTTAGCAAAATAAATCTACGTGCCAAAAGTGTAGTGAATGCAATCACAGTTTGCTTGTCCTTCTCCACTTTAAACCCATCTGGAAGAACACCAAACACAGCTGTTAATGGGTTAGGAGGGATAATAACACCAAGGCTGTCTGAAAGGTAATTAAAAATTTTTGTCCAGAATGATGTTAATTTGCTGCAGGCCCAAAGCATGTAACCCAGTGAGGCTGGGACTTGATTGCAGCGTGAGTTGAATAATTGTATGCTTTGCGCATATGGAGCTCGAGTGAATTCTCTGCATTGCTACCTTCCACTCCTTTTCTGATGTATTGATTAAGAGATCTTTTTCCCGTGTCCTCTTGGATCTTTGAAAGGGAGGGACTGTAAAATAATTTTATATATTGCAGAGATGGTTTCTAAGTCCTCAAAATTGAGCCATATGTTTTCCAGCATGGAGGAGGGTGTGAGATATGGAAAATCAGCCAGATTCTGTTTAACAAAGTTCCTAATTTGAAGATAGTGAAAGAAATGTGTTGCTGGAAAGTTAAATTTGGATTGTAATTGTTCATAGGACGCAAAGATGCTGTCTATATAAAGATCTCTAAGCAATTTAATCCCAAATCTTTTCCAGATATTAAAAACTGCATATGTTTGCGAGGGTTGAAAGAGGTGGTTCTCTTGCAGAGGTGCCACAGATAAAAAATTCTCCATCTTGAAATGCTTCCTACATTGGTTGCATATTCTGAGTGAGTGAAGCTCAATTGGGTTATTAGTATATTGGCGATAACTTGCATTTATACGCGGTATATATTATATTTCTACGCGGTGGTGTGCTGGGGAGGCAGCATAAAGAAGAAGGACGTCTCACGCCTGGACAACCTTGTTAAGAAGGCAGGCTGTATTGTAGGAATAAAGCTGGACAGTTTAACATCTGTAGCAGAGCGACGAGCACTAAGCAAACTCCTGTCAATTATGAAGAATCCACTGCATCCACTGAACAGTGTCATCTCCAGGCAGAGAAGTAGCTTCAGCGACAGACTTTTGTCACTGTCTTGCTCCACTGACAGACTGTGGAGATCGTTCCTCCCCTACACTATGCGACTCTTCAATTCCACCTGGGGGAGTAAATACTAACATTATTCAAAGTTATTGTCTGTTTTTACATGCATTTTTATTACTCTTTAATTTAATATTTTTTTGGGTTTTTTTTTTGTATCAGTATGATGCTGCTGGATTACTGTATATGAATTTCCCCTTGGGATTAATAAAGTATCTATCTATCTATCTATCTATCTATCTATCTATCTATCTATCTATCTATCTATCTATCTATCTATCTATTATAGGTGCACAAAGCAATATAAAGAAGTACTGCAGGATTTTATTTCTATTGCGGAACCAAGCCTATGTTTGTTTATCTATTTGTGTCCAAGTTTTTATAGCTTATATGTTTGCTGCCCAGTAATAAAACTGAAAGTTAGGTAGAGCCATGCCACCTTCTGCCTTAAGTCTTTGAAGGGTCGCTCTTTGGATACGTGGATGTTTTGAGTTCCAAATAAATGAGGTTATGGTTGAATCTAATTGCTTAAAAATGATTTATTGATGTATATTGGAATGTTTTGAAATAAAAAAGAAGCTTAAGAAGGATATTCATCTTAACAACGTTAATTCTTCCAGCTAGAGTGAGATGAAGGATTGACCATCTATGCAAGTCTTGCTTAATTTTTTCCATACAGACGGCGAAATTTTGCTGATAGAGAGCTTTGTGTTTACTTGTGATATTTATTTAAACTGATCTGCAATGATAAAAGGTAGGGTGTCTAATCTAACATTATATGCTTGAGAATTCACTGGAAAGAGTACACTTTTATTCAAAGTATTTCTGAGACCAGAGCACTACAACAATTCTATCCAATTAAATAACAGTTTCTGTAGAAATAATAACCTGATTATTGCATTACAAGAAAGGAGAGGCTAAAAGAAAGAAATGAAAACCTGGATTAATAATTTGCCATCACTTCAGAATGTTTCATATTGCTCTCCCCAAATAGGTGCTCCTCAAAGGCGACCACCTCGACCTATGAGGACCATCTGGATTGTTCTTGGAGTGACTGTTGGCCTCCTGATTGCAGCTGGTGCCGTTTTTGGGATTTTACATTTTTTTGTGTGTAAGTATTGGTCACCAGGAAAGAAATGGACCCAGCAGTGAATTGATCTTTGCTTTCTGTTAGAGGAGTAGCATTAACATTGACACTCATGTATATATAAAGGTCATCTATTTTTATATAGTGCCATTGACAGTGAACAGCATCCAAAGTATGTTCTTTACATAAACTGTTCAATTTATGGAAGTATACTTTTGATAATTTGGAGTGAAGAGCAGGTATTTGGAGACCTGGTTACCACGTTTAGACTAAGAACCGTTAATGTTTATAATTTTAAACTCCCTCTGTTTTTTTGGGGTTGAAGATTAGGTTGATGTGGCAGCTATAAATATACTGTTGTAAAACAGCATGAGCTCTTTTATGCACAGGGTCTATAAAAAGTATTCTATCCCCTTGGAGGTATTCACTTTTTATTGTCATACAACACTGATTCACAGTAGATTTCATTTGGGTTTTTAAATACTGATCAACAGAAAAACAACATTTAAGTTAGACGTGATCTCTGCAAAATGGTAAAACACAAAATAATTAATCTGATAAATATTTGCACTATCTATCTATCTATCTATTGTGAATGCTAGGGGTCGCTGTCACCCCGTTAAACCCAACAGACAGATACGCAGACACAGGGTAAAAGAACGAAAAAGCTCTTTTAATTGTTTTTCCTTCTTCAAAGTGCCTTTTAAGCACTACAGCCACCGTAAACAAGATGCAGGCATCTGAGGCACCGCTGCAGTCCAGGGAAGGGGCCATCTATCATCCTGGGGGAGGCAGTGTCCTTGAGTCTTCCCCCATCCTTCCGTTACTGGGGCATCCTGGCCGCGATAAACTGCCGGCCGTCCCTTACACTATCTATAAGAACATTCCAACTCCATGAAAGCACAAGTCAGGGGATGGAGACAAGAAAATATCCAAGTGATTGAATAGCCCTTGGAGTTCAGTTAAATCAACCTTAAGGAATGGAAAGAGAATGGCACAGTGGTAAATCTGCCAAAAAACGAGTTGTCATGCAAGGAGAAGACTAGTGAGAGAGGCCACCTGGAGACTTCTGAGAACTCTAATAGGACTTACAAGCTACAGAGACTCATCCTGGAGAGACTGTACAGATCATGACTGTGCTTCACCAGTTGTAGCTTTATGTTTATGGAAGAGTGGCAAAGAGAAAGCCACTAATAAATATAAAGGGTGTGGACCCAGCCCGGACACAGACAGGTGGACATGTTGTTTTCCACAACCACACGTTTATTTACAAATATATACACAAGATCAAGTGCACACAAAACCCCCAAATGTCCCCAAAGTCCTGGCCAACACACAATGCCTTCTCCTTCGGGCCCCTTTTATGTCATCCTGGACGAGCTCCAGGTGTGTCCCGGCATTCCTCCCTGGACACGCCCCAGTGTGGCGGAAATGCCGGCTGTTCTCCCGGAAGCTCTCCGGGTGTCCCTCTTCTTCTTCCCCCCAGCACTTCCTGGTGTGGCGGAAGTGCTGAGGTCCAGGGTCCCCAAGGCATTGGGGCGCCCCCTGGCGGTGACCACGGGTCCCTACAGGGTTGGGCTTCCAAGCCCTCTACCCGTGGCCCCCAAAGCAACCAGGATGGCGGCCCCCACGTGATCCCAGTTGGGCGCACGCCCACTTCCGGTCCCTGAAGGCGTCCCGGCCGGGTCGTCGCCCCTGGCATCCTTGACAAAGGATACGACTCTCGACTAGAGTTTACCAGAAGGCATACAGGAGAATCTAAAGTCTGTTTTGTCTGATGAGACCAAAATTGAGCATTTTGTCCATCAGATGAAATTCCGTGTTTGAACATTGCACATTATTAAAAGTATGCCACCCCCACCATGAAGCCTGGGGTAGCAGCATCATGCTGTGAGGATACTTCTCTGCATCAGGCCCTGGAAGGCTTGTGAAGGTAAAATGAATGCAGCAAAATAAGGGGGAAATCCCGAAGGAAAACTTGATGCAGTCTGCAGCAATGCTATGCCTTAGGAGAAGATTTGTTTTCTGGCAAAACAACAACCGCAAGCATAAAACCAAAGCTATGAAGGAATGGCTTCAAAATACCAAAGTTGATGTCCTGGAAAGGCTGAGTCACAGTACAGAACAGAACAACCAACTAAGAATTAGTGGCTGGACTTGACAAAGTCTGTTCCCTCACAGTATCTGACAGAGTTTGAGTTCAGATGTCCAAAACTGACAGAAAGAGAGAGACCTATGCTCACAGACTTAAAGCCATCATCGCTGCCAAAGGGGGATCTACTGAATACTGAATTCTTATGTGGTTAATTCATTTGTGTTTTGTACTTGTAATTACTTTAGACCACTTTGAAGAGTTCACAAAGAGTTCATCACTTTCTGATGATCAGTGTCAAAAAAAGCCAAATTAAATTCATTATGATTCAGAAAATATCAATAAACTGTGGAAACTTCCAAGGTGGTGGCTACTTTTTAAACTAAATGTAAAAAGGGACTTTGCACTTCATGTTTATTATTTTTATGTTTTTTGATTTAGCGCTGCTGTCCTACAGATCCAGCATCCTAGGTTCAAAATGCATGCTTGTTCCTCGTCTGTGTGGCGTTTGCATGTTCTCCCCATGTCTCCCTGAAGATGTGCTTGTTTGGTTAATTATTGATTCCAAGCTGGTCTTGTGTGTGTAAGTGTGAATGGGCCCTGCAGTGGACCATTGCCTCACTCTGTCTTGTGACCAGTGCTGCCATGACCAGCCCTGATCCTCCATGACCCTGAACTGGTTTAAGCAGGTCTGATCATTTTATTCTGTCACAGGATTCAAGCTGTAGGATGAGGGTCTTTCTAGTGTCTGTCTCTCCATCCAGGAACTGTAGAACTCACTTAATCCAGTTCAAGGTGGCAGGACTGGATCTAATCAGGCCAGGATGGAATGCCAGTCTGTTATAAAGCACAAACACTCACTTGTCTGCTGGGTGGAAGTTTTCACTCCTAAATCTACACAGTTCTCTGTGCAGATCCATCTTTTTTTGACAGCAAACAATCAAGCAGAAAATTTCAGCAATTGCATCTCTTGTGCTTTAAAAATATTTTTTCTTTTGAGCCTTTCATGTTTTATATCCTAGAACCAATTAAACGTTCAGCACAACACAATTTACTGAACTGCAGTGCAGCTCGGAGCAGTAGACGGTTGAACAGCAGGCAGTTTTAGCATAAGAGCCCCCCTTGTGGCCACTAGACCACACTGATGTTATCCTTGATAGCTCTGTTTTACGGTTTATTTGGGATGCATGGGGTAATGATTTAGACTCAAAAAGGCCAAATTTAAGCCACTGTGATTTAATGTTGTTCTATATAATAATAAAATGTAAAAAAATTCCAAAGGGGTGAATACTTTTTATAGGCACCATAAGTCCTTAAATTCTCAGTGCTCAGATAGCTTAATCAAAATTGGCACAAAGTATGAAACTGACCTGCCATCTTCCTGGTTCCTGCTTTGAAAACAGAAACATTTTACTGTTATTAATGTTTTAGGAGAAAATGCATTTTGAACCTTCGCTCTCTTGTCTTATAACTCAGCTTATCTGGTTGTCCCAAACTCAATTGCAAGTCAAATGTCTTAGCACCTGCTATGTACAACAGAGAGAAAGTTGTTCTTTTTTATTTTGTTTGTGTAAACAAATTGCAGTATTTAATGTAAAAGTGTCATGACTCCATTGACTCGTGTTAATACCTCATTCTTTCTGTTTCCACTTTTCTAGATTAATCAAATATTCAGCAACATCAATAATCTTAAACATGTTATTATTTGATATATCACATCTTTTTTTCTTTTTTCTTTCAAGTTATCGATGAGCCAGTTGTTGGATCAGAGCATGGAGGCACAAACTCCCCGTATACAAAGGCACCATTGAAAACACAAGGTTTGTATCTTGAGGAATAGGGATGGATTGGTGCACGGGGGCCCGTAGGCTTAGCAGCAGTGAATTAAAATGTCCTGTCATGCACATGTGCATAGGGGACAGCTGAAGGGCTCTTGTGACTAAAATTATACTGCCGCTCCAACGGTTGGTGCTGTGTCCAAATGCCTTTCTCTATTCCTCATTCTGCAAACTGGATGATTGATGGCTATAACACCTCTGACGTCACTTTTGGTGTCCATCCACCTGGACCTGCCTCTTCCTGTTGCCATGGGCTGAAGAATGTCTGTCACGTTCTGTTGCTTTGTCATCCTAGAAATAAATCCTGCGGAGTACACCACTGTAAGAGAAATAAACAACAGCAATAAAGAGCTGGGGTACTAGCTGGGTCACCCTGTATAACTGGCATTGGAAAAATAAACAAAATACACGCATTTAATGATGAGTCATCTTTGCAGATGAGAGTTCAGATCAGAACTGTCCCAAGATGATGGAGCTTCCAGTTTTGGATCCTTCGGACAGGAAGAGGTGAATCCTGGTGGATGGGCAGTGGAAGTGATATCAGAGGTGTTATAAGCATCAAACATCCAGTCTGCAGAAGGAGGAATAGAGAAAGGCATTAGGACATAGCACCAACTCCTGGAGTGGCAGTAGAATTGCAGTCACTAGAGACAGGGTCCTTCTTAGCAGTTTGGGGGCCCTACGCGATTCAGAAATGTGCAGGCCCCGGATGTGCAGGCTCTGGATGGAGGGGGGGCGTGGTCCGGGGGTGCGACACCCCCCCAGAGATCAGGAAGGTGTTCTAATAAAACGTCCGGAAAAGGCCTTAGAAGACCAGTAACCAAACCACATTGTGCAATGGTTTATCCAGACTGAGCGATTGCTATTTATACATTCCCAGTCCCACGGCCACAACCCCGATTCCCTGCTTGCTGCCCCCTGCACCTACCCTTCCCCCTCTGAATTCGACTCAGAACGATAAAATTTAGGATGAGGAGGGTATCGTGACACATGACGTGAGGGGCCGGGCCGGGGGCCCCCCTCACAGTCGGGGCCATACGCAGTTGCCTAAGAACGTCCCTGCTAGAGACCTTTAGCTGTCCCCTATGGACAGGTACACATTCCAATGTGTGATATAAAGTAAGCACAGACTTATGAGATTTCTATAATATCCATCGCAGTACTTCGAGGTTATGAATATTTGAAAATGTCAGTCACAAGAGAAAAGGGAAATAATTAAATCTGGGTGGTTGAATACAGTAAGCAAGTTCAAGTTTAACTTTGTTGTGTTATGCAGGAGAGGTTGGGCTATCTGAAGGAAGCTGTACAGGAAAACGGTGCACTATGGTTTCCTCCTGACCTCAGCAGTTCAAACCAATAAATCGCCAGGAAATACTCGGAGGGCTGGCATTTCACTTGTAATTTTTAGCCTCAATAACAGTAGAGTGTTGTACCGTGTTAGTCATAGATTGATATAGGAGAAAGTAGGGTGAAATGACACCTTTTATTGGCTAACTAAATAGTTGTTACACCTTGCCTGTTGAAGGAGCATTAGCTGCCATCGAAAGCTTGCATTTGTAATCTATTTAGTTAGCCAATAAAAGGTGTCATTTCACCCTACTTTCTCCTCTAGCTTCAATAAGTGAACTAAATTGCCTTCAGACCATTGCATATGCTGAATTTCCATGAAGGCTAGGATAGTTTCATAAGGAATTGGACATTCAGTAATGTTTTCTTCATGTTCAAGTTCTCACTCAGTTTACTTGGCAAGGTCATCGTCAATTGCATTTACCATTGTGTACAATTGATTCCTTTTTTTCTAGGGAGCACACCAGGCTCATGTAGCTCCTGCCATGAAGGATGGCACATATTTGAGAAGAGATGCTACCATGTCAACAACTCAGATGCAAGCTCCTGGACTAAGAGTTCAGAATTTTGCACATCTAAGAAGGCTCATCTTGCAGTAGTTGGAAACACAGAGGAGCTGGTAAGAAAAAAGCATTATGATACTATAATGATACTATATGTTTACTAGTAAGCCCATTGAAGTAGGTTCTCACCATGAGTTGCCTCATTGCTCAGTGATGTGTAAAGGGCTGTGCTCTTATTCGTCACCTTACTTCAAGATTTTTTTTAGAATAAACAAGGTCCTTTATTCTAATGGATTCTAGATTAAGAACTTTTAGGGCACTGGTGTTTCTTCTTAAATTAAGAGATAGGCTGAGTGGGACAGCTTAGCTGTTATCTAAACAAATGAGGTCAATGGACTGAATGGTCTCATCTTCTTTGTCAAATTTCTTATGTTCTTACTGTATCTCTCTACTCTGGAAAACATGTTCTCCAAATGCTGTGTCCTCAAAGCCTACTACATTTTGCAAGACCCTTTTCTCTCATGGATTCTTCATTTTTTCGAAATCTGGAAAAACCATACTACAGTATCATAGCCCCATCTGTCAAGTTAGGTGATAACTTTTTCCCCCTGGCTGTCAGACTCCTCAACACAATGCAGACCCCATGATCTTCCAACTTACCTTAACATCTTAGATCTTTGTCCAGTTTATGGACAAGTCACTTTGTCATGTCAAAAGATCAGTCACAACATTGATATGTGGAACTTGTATTTAATGTTCTCTGTATAATTGTAGCAGTTAATTATATCAGCATATTTAAAGAGTATGCTGCATTATTTGCACTGTGTACACTGCAAGCTTACTTTGATTTTGACTTTGAGTGGCACAATAAGGAGATGCAATGAAGCCAATAACAAGCCAATCAAGTGTTGAAAATTGTCAATGACATCTGATGAAAAAGTTGAAAGGGAAAAGCATCATTGAGGGGAGCCTTTTTAGCTTTTCTACAGCTGGGGTGCTTCTGTCTCTCAGATCCACCCAGAAGTGTAAAATAACTAAGTACAACTACTTTGTTACTTTACTAAAGAACATTTTTCAGCTATTTATTTGAGTAGATTTGACAAACAGCTACTTTTACCACACTATATTTTAGGTCAAGCAGCATACTTTTTACTTTCTTACATTTTCCAGAAAGTCCTTGTAAATCATTACACAGACCAAACTGTTAGGTCACAGTTCAGCAATTCTCAGACACAGTCAATAGAATGCCACATATCACTGAAACATCAAAGCACCACAGCACACCTTCAACTGCTCTTTTGGTAGGTCGTTTGCATGCTTCCCTCTCAATATTAAGACATGGAACCTGAATGCGCTTTTTTTGTTCCACTGTGAAATATTCAAATTTATAAAATGCAAAGAATGCATAATGCAGTGCCTTCTGCACCTGCTAGCACCTAAAGAAACCTCTGTTTTCAAGAATATGATTTTTAATTTAAAAAAGTATGTTGAGGTAAGTGTTTTTTTTTCTGCTTAAGCTATCTTATAAGGAGTCCCTTCTTCTTCTTCTTCTTCTTCTTCTTCTTCTTCTTTCAGCAGCTCCCATTAGGAGTCGCCACAGCGGATCACCTTTTTTCATATCTTCCTGTCCTCGTCATCTTGTTCTGTTACTCCCATCACCTGCATGTCCTCTCTCACCACATCCATAAACCTTCTTTTAGGCCTTCCTCTTTTTCTCTTCCCTGGCAGCTCTATCCTTAACATCCTTTTCCCAATATACCCCTCATCTCTCCTCTGCACATGTCCAAACCAATGCAATCTCACCTCTCTGACTTTGTCTCCCAACCATCCAACCTGAGCTGACCCTCTATTGTACTCATTTCTAATCCTGTTCATCCTCGTCACACCCAATGCAAATCTTAGCATCTTTAACTCTGCCACCTCCAGCTCTGGACCTTCATGAATATAGTGTGCTTTAAAAAAACTGTTTGCAAGTGTCATTTATGCAAGTCACAACCCAGAACATGACAATATAAAACGGCTTAATCAGCGAATCAGTGGTAAGGACTGAGGGCCACACTGCCTTCCTAGAGACTCCACTCAAGAAGCCATCGTCTGCTGAAACTGAACTTGATATTACAAGTACTGAGAGTCTCCCTGTAGTCTGTTGTGTGTTTCAGCTTTTTAATTTCTGGTGATCTTTCAGGGGATACTATACTTAAAGTACTTCTGTTTACATTTACAGGAGTTCATTCGTCAATTGATGGAAGAACAAACACTTTACTGGATGGGCCTGACTGGTGAAAACCAAGAGAACAACTGGCTGTGGGTGAACAAGCAGGCCTTAGATGATTCCCTGTGAGTCACGACTTGGTTTTCACTTTTTGTTATCTTCTCACCATGCCACACATTCAACAACTTAACCAACCTCAATAAGAAACTAGAACTTTCAGGCATGTCTGACTAGGGGCCAAATAGTTTAAAATCATGTCTAACATTAAGATATTCAAAACATACATAAAAAGTTATAGAATGATGCTTCATAGGTCACAGTTTGTGAAGGTGGAACAAATAAAAAATGTAGAAAAGATATGATCACATGCTATGCTACAATATCTTTGGAAAACTTTGATTAATTAAATGGCTGATTTTAAATTGAATATTTATGCAGACAGTAAAGATGGCAGTACTTTGTTATGTTAAAATAAATCATTTATATATGTAACATAATAGTACACCTCAACAATATAACATTTTTAAACCTGTTGAATCTCACTCAGACAGAGCCTATCCCTGCAGCCATGGGTGCAAAGCAGAAGTTAGCCTTGGACAAGACACCTGTCCATTACAGAGCTTACTCACACACACACACTCAGGGTCGGTGTCACCATTAAGGTGAATTAGGCATTTGTCTCGTGTGTAGACCACAAATAGGTAAAAAAAAACAGCTGCACAGGTTAGCTTCTGAACAGTTGGTTGGTGCACTAATAAGCTTGGCCTAGGGTGCAAAATAGCCTAGAACTGGCACTGCACACACACATAGACACACTCACACTAGGGACATACCAGAGTCATCAGTTATCCTTCAAGGCTTCTGGGATGTGTAAGTTAAAAAACACACATTAGTACAACTGTTCATGAGAAAACTTCTAGCTTTCAAGTAATGCCCATATACTGTATATTTTCTGTGACATATACCATGTGTGGCACAGTGGGTAGCGCTGCTGCCTTGCAGTAAGGAGACCTGGGTTCGCTTCCCGGGTCCTCCCTGAGTGGGGTTTGCATTTTCTTCCCGTGTCTGTGTGGGTATCTTCCCACAGTCCAAAGACACGCAAGTTAGGTGCATTTGCGATTCTAAATTGTCCCTAGTGAGTGCTTGGTGTGTGTGTGTGTGCCCTGTAGTAAGCTGGCGCCCTTCCCAGGGTTTTATTCCTGCCTTGAGCCTTGTGTTGGCTGGGTTTGGCTCCAGCAGACCCCCGTGACCCTGTAGTTAGGATATAGCAGGTTGGAAAATGGATGGCTATACAATGTGTTTTGCTGATGTTGTGTAGCACCAGAAAAGAGGAGGTGGAGAAGAGGTTTGGAAGATAGAGGACTGAAGATAAATTGGAAGAACACAGAATATGTAAGGTTTAATGATGAACAGGCCTCAGAAGTTGCAGGGAGAGATATTGAAAAGAGTAGATAGATTTTAATATCTAAGATCAGTGGTAGCCCAAGATGGAAAATTAGATGCAGAGATAACCCACAGAGTGTAGTGAGGATGGAACAATTGGAAGAAGGTACAGTATCAGGAGGAAAGTTAAAGCTAAGGCTTTTAAGACAGCAGTAAGATCAGCAATGAGGTATGGAGCTGGGAGAAGGGAGTGCAGGAGAAGAAGTTAGATGTGGCAGAAATGAGATGTTGAGATGGATGTGTGAAGATACAGAAAAGAACAAAATAAGAAATGAGACAATCAGAGGTACAACAAAAGTGGGACAGATATCTAAGAAAGTATAGGAAAATAGACAGAAGTGGTATGAACTTGTGATGAGGAGAGACAATGAATACGTGGAGAAAAGAGTGATGGGAATGGAAGAACAGGGGAAGAGAAAGTTAAGTGAGGTGAATATCAGTTATTTGGCCAATTTCTTTTTGAATCTTTATTGTAGGGTCAGTATGTCCATTCCTACAATGAAATGTGGAAATGCATTAACTAAGTAGAACTCAGTCCAAGTAAAAAGCATTATTATTATGGTTTTTTTTTTTCCCAACCGTGACATGTTGCACTTCCTCTATATTCCTTATTCTCATAAAATGCACGGTAATGCCTTATCATGAATGACATGTTATTGTGGTACCCCAATTTCTAAGAGCACAATAACACTTAGAAAAAAAGGACAATCAAACACAATGCAAAATTCTTGACAGATTACATTTCTAACATGTAAATCATCTGTAATAATGTCATCCCATTGGCTGTATTAAGATGGAGGTGTTTCCAAATAGGAGAAAATATTTTCTTCGTTTGTGGATCCATTTCAAAGCTATGCAGAGAAAGCACAAAATTGCCCTTACATACCAAATGTTTGTCATTAATCCAAGCAGTCTTATATACACAGGTATTCTGCTCTGTGATTTGATCCATGAGCCAAATTTGTCACGTCATGCATATAGGCTGAGAGGTTTCAGAAACCATTGATTATGTTGAGTCCAAAACGATACAAGCACCGACACCAGCTTCAATTAATATTTCGTGGATTACTCAAAGCATGTTTTAAAGCCTTGATGTCTTACATAATATCATTAACAGATAGATAGATAGATAGATAGATAGATAGATAGATAGATAGATAGA
>JANRMT010062844.1:586915-604485 GCA_026402145.1 Polypterus bichir lapradei
AGATAGATAGATAGATAGATAGATAGATAGATAGATAGATAGATAGATAGATAGATAGATAGATAGAATTTGTCCCCAAAGGAACATAAAGATAAACTTATACAGTATATGGTGAATTTTCAAGTGATATGTTTTCAAGTCCAAAGGGTCAGTATTGTCACATGTACAGAGCACAATAAAATTCATATTTACATGTGCTAATCAGTAAGTTAGGACATTAAATCAAATAAACATTCTATGTGTAGCTGCTGAGTTGGTAAGGCAGGATCAGCACAAGTCGAACGTGTACAAAAGAAATGTCTCGGTCCAATAAACTTAGTTTTAAAAAGGTTTATAGAAAATTCCAACCAAACAGTTCACGCAAAAATAGAGGAAAAAGTTAATACATATGCAGAATAAAAAGCAAAAACTTTACCTTTTCTTGTTAAAATTCATTAGTTTTATATACTTAAGGAGTTATTTTTCTATGCTTTACTTCACATTCAGTATGTTCTATACGTACGGCGCTGCAATGGCGTAGCAAGGGATTGTGCAGATTGTGCAAAGTACCAGGGCCTAGGAGCTTGGGGGGCCACTCAGGACCATATAGATTTAAAATATATATATATATAACTTAAATCACTTGCACAGTTCATTGTGTTAATAATTCACACTTTCAGTGACATGTTTGCACCATCACCAGGAAAGTCCAAGTCCAATTCATGATGATATTATGTATTCAGCAGGCATACAGTTTACACAAATTTAGACTTCAGTAGTTCGGAGGCTTGGAGCCTAATTGGAGGCACAACACGTCCTAGTCCGTCTTACAGAGAAGTGCACATTTCCAAATTTGGCCAAATTTGGCATGACATAGCTGTCGAGAACAGAAGTTTTGATGGACGTCATATGAATACTGTAAATATACATTATTATCTAAAATAATTGTTACTTTTGTACTTTGCTTTGATGTCAATAGTTTTCGAAATTTGAACTCATAAATGGTAAATCATAGCAATACTGTTGTTAAGTTATGGTCCCCGTTAATCATCAAATGCTGAATATTTGAACAATTTGACGATTTTTATACTCTTTTCATATGACGCCATGTCTACCAATAGCAGTGGATTCAGCAAACATTATAAGAGCGGTGTTGCTAAACATAAGGCACACCTGCAACAGGAATTGAAAAAACGCTAAGCTTACCAAGATTTCTACCTTATCAAAACTAAGCAAGGGCCAGCGGTGGTAGCTGAGAATGCTGATGCTGGTGAATTATCACAATGGCCGCAAACAGGTTATGCAGACAGTGCAGTGAGTGAAATGGTTGCAACTACTGAACCTGGAAGTAGCGATAAAACGGCTTCAGATTAGGTGCTATCTGCTGAAACCGTTAAAAATGGGGAAACTACTAAAGGCAAACAAGCAATATATATGAACAGGCAATTTCCTACCGACAAAGAAAATTTCTTGGAACCATTGACACCTCACTTTATGACGTCCACTTTCTCAGAACTTTTGTAAAACAGGTTGATTGTGTAGTAGTATCCTGTCAGGTAGTGTTGTCATTTTAATTTGTTACAAATTGAAATTGCTTCATTTTATGGACTGATGGAACATTTCCAGCACACATCAAAAGACTGGAGTCTCCTTAGCAAGTGCAGTCTGCTCTGGACCCCCTTGATCAACGCCACTGTGTTGTCAGACCAGTCCAGTTTGTTGTTTATGTGAACCCCTATGTACTTGTAGCTCTGCATCACTTCCATGTCCTTCCTTTGAATGGTGAGTAGTCACAGAGGCTTCTTGGCCTGCTGGAAGTCCACCACCAGCTCTTTTGGTTTGCTGATGATAAGTTGCAGGTTGTTATCCCTGTACACCAAGACCAAGTCCTCCACACTTCTTGTACACTGAAATGTCTCCACTATTAATGCAGCCTGGGATGGAGGAGTCATCGGGATATTTCTGTAGATGGGAAGCGCTGCTATTGTGCCGGAAGTCTGTTGTGTAGAGGGTGAACAAGAAGGGAGACATGACAGTCCCTTGAAGTGCTTCAGTATTACACCCCACCATTTCTTTTTTTCTTTTTTTACATTTTAATTGAAGAAAATAACATGCAATATGTTCAAATCTAACTTATACAACAAAGAAAAGAGAAAGAGAGAAGAGCCAAAACAAGGACAAAAATAAAAAAGAAGGGAGTCCTTTTCCCTAATATATAAATGTGTATTCTAAAATTTGATTAATTAGATCTTGCCATATTTAAAAAAAAATGAACAGATCCTCTAAGTGAGAATTTGATTTTTTCCAGTTTCAACTAGTATAGAACATCAGTTACTCAATGACTTATAACAGGTGGGCTTGGATTTCTCCAGCTGAGCAAGATAAGACTGTGTGCTAGTAGAGTGGAACAGGCAATTACAATCAATTTGTCCTCCACTTTAAGTCAATTTGGCCATGAGGTCATAATTGAGTCTAATTTCTTCAAGAACAATTTGTTAATATATATGGGGATACTATGAAATATATAAAGCAGCTTGGGGAGGATATTCATCTTGACAGTATTGATTCTCCACCAGGTCTGACACACAGTCCCTCAGCCTCACAAACTGCTGTCTGTTGGTCAGGTAGTCTAGGACCCAGGAGACTGTGTGGGAACATCAAGTTTCAAAGCCTCGAGCTTTTGCCCCAGTTGGCGAGGCAGAATGGTGTTAAAGGCACTTTATAAATTCGAAGAATATTATTGCTAGGCTTAAAGTTCCCATTTTTGCCTATTTCATTGTGTAATTGGAACTGCATGGTAATGTAAGATTAATGAAAATCCATTCAGATGCAGGGGTCTGTCACTGTTATTTATTGAAGGATTCAAATCTGCTAGTTAAAATCTGCTGTAGTAATTGAAAGAATATGATTAGTGATGACTGAAACATTTAATTTGTAGTGAAAATTCATGGTGCATGGACCCATCACCTGGATCAATCAAGAAACAGGAAAAGGTAGTCGTTAGGTAACATGGGGTGGGGGTCTGGTGAAAGGGGGGATTTCCACATGGTGAGGTTTCCTTTGAAGAAAACATAGTAAGGTGCACAATGATGTGTTTTGATGCATCTTTTAGAGGAAACTATGCAGCATGTCACATGGTGATGCAAACAAGATTCTAAAACAGAATTGATTTTATTGGGATGGTGGTTCAGATTACATGGGTTACACATCTTCTTCTTCTTCTTTCGGCTGCTCCTGTTAGGGGATGCCACAGCGGATAATCTTCTTCCATATCTTTCTGTCATCTGCATCTTGTTCTGTTACACCCATCACCTGCATGTCCTCTCTCACCACATCCATAAACCTTCGCTTAGGCCTTCCTCTTTTCCTCTTCCCTGGCAGCTCTATCCTTAGCATCCTTCTCCCAATATACCCAGCATCTCTCCTCTGCACATGTCCAAGCCAACGCAATCTCGCCTCTTTGACTTTGTCTCCCAACTTGAGCTGACCCTCTAATGTACTCATTTCTAATCCTATCCATCCTCGTCAACCCCAATGCAATTCTTAGCATCTTTAACTGTGCCACCTCCAACTCTGTCTCCTGCTTTCTGGTCAATGCCACCGTCTCCAACCCATATAACATAGCTGGTCTCACTACCGTCCTGTAGACCTTCCCTTTCACTCTTGCTGATACCCGTCTGTCACAAATTACTCCTGACACTCTTCTCCACCCATTCCACCCTGCCTGCGCTTTCTTTTTCACCTCTCTTCCACAATCCCCGTTACTCTGTATTGTTGATCCCAAGTATTTAAACTCATCCGCCTTTGTCAACTCTACTCCCTGCATCCTCACCCTTCCACTGACCTCCCTCTCATTTACACACATGTATTCTGTCTTGTTCCTACTGACCTTCATTCCTCTCCTTTGGTCCATCACCATTGCAAATAAGAAAGGGCTCAGAGCCGATCCCTGATATAATCCCACCTCCAACTTGAATGCATCTGTCACTCCTACCGCAAACCTCCCCACTATTACACTTCCCTCGTACATATCCTGTACAACTCCTACGTACTTCTCTGCCACTCCCGACTTCCTCATACAATACCACAGCTCCTCTTCAGGCACCCTGTCATATTCCTTCTCTCCTCCTGCCTCCGGACAGGTCTCCCCCCCTCTTCTTCTCCTTCTTCTTCTTCAGCCAACAGTAGCCCAATTTCCACCAGCACCCTGTTGGCTAACAGTACTGGTGGCAGTCGGTGTTAACCCGGGGCTCGACCAATCCGGTATGGAAATTTGTATCGTTGTCCGCATATTTCATTTGGCAAAATTTTACACCGGATGTCCTTCCTGACGTTACCCTCCCCATTTATCTGGGCTTGGGACTGGCACGAAGAAACACACTGGTTTGTGCATCCCCTGTGGCTGTGTTACATGGGTTACACATCTACAGGTACAAAATACGGTACAAAGTATGAACCTAGATTGAGGGAGAAAAATAACTTGTTTAGAACGCCAAAGAACCATTAAGCCCCCCCCACCAAAAACTCTTTTTTAGTATTTTATCAGATCACCTGTGGCATGCATCTAACACAAAAGGTACCAACTAACCTCTTAGGTTTATGTCTTAAATGGGGTCATGAAGAAATGTCAAAACCAGCGATAACTGTTATCTGTAACGTCTTACTCATCTCATTCGCATATTTAAACCCAGGGACCTCTAATGGCAGGCTCCTCACTGACTGGGGCTCTCTTTCATTGCCATTCCTTTACTTCAGCTCAGTTTATCACCAGTAGAAGATTAGATAAAGCGTTCTTGGTGCCCTCAAGGAGCTGCCGCTTTACAAAGAATGGCAATCCAGCACTCAGTAATGCTAATCGGACAAAAATAGTGAGTTTAAGCTTTTACTTGAAATATAAGCAATGCTAAGAATTACACACAAAGGGTGGGTTCATACAGCCTTCATTCAGTCCCAGATGACATTTTTATTAGTAAAAAATTATCTTTTCTTAATAGAAAAGTGAAAAATAAAGACTTCCTGCTGGAGACAGAGCTCCTTGGAAAGTGTCCAGCAGCTAAGAAGACAGCATGCTTTGTCTGAAAGTCTGTGGCTCCTCTCAAAGTTCCAGAAAGCTAGCAACTAACCCAAGTACTCCATTTAGCATGAAAACACCAACTAAACTAAAACTAGAGTAAAAACTGAACTGAAACTCCTTTTGAAAAAAAACTTAAAAAATAAAAAGGCACTTTTCTCCCCCGGGCGGCACAGTGGCGCAGTGGTAGCGTTGCTGCCTCGCAATAAGGAGACCTGGGTTTGCTTCCCAGGTCCTCCCAGCATGGAGTTTGCATGTTCTCCCCGTGTCTGCATGGGTTTCCTCCACATGCTCTGGTTTCCTCCCACAGTCTAAAGACATGCAGCTTAGGTGCATTGGCGATCATACATTGTCCCTAGTGTGTGCTTGGTGTGTTTGTGTGTGTGTGTGTCCTGTGGTGGGCTGGCACCCTGTCTGGGGTTTGTTCCTGCCTTGCACCCTGTGTTGTCTGGGATTGGCTCCAGCAGACACCCATGACACTGTGTTAGAATATAGCAGGTTGGAGAATGACTGACTGACTGACTGACTTTTCTCCCACTTCTTCCCCAAAGTGAACAACTGGCTTTTTTGCACTAGAAGAGCAGAAGGTTTCGCAAAACACAGTAAAAGTATCAGACAAGCTCAAGGTCAGTTTCAATGGGAGTCAAAAGCTGCACTAAGCTGCAAACAGTCTGGCCATTCTAAGGTGCAGCTTTGCCTTTCAGCTTTTCCAGAAGGCAGTCGACTCCTATCCAGCTTGACAAGTTTCAGAGGTCCTGACCATTTACCAGAAATATGTCAGCTGAAAAGGTTAAGCATCTCCAGTAAAGTGAGTTTCGTGTTTCAGTTGTGTTTGTTGCCTATGAAACAAATTTAAGTATCAGTTTTATTAAATTGTATGTGAATCAAAGTTGTCTGTTTTGCTTATAACTATGACCAATACTTAAAAGGAGCAACTGTTGCCTGCAAAAAAAACAAGCATAAGAATGGTACTTTTTATTTTTATTAAAAGAATAAAAACACATACACCGTTTAGTCAGAATGACACTTTCATAAACAATATAGCTAGACAGTCATTATGTTCCAAAAAACAAAAAATATTCCACCTAAAAAATAACTTCCTTCTCCGAGCCACATCACATAGTTAAATGGCAAAAAAAAAAAAAAATCCCAGTGTTGTGTGCTATGCATATTAAAAGAACCACAGAGTTTAAGCAAGAACCTGGTAGCCATTTCACAACATTAATGAATTCTATAACAAATTTTTGAACTGCGCCTCAGATGGAGAATTTCATTTTTTCTAGTATGAGATAATGTAATTCAATACTTGTCAACTGAACTATAAAAAAATGGATCAGAATTCCATCAATTAACCTAGATTAATCTTTATGCAAGTGTTTTTACTATCTGTATATATATGGGAATACATAACTGGTAATTATGTCCAGTTCCTCCAAATCAATCAATGCGAGAGCTTTATTGGTCAGTAAGTAAGCTAGTATGTCTGGTACCTCTGTATTCATCAGATACTACATACACTGTGTGAGGGATGGCCAGAATCCTTACCCAGCTGGACACCCTCAAGATGGAAGGACCAGGAGAGAGAGCATACACAGGACATTATCTCCCCCTGATGGCTAGATGGCAGCCCCCCAGGATTGCAGCGATGCCTCAGATTCCCACAGGGTATACTGGGAATTGGGGTTTTTGACTCAGCCCTGTTGGGCTCCATGAGTGCTGCCAGGAGATGCTGCAAGAACTGGGGAGCCCACTTCACAGGACTTCTGCCTCATCCAGAAGTGCTTTCGGACCACGTGTATGGAACAATGGAAGTACTTCTGGGTGGTAGATAAAAGGAGCTGTATGCCTCAGTTCCAGGGGCCAGTGGTGGTAGGAAGGAGGGCGAAGTTTGCCAGAAGGAATGGCGGAGAGATGATGAAGACTGAGAAAAGGGACAAAGATTTGTATGTTGGCTGTATTGTGTTTGTGCTACAGTGTTTGTACTTGTGGCTGTGGTGGGAAACACTTATAGAAGAAGCGTTTCTCACAATAAAAAACTCTTTATTCATTTTATACTGGTGTCTGAGCCTGTCTGTGTTGGGTTTGGGGAGCTGGGGCTCCCCCTGCAGTCCACAGCTGTACACGCTAGGTTACTATTTCTTACTGTGTATTATTCATGCTGAATCTTGCATCATGTTTCAATGTCGGTATTCAAGTAGAGCAAACTATGTACGAGTGAATGCATAATACATGTGCATGCATTGAAGTGATCATCAGCTCATGAAAATGTTTTGTACATAAACAGTCAGTTAGTGGACAGCAGTAATTACACCTAAACAGTAAATTCTGGAAGAAGCAGTAGTTTTTCCAAAATAACACCTCAACTGTTTTTCAGCCTGAAATAAGTATTTCATTGTGTGTGATGAATTGTTCATTTACAATTCCATTTCATTTTCTACCTTCATTTATTTAATGTGATGCATACGGTATGGAGCATTCCATTGCTTGCTGTGTACGCCAGTCTTGTTTATTTCAATATTATAATTTTCATAATTTAATTCACTGTAGTTAGGCAGCAAGAATATAGCATAATTATTTTTGTTGGTTCTTTAGCATAAACGTTTATGCAGTTTTCATTCATTTAGTCACTGTTGCAAGGGAACTTAGAACAAAGGTCAGACAATGCTTTTACTCAGAATGTAGAATATCAGGAAGTGTTTGGTTAATCACAAAACATAAAGCCAGAGATGACTTGAATAAATGTACTGCCACTAGCTTCTAAATAGGAGGCCCACGGGAAAGCATGCAGACGAGGGTCCATGTCACCTGCCCTGACTAATTCTTTGCAATTAGCCGATGCCTCCTCAATACATGACTCTAGAATCAGCATGCTTTATGTGTGGTGTGAACTTAACTAGTACTGTAGGATACCACCATAGATTTTCCTTTAGATAATGCTATCTCATTGAGCGTCACTCCAAACATTGATGTTAATAAATTTAGAGTGATTTTAGAGTCGTAGCAATCTGAAAGATATGCCATATCTAAAGGATATTCTCTGTGGCTAAGGATCTCCACTGGTATCTGAAAGGTTGCCAGTTAAAAGGCCATTACTGCAGAAAGGATCCTACTCTGTTGGGCCCTTGAGCGGAACCATTAACATGAAAATTGCTCCAAGAGTGCTGTACAATGGCTGACACTGCACTATGACTTTCAAAGATCATGCTAAAAGACAAATTCTAGCAGAGATTAGTAAGGTTTATCAAATCAAAAAAATAAATAAATAAATTAGACCAAAATGTGTAAGGTATTCCCAAAACAAATGACCTATAGGCATTCACAATTAGGATATTTTAAACAAGATTTAAACAAGCTATCTATGTATGAGTGACCATTTTTGACTGAATTGTAATATGTTTTGTACAAATTGATGATTAATGTATATTATAAAGAGTTGAGATCTATTTCCTATACTGATAAAATTTTAAGCAAGACGGGAATTATTGACAAAGGTTCAAAACATAACAAGAGTGAGCAACAATAAAACAAGGTGCTATAGTAATACTAGCAATACTTTTATATAAGATGTACCTGAACATGCTTCATAACCAGCACTTGAAGGTGTGTGTTGGGCAGTATTTTCAAGTCATGGTGGAGTAATTATTTCTGTGGCAGTATGTGAGTATGAATGAACTGTGACAAAGCGCACTGTCTGAGGGTAGGACACACAGCACTACCTCTCTATTCTCCCTTACAAAAACTCTTACAAAAGCGCAATGTAAAATAAAGTATAAAGAATGCATGTGACTTTTTTTAATTTTATTTTTATTTTTTAGGTTTAACTTTGAAAAGAAAGCAGGAAAATTTTGCCTGTCTCTGACAAAGACATCAGCACAAATGTCCAAATGTGAAAATAAATTCATGTGGATTTGTCAGAGATCCTGCCTTGCTTCATGAGCTACACAAGCTAAGCTACTCTAAAAAGCAGAAAGTTTATGCATGAAAGCGACATGTTGATGTCACCCCTGCAGCCTCAGGCACCATCAGGTATACAGCTGGCCTCCAAGCCACCCATCCCACCCTCATATTTGTGACCTATTAAGTAATGGACATTGGTAAATATTATAAATATTAGAAAATGAAAAAGGAAAAAAGTTTTTGGAATGTAAGTTGACTTAAAATAAATTGAAGGTTATATAAGATTATTCTTTTTATCTGTTAAAGGCACTATATAAAATAAAGATTATTTTAAAATATTTGTCTTCATTTTCCACAGTCTTGTTACACATCTGCATTTTTTTATTTTCAAATGTTCTCACTTGCTGTTTTTATTAATTAGCAAGTAATAATTTGCAGTTATGAGCAAATAATAACTAAAAATTATTTAAAGAAGTACCAGAATTATTTCTGATTGAGCATTACACACCCTGGGAGGATGCAGCCGTTTTCTGACTGAGTGTTTCTTCACCCTTTCTGAGAACAATAGGCCAGGCTTTCGCAGCAAGCATTCACTCCATAAAATAAGTTCTACGAAACACCGTGTGGATGGATTTTCTGATTTGGTCTGCTTACTACCTAAAGACATGCCTTCCAGTTAGGATGGCCACAATCAATGAGGTATTGCAGTTCAGAGTTCTGCTGGAGACTGCATGAACATTGAGGAGTACTTGCTGTTGCACACTGGCACCACTAGAGGGAAACAACATACCATAAATGACAGGCGTAAAAATGAGATCCTGGTGGGCCTCAGTGGCTACAGATTTTTGTGCAAGCCTCTTTTGCATTAACAGTTTCTCAATTACTCAGATTTCTCAGTATGTTAACAAAACCCATAATGCAGTCCTCTGAACAGTAAAAGCATTTCTCACAACACTGTAGCACTTGCTCACCATTTTCAGCGCAGCCTTTGTCCTTTTCAGGGTTGTGGGGAAGTGAAGTCTATGCCAGCAAGATTGGACACAAGGCAAGATCCCCCATCACAGGGCGCAATCACTTACATGCCCACACTCATGGCAGGCTAATTCAGTGGCACCATTTAATCAGTAACCTTTATGGGGAGCTCTCTAGTTGACCCAAAATTCAGAATGACATTTAAAAATATCACAAGCATTTTAACAATAAGCTGGTTTATTAATAATAGAGTGATAACTATGAGAGAATATAAGGTAACAACCATGGGCATCGTAGTCGGGGTGGGGGAGAGTAATGATTACACAGGACCTCCTAGGTGGAGGCCTCGAAGCCTGGAATGAAAAGTTTGTTTTTGAGAGGAAGGGGCCCACGGAGACTGCTTATGCATATAGGGCCCAGAGTTCTGTGCTATATCCCTGGTAACAACCATAAGAGAAAGCAATAAATCCACTAGCCTTCTTGATCCTTTCTAACAGGTCCTGCTGTCTACCAGATAGGGTACCTGTAGTAAAAGCCCATCTCAAACACACTTAAGCACACTCCCACATCTTCTTTCCACTCTCATTGCCTAAGGTTGAGCCCTCATCTGACCCTCCTCCAAATTTACTTGCCTTATGCATGACAGTCTCTTTAAAACCCCAGCCCATGAAAATTATGGAGTCACTTCCAGTTCCTCCAGAGGCAGTTCCAGCTCCACAGCCCAGCCTGTCTATTGACCAGAGAAACCAGGTCAGAGCTGCATCCAGTGACGTCAGATATGCTTTCTACTCCATAGAAGCCTGTCTAGTAGTACTAGTAATAGTAGCAGTAGTAATAGTAGCACTGCCATGTGCTGTAAATGGCGGTGCTCATACAGCAAAGTTGAGAGACGCACTCAGTGTTGAACAAAAAGCTCCGTCACAGTTGATCTGACACACTGGATAATGGAGTTCCCAGTGTATATTAGTGATAGCCCCCTCTGCTTGTAATTCCCAACATTATACAACACCTAAAAAAATGATTTATCTCATAGAGGTTTTCACATTTTTTGTTATGCTGTACAACACTGAAACTCAGTGGATTTAATTTGACTTTTTTGACACTGACCAACTGAAAAAAACCCTTTAATGTCAAAGTGAAAACATATCTCTGCAAAGGGGTCTAACTTAATTACAAATATAAAGGACTGTAGAAGACAGTGGTTGCCACTGAGCCTCAACGCTTGGACACAACTGACATGAACATAGTCACGGGTTCAAATATAATGAATTTATTTTGTCCAAGTACCTTTACACAGCACTGTATACACATGGATGGTAAATCCTTTCTCTTTCTTCTCTTCCTCCCGACTCCTCTTCCTCCATGCAAGTGTTGTTTTCTGCCTTTCGACTCCGACTCCCTGAGGTGAGGTGGAAGGCTCCTTTTAAGCTAGACCCTGGAAGTATTTCTGGCATTTGGGCAAAGTTCTGGAGGAGTTACATCCAAGTCAGGCACAAGTGTCATAAAGTAGAGATAGCCTATTAGTGCAGCTCCCCCTGGTGGCAACCATGAACCCAGCCTACCCCGTGGTCTGGAAAACAGGGGCAGTGACACATGTATACTGCCCACTAGCATTTTGGGGGAGTATGTACTCCAAACAGCATAACTTTCCCAGTGTTTCCATGGAGACAAGAAAATATCCAAGTCATAGTCCAAGCTTCCCTACCTGGAAAGGGATCAATTCACAAACTGGTCAGGGATGCCGTTCTGTCACTATCCTTCCACTCTTTCCTGGCCAGGGCCCAAGCTTTCCTCCTGGATAGGATGCCAAAGTCTCAAATGGCACTGTAAAAGATGGGTGTCAGGGACCTCTGGAAATGCACTAATTCGCGGTGTTTAGCTAACAGAAAGCCACGCGCTTTATTTATTTAACATAAAAGCACAACTGAAACAATAAAAAAAACAAACATGCTGTAGATAAAACAATATGGCGGAAAGAAAGGTCTGTCGTGAACAGGCAACCACTTCCAGTTGAGGGCGTGACCTCATTAAACTTTCTTACAGGCACTTAGAACAGAAAATAATTGATTGCATAAGTGTTCACTCACTTCAAGTCAGTATTTAGTAGATGCACTTTGGGCAGCCATGACAGCCTTGAGTCTGTGTGCACAGGTCTCTCTCTACCAGTTTTGCACATTTGGACATTTCTTCTTCTTTGCACAATTGCTAACAGTCTGTCAGGTTGCATGGAGATTGTGACTAAACCTCCTTTATCAAGTCCAACCACAAATTCTCAATTGGATTGAGATCTGGACTCGGAACTCTCCAGGATATTCGGATTGTTGTTTTTATGCCATTCCTGTGTAGCTTTGGCTTTATGCTTGGGGTTGTTGTCTTTCTGGCTAAAACAAAATTAATCTTCCCCCATGAATTGTCATAGGCTGCATCAACTTGTTCTTCAGGATTTGTTGCCACGTTCATTTTACCCTCACAAACATTCCATGGTCTGCTGCAGCGAATCGTGCCCACAGCATGATGGTGCTTCGTAGTTGGATGGTTTGTTCTTCATAATGTGCAGTTATAGCATAATGTGTAGTCTGATAATCAAAAAGCTTGATTTTGGTCTCATCAGACCATAGAACCTTCCTCCAGGTGGCTTCAGATTCTCCAGTGTGCCTCCTGGCAAACTATGTTTTTTTTCAACAGTGGCTTTTTCTTTGCTACTCTCTCATAAAGCTGTAAGTGGTGAAACACCCAGGCACAGTGGTTGTCTACGCAGTTTCTGCAGTTTTATCCACTGTAACTTTTACCTCCTTCAGAGTTATTGCAGGTCTCTCTCAACTTGACTTCTTCAGTCTTTTTTGGTTTGTCTGCTTTAGCAGATTCACAGAAGTGTGGTACTTCAATTTCTTAATAATTGATTTCACTGGACTCCAAGGGATATTCAGTGACTTGGATATTTTCTTGTCTCCATCCCTGACCTTTGCTGTTTAATTCACTTTTCACAGAGTTTCTTAAAGTATTGTTTTGTCTTCTTTCTGTAGGTAGGTCAGTCCCACGACACTGACTCACCATAAGTTGGGCCTTCAAGAAACAGGGGCTGCCCAAAATAGTCAGCATCCCAGGTGGAGGTTGCACGTGTCCCTGAAGATGTGCTTGTTTGGTTAATTATTGATTCTCGTCTGAGAGTGTGTGAGTGGGTCCTGCAGTGGACTATCTCACCACATTCTGCATTGCTACCAGGAATGGCTCTGATCCTCCATGATTCTGAACTGGATTAAGCAGGTTCGACAATATTATGATGTCATTCTATGTCTGATTGTAGCTGAAAGGATTAATGTTTTAGAGAGAAGGAAGGTTGAGGGACTTTCTACTGTTCATGCATCCATCCAACATTTACTGAACCCACTTAATCCGATTTCATGGTCATAGGGCTGGATCTAATCCTGGCAGAAACGAGGCCTGGGTGGAGCGCCACTCCATTGCTGGCCGCACACACTCACTTATGAACTGGTTGGCAGTTGCCTCTTCTCAATCCACACAGTTCTCTATGTGGGTTTCAGCTTTTCTGAAACATACAATTAGACAATAAGAAATTAAGTAGGGAATTTTAATAATTGCAGCCATTGTACTTTAACAATGATTTTGTATTTTCTATTGTGCCTTTCATGTTAAGTTACATCCTAATACCAACTAAACATCCAGCATAACACTGTTTACCAAACTGCAGTGCAGCTGGGAGCAGAAGCAGGCTGCTCAGCAGATGTTCACGCATGAGAGCCTTCCCCCTTGTGGCCACTAGACCACACTGCCATTTTCCTCAGTATGAGTAGCTGTGAGTGTGTTTGGTTATAAAGCACCAATTTAAAGGGAAAAAATATAGACTGGGATTGCACAAGAGTTATTGCTGATGCCTCAAAGATAGAAGAAACTGGGACCAAATCCTGACCTGCTCACCATCTTTGTGGATTTCCTACACGTTTTCTGGTTTCCTCTTTCACCCTAAAGATCGATTGTTAGGCTAATTCATGACTCAAATCTGGTGTGATGTTGATATGTGTTTACAAATGAGGGGTTGCTTTTCAACAGTGAAGCACTTTACATTTTGATAACACCAGCCCTCATTATGATGAAAATATATCCCTCTCCTAAAACAGCTCCAGCAGCTTAAAGTTTAGCCGGTCTTGGTACCCACTATTTAAAAGTATGAAAATTGGTAGGACTAAACTCATCCCATCAAGAACAAATAAACAGCATTAGTGTTTAGAAAGACAAGAAGAATCCAATGACCATCAATAGTCAAAAATGAGCTGGGGGACTGAAGCTGGGCAAGCAGATGGGATAGCAGACACCTGGGCAGGGGTGGCTGTCAGTTGTAGAGCGCCTCGAGGCACTCTGATTATCAAGGCACACCTCGTATGATTAATACCCCAGTTTACACCCAGAAAGTCCTCCAGGGCCACAGGTGGGTGGGACTAAAGCACAAAGAGGTCAACAGAGCACATCCCTCCCAGGCATCACTGGACTGCAATTTACTTACGGAACAACTCCTTGTGGTTTGTTGTTTTCTCCCGAGGGAGATTCTGTTAAGTTGTCTCGACACAAGTCCAGCCTGAGGCCTCTCTGTGTCTTAGAGGTGTAAATTGGCAGACGAGTCTGAAACGCTGCATGACGATATAAATAATGCATTGATATGTAAATGAATTTAATGAGAAAAATAGCTCCTATGTTAATCTATTCAGACACTGTCAGTTTTATTTATTTTTTCCAATTGCAGGATTGCAGGGAGTCGTGTGCATAAGCAGGGCACAAACTCTGGACGTGACACCAGCTATACTCACACCGGCAGGTGGGCTGGTTGAGCAGTGTACTCATTTTTTTCTGTCATTTCTGAAACTACTTTAGTTCAGATGCTGTTCATCTGATGTATTTTCATGTACTCTTACTTTATTGATGTTGGTTCTCACGAGTACTGGACTACTGTGCCTAGTCTGTTAGGATATATTAGGTATTTTCTTATCCTTTTTATACCATAGTCTTTACAAATTCATCTAATGTTTTCTGTACTTAATTTACCTTAATCCATTCTTTACTCTTGTTTCTTCCATTCTTCTCTTGTCCAGTTGCTTTTGTTCCTTGTATACTCCACTTACAGTCATTTCTTTTGCATGGTAGACCACTTGATTTTCACTCAAACACAGCCTTTACCACATTTTTTATTTTCTCTTTTTTCTTTCAGTCCACAAAGGATGTTTTCTTCTGTTGCAATGCGGTCTTTGAAATCACTTTCCTGTGTTTCTTTTTCTTTATTCCACACTTCTTGGACATCCATACGGTCCCATAAAGCATGACATGCTGGTTCTGTTTCATAGCATTTTACACCTTTACTGACCTTTAATTTGAACATTAACAGTGTATTAGAAAGGGCATTATGTGGACCTGATCAGTCCACCCCAAGAAAAAGACCCTCATGTGAAAGTGAAAACAGATCTTTGCAGAGTGATCTTCATTAATTACAAATATAGATGTCATATATGTGTATAGGCACTGTACATATACAGTATATACACAGTAGTCGACTGAGGTAATAATGGATTGATGACAATGATAAATGTTGGGGCACTAACCCGGCAGTCCTTGTTTATTTCAATAATCAAAAAGAAATCTACGCTTGATTATGCAGTTATAAAAAGAAATGTTGCCCTCTGGTGATCTTAACAGAAAATGCTGTCTATCAAGTCTTCTTATTATGGCTCCTAAGAACTCCATTTCTCTATATCTCATGTCAACAAGCAACACCTCCTTCTGGGAGGCTGGGCTTTTATGATCTGGGGGCCAGGAAGGGCGGTTTCAGTTGCCCTCACTGGGTGGTCTTATTGTACTGTGGAAACAAAGGAAGATGACACTGTTGGCAGTAGCACCCCATCTCGGCCCATAGTGGTATTACATACCTGGGAGGAATCTGGGAAGCATGAGTGACAGCACATAAAAACGTCTCAGTGAAGTCATCCCAAAGTTAAGTGGGCTAGGAGAGGGCTACTCTCCACCAAGGGTTGATTTCATGATACTACAGATTATTTTAACAAAGAATTTGACCAAATTATGCACAATTTTTTCAGAGAATGTTAAAGTAAATTATTTTTTACTGTCCTTTTATGGTTGTCTGGTGTGTTAACACCACTGGTTTCTTTTTAGGTGGGCTATAAAGTTGCATTATTCTTTTGATTCCTCTTAGACACTTTTATCATTTTAGCTATTTTTTACACTCCTGATGTGGCTCAGTACTGCCTGCTGTTGCTGTGTTTTTTATGTTCAAATTTTAGTGTTTATACACACTTGGAAAACTTTTACCTCCTTTACATTTGTTGTTTCATTACTTTATTTGTTGCAACATTTACTGTTTTTGAACTCCAAAAAAGTATAACGTTCTTTCTTGTTATTCATTTTTTCACATTACTGGGTGAGTGGCAAACCACAGCTATATTGAATATTAGCTGTTTTTATTAATATTACTTTCCCTTCCATGGTCAAGTTCCTTAGTGACCATAAACCTAACGTTTGGCTGTCGTTTTTTGTGCCTCTCACCAGTTTCATTGTTCTATATGTTGACAACCGAATGTAACTGCCAATAGTTTAACCTCATTTCCTATTTTTGTATCATATTGTGGCTTTTCTTTCCATTTGACAAACATTATTCCTTCTCATTTTTGTATGTTTAGTTTGGATCCTGTTGCTCCACAGAACCCTACCACTGTGTATTATTGTCCTTTCTTTACTTCTTTTGGCTTTACATATTACAGAAGCCTCATCTAAAATACCAGACGACTTTCACTTGCCTGCCTCTGCTCCCTGGGACAGTTGTCTCCTTAATTTATTGATCTTTCTGAGTTCTAATGGCAGCATTCTCTAAAACACCCACACATTAAAAGCACAGAAAAGGGGACAAATGGCTCTTACCCAACATTCATTTTGGATAACTTTACTAATGTGTACATATTTAGCCTAAAGTGTGTACTGTATTTATATTTATTAACCCTATTGTGTGTGTGTGTGTGTTTGTGTTACCCTGTTCAGTTGTCATTCCTGCCTTATACCCGATGCTTGCTAGGATTGGCTCTGGCTGCCTAGTGGATATAATCTGGCTTATTTGACATTGATCAACAGAAAAAGACTCTTTAATTTCAAATTTAAAGCAGATCTTTGCAAAGTGGGCAAATATAAATGCAATATATTTTTATAAGCACTGAATATATAAAAAATGAATGTGGGGTACAAATAATACACTTCAATGTCAGCACATCACTGACTGTACCATCCACACCAAGAGCTCCCTTTGAAAAATAGTCATGACAGTCAAACAAGTTGGTCCATGTGTTACTTTTATATATCTACAGTATATATAGCTATATATATGGCACTCACGTGCCAGTCTCCATTCAAGTCGGTTTACTTCTCACCACGTGTTTGGAGCGTACCTTGCATCCGCTTAGCTAGCGATACCTGTTTGTTGAACATATATTATTATCTACAGATTGTTAAGGAGTAACGTTTGGTGTTTTTGAGAGAGAGATCAAAGTTATGTGTATATTAAAGGGTAGCTGCTGATTACCAGAGATATCATGGCCAGGTGCTTTTCTCCCCACGTGGGGGACACTCTCCCGTCAGACTTAAA
>JANRMT010062844.1:604885-624819 GCA_026402145.1 Polypterus bichir lapradei
TATATATATATATATAGTGGCAAGCATCTGGGGGTGGCACCCAGGCGGGATGCTCAGAAAGACTGGAGGAGGGATTGCGTCTCCTCCAGACCTCGAGGGGGCAACCACCCTGGTGGCTTTGGGAACCACGGGAACTGAGCATGGAAGCTCAACCCTATAGGGGCCCATGGTCACCGCCAGGGGGCACACCAATGCTGGAGGAGCCCTGGCCCTCAGCACTTCTGCCACACCCGGAAGTGCTGGGGGTAAGAAGACCAGGGGCACAGCCGGTACTTCCGCCACACTGGAGAGTGCTGGCAGAAGCTATTCAGGAAGCACCTGGAGCACGTGGGGATAAAAGGGGCCGTCTCCCTCCATTTGATGGCTGGAGTCGGGAGGACGAGAGACAAAGTCTTTGAGGAGAGGAGTGGAGGCAGACCTGAGAGAGAGAAGGGCATCATTGGGAAGGCCTGGACTTTGGGGGAGTTTTGGTGTTGTGTGTGCACCTGTGTAAATATTAATTTGTATAATAAACGTGTTGTGGGTGATTATATGGTGTCTGCCTGTCTGTGCCTCCACAATATATATATATATATATATATATATATATATATACATACACTTTAATTGTCATTGTGGGTTGGCTAGTGACCTTACCTGATTATCCTTTGTTGTTACCTTACCTGGCTGGGAGGTCTTTTTACTGGAAGGTTGTGGGTGGAAGGGCAGGTTGGTTAGTGGTACCTTTCCTGGCTAGATGGCCAATGTAATGGATGGACAGGGGGAGACTGCTTCATAGGACCATGTGCTTCCCCAGTACACTCGGTGGCAATATCCCTCAGGCATGGATCCCATTCACACACCCGCAGGACTACATGGGAGTTCTAGTTTTAGTGGGCACATATACACATATATATTGTGGCGGATGGCCCTTATCTGGTTGGGATGCCTCTATGCTGGAAGGACGGGAAGGGAGTATATCCAGAGCATCACCTCCCCTGAGTGCTAGGTGGCAGTCCTCCTGGGCTGCAGCATTTGGTGTAGCCCTGTTGGGTTCGGTGAGTTCCGCCCGAGGTCACTGCAGCTACAGCTGAGCCCTGGGTTGCAGCACTTCCACCACACACGGAAAAGCTGCCAGAAGAAGGACATCAAGCACCTGGAGCACTTCCGGGTGCCATATAAAAGGAGCCAGCAGCCACAGCTCCGAGAGCCAGAGTCAGGAGGAAGAAGGACGTAGCTTGTAAGTATAGTCTTCTATAAAAATGAAGCAAATGAAGATTCTAACTTGAGAACTTGAGATCAATTGCTGGTAATGACAATAAAGAAAACATGAAAGAGCTGCAACAGTACAACTCACATTTTTAGAACTTTCATGCAAAATATTCCCTAAATCCAAGGAATTGGTTATAATTCTGATTAGAATTATCATGCTGCATTCAACTTCGAAAAAAAAAAGTTGTGAATAAATAAAAATATGAATCAATATGTATGTTATAAAGCACTTTACACAGTAAACAAGACTACAAATTCTATATCCCTTCTCAGACATGTATCATGCTTCTCCCTGCCAAGGTCAGCACACAGTATAAACATTAACAAAACTGGCCAGTGACAGTTACCTTGTGAGCCAACGCCGGGTGCCTTTTTGTGTTTCTTTCAGCTGCTTTCGGCACTCTGTATGTAATTTATAGGCGTGAGAGGGATTTCAATGTCATGGTTGTTTTGTTTGAGAAAATCGATTGCTGGTGCCCGCATTTCTTCTGACCAGCAGTACATACCGCAGTGTGTCTGGTGAATTTCTCACACAGCGACCACTTAAGAACAAAGTGGCTGCACTACTAAACACTTGGGGCCCAAGTAGAAACTGTTAATATACTGTATGCCTGGTAAGTTTTCATTTTAATCAATCATTTATTGTCTATTGATATAAATTAAACATTCAAGTACACTCACGGTCGACGGATTTCAGAATTACACACCTGTTGTGTTTAGTCTGCCCATTTTGTTTAGCAAAATCCAGGCTGTATAAGGCAATCTTAACTGAAACTGATGCACGGATGTTGCTGTATGTGTGGTTGTGCCCTTCAATCAACTGGCTGGATGGATTCCAGGTCCTGCCACCCCATAATGCAAAAGGCAGGTTGAGAAATTTCATCAATGGATTTTTAAATTTATATTAAATACAAGCACCCCTAGCACCTTTGGCACCCAACTTGCAGTTGCGGCAAGAATATTAGTAAAATCTGTAAATGTACAAAATAAAAATGATTATTTATTGGAGTTAAAATCACAAAATTCTATAAATATGTAAAAGAAAAATTATTTATTATTTAACGGAGTAAAAATCATGAAATGAGAATAAAATATTTACTCTCTCACCGATTGGAGTATTCCTGTTAAACTGAGGTCCACTATGCTCGATGAGTATTTATAAGAGACTAAATAAATGATTAATTAATTTTAACTGACATTCTTATAGATAAAAAACACTGTTCAAAATATTACTCATTTAAATAACAGGAAAAATCATGTTAAAACTAAAGTGGTATGCAATGGGTCATCGTAACTTGACCTTTGGCTAACTAAATCACTTAAATACAAACTTTGGGGTTATGAATAGATATTTTTTTTAATAGTTTGTTCCTGTGAAAGAAAGTTTACTCGATCAAAAATAAAAACCACGACTTTCTTGATATTAAAAACCACGACTTTCTTGAAATTTTAGTTATAATTTAAAAACAGAACACGATTCTGAAAATCTGACAACATCACATTAAAGTTTGATAAATTCTGAAAAGAATGATACCAAACATATATATGTAGGTTTTAAAATAAGTCTGATTTAAAGGGTGACAAAAAAACGTGACATAAAATCATTGCACGAAATCGTTGCACTTTTAGGCTTAGGATTTTATATACAGTATAGAGAGTTGTTATGCTACCATGTTAATTTGTAAAACTAAGAAAAGCATTATTATTTTAGTATGTAGCAATATGGAGGAGTGTGATTGTAAGAAATATTTAGAAAAAGAATTTCCATGCATTTTAAAAATATCTGAAAATACGATATTTTCTATTGGCTTTTAAAATTTTGATGTGCTTTACTTTTTGTATTCTTGTCATGTCCATATTAGAAAAGTATATTAAGAAAAGGCCTCCCACAATTATGTAGCTTATTTGGAGCTTCAATCATGACAATGAGAAGTACAAATGTATGATTAAAAAAAGAAGGCAGTCCTAATTGTATTACTAGTGATGGCTTTCAGCATTCATCATTGAACTGGAACACACAGCTAAGGGAATAAACAACACTACAGGGCCAGTCGCTTCAGCATCTCTGCTGGAAATAAGCTTGCAAACCCAGCACAAAAACAATTTGACAAACTACAGGAAGCCATATTTTTCCCAGATAAGTAATTACATTGAGCATGTCATAGAAAATTGTAAAATATAGCATAACAACAACAACAACATTTATTTATATAGCACATTTTCATACAAAAAAATGTAGCTCAAAGTGCTTTACATAATGAAGAATAGAAAAATAAGAGACACATTAAGAAAAGAAAATAAGTCAACATTAATTAACATAGAATAAGTGTAAGGTCCAATGGCCAGGGGGGACAGAAAAAAAAAAAAAAAAAAAACTCCAGACAGCCGGAGAAAAAAAATAAAATCTGCAGGGATTCCAGGCCATGAGACCGCCCAGTCCCCTCTGGGCAATCTACCTAACATAGAAAACAAAGATTTTAAAAAATGACGGAGAGTAGTGTATTTCTTATTTTGTACAACATCTGTTGTGGCTGTGCCCCACTGGCCTTTAATGGAGAAATGCACTAGTGAGCGCAGAACTGGTTACCGCATTGTACCCAGCATCACCAGTATAGGCTCTAGCCCCCCACAACCTTGAAACTGGACTAAGCCGGTTTTAGATTCTTATGTTATGGTATACATTATATTAAGGAGTGTGCAAAATAATTTTAAAAATGTGTGAGAAAACTCAGGACTGTTTTGTTTATGAATTTCATTACAGAAAGCTTCTTCGGAGTATGCTGCTCTGGTGGAGCAACGGGTTGATGCTGGCATCCTGAAATGATGATCTGGGCTCAAATCCTCAAATCCTGATGCAGGAAGAAACAACTCTTGGTTAACAGGCAGGCAGTACAGTGTAGTAATTAGGACCTTGGACTGCAAATCCTGACGTTGTGGGTTCAAATCCTACTGCGTGAGCATGCATTATCACACTTCACTGGGCTGTACTCCAGTTGGAAAGAAGAAATGTGACAATCTTAAATGTTGTAGGACACACCTTGAATAGTAAATTAAAAAAAAAAATGAAGTGGAGTCCAGAACAAGTTCTAAAAAGTATCTGGATAAGCTATCGAGACAATCTGCCATTACCTGGCCAAAAGCTTCCATGGAAGGAATGGTTTTCTCTTCCTTGTCACACTTCTGACGTTCCTAAATATTTAACATCTTTTGCTGTCAATTTTCAAATTGTGCAAATAAGCAGCTACAAAGAAACTGTGGAGTATCTGAAAGCAGCCAAAAGCTTTGTGGCTTCAACCTCTTAACAGTTCTTTCCTTAAACTGTGAGGCCCCAATAGCCATTAAATGGCAGATTACATGGAGGATCGCCTGCACTTATTCTCAAGTCCTGCTAGAAATCTTTAAATTAAATTAGTATCACTAATTCTACCACACCTGAAACTCTGACTTAAACTGACTGACTGTGTCTTAAGCGCTTACTTTTTGTTTGTGAGCTGTCCCGCTTGCATTTCTTGACATTCCATTTTGCTTACTTCTCTTTAGTTTGATCCTGCCTGCTTTGTAAAGCGTACTGTAATGCTCTTGTCAGTGAAAGGGGCTATATAAACAGAAGATGGATTGATTGACTACAATGCGCACGGTGACACTGAGGCGACACTTTATATGTCAGTACAATCTGAATTGAATGAAATCCTAATTCAAAGCGCCCTGCGGAGGCAGGAAAGCAAGCGGTGGCACTGATAACCTTTAACTTCCAGGTGTAAAACTTAAAATTAGTTTATTGCCCATGGAAGCGACCTGTCAAATTATCCTAAAACCAAACACCCCCCGCCCCTACGCCCCCCCTGCACTTGTATTGGAGCCGGTCACGTGCATTTCATTTTATTATTTCTGTTAATGCACCACTGCGCCTGCCCGCCCAGCCGTCCTCCCCGATCCCGCGTCTGTACAAACAGCTGAAGTTAATTCCTTTTTTTAACTGTAGCATCCATACATATTGCACATAATGAAATCATGCAGGCATTGGAGTGACTCCCCGCTTACATATTTCTCCCAAAACTTCAAACGCGTTTACTTACAAAGTGGGAAATAAGTTAAAGATGTTTGGTTCCTGAGAGAAGCGCTTGATCCCGACTCTCTGGGCGGAATGGCACGAATCCGAAAAGCCACTGTGGAGACCTTAGCTGGATCTTTTTTTTTTTTTACTTTTTGTTTTTTGAATAAAAATGTGTTTTTAGGAAATTAAATGAAGTTTGGGGTGGGGGATGGTTCTTGTAATCACTGTATCAGACTATAAAGCTCCTCACTATTTAAAGACGCAGCAAGCAACCCACGGTTTATAGGTCTGGCTGGAAGAAGAGGGCCAAGTGTGGTGTGTGAGAACATAAAAAAAAACTTCTGTGCTGGAGGACCTCCTTTTTTGTTTGTTTACTTGGTGACAATCCTTTAAAGGAAAAATCAGCTCCTTTTCATTTTAAAGTATCACATCCTGTGCAGTGTCCACCAGTTCAAAATTAAATTGTGGGTCATGAGTACTCTGGAAATATTCAGGCCCCTATGATACAGGGGTGGGAGCTGAGGGGTTCAAAAGGGGGACAGTGCCCAACTCAGCAGAACTCAGCTGAACTCAGTGTTGTCAGGTCCATCCAGGTGCCTATTTTTGATCATTTTTTATAGGGTGTTCACAGTTTGCCTTTCTTGGGCTATTTTTGAAAGCATCACTGTATTTTGGGCTATATTTAAAAATAGAAATATCATCACTATGTTTGTGCTGTGCTCAAGAAGAGTAATGCAAATGCAAGACAAGAGGTCATTGTGGTAAATGGTTACATGTCTAGGATGCATTTACTCTCCCACCCATGCACAGGGGAGCCCACCCACTCCCCCAGCTCTCTGATGTTATTATATTCTTTTTAGTAATGTGCTTTTCACTAGCATTTCAGCGCAGCGCCAGCGGTGCAACACTACACGCCATGGGCTTTTCTGCTTGCAGGGTGATGTGGAGGCCTACACGGCTACTTGGTTCTTGCCAGTGGCTCATGGCCACCAACTGCTAAAGTAAAAGATGCGCAAAGCGTTTGATGTACCAGAGTAAAGAAAGGAGATCTCGGAGGTTAATTCTAATAATAGTGTTAGAAGGAGATGTATTAACTTACCATAGATACAGATTCAAACATGCTTGAGCTTTATTCCCAAGCAGATGTGCTTACATGTGCGCCCAAGAGTCTGCTGGTATTTTAATAGAGGCCTTGCATTGGAATCAGGTCCTCCAACATGCAGGGAAAACTAGGGGGTTGGCGGCAGGATTGGCACTCCAGCTACTGTAAAAAACCTCACACTGTTCCAGTGTGGTTCTGAGATGTCACCTGTTGCATGACTGCACTTGGGTCCCAATCTGGGTGGTTTGTAGTGTGGTTGGTGCAGCAATGGGCTTTAATCAGAGCATATTCACAATCTCTTCCTTCTCCTCCTTGCATTGGCACATGCAGCGTGACGTAAGAGCATGCTTGTGTCACCCGTGATTGGTTTGAGGGTGACACAGTGCCCCATGATTGATCAGTAAAATGGTGCCAAGTATAGAGGCTCTTCCTGCCTGCAAGGGCTGTCTTTTGACTCAGTCATGGTGGTGAGTGAGTTTGGTGTAGCTTATTCTTAATAGTGCATCAAGCATAGCTGCTTGTGCCTTATTTTATATATACTTTCTTTTTGTATATAGACTAGGGGGGGTTCACCCCCTGCTCGCTTTGCTGGCCCAACCCCCGTCCCCTGCACCTGCGCTACGCAGCAACCACTTCCCATCTAGGCCTCTCGTGTTGTGAAGAGGGGGCCTGAACACACCCCAAGGAGATGCGATTACTCCTCCGACACCCCCTCTTAAACGGTGAGACAATGGGAAACAAATAACAGTTTTATTTTTACCTCCTCTTTGCTCGATCAGCTGCTGGTCTGCTGCTGCTGTGCCGCATGATCTGCATTTTGCATGGTGCACTTCTGTCATATCACCTATGTCCATACAGTATATTCAATCTCTTTTCGCTTTTACCTTTTCATCAATATCGCATTGAATTTTGATCCCGTGTTTGGAATTACATTGTGACAACGCATAACGTCCCGTGAGCAAATATTGTTTCTTTCTCTCTACAAGAAATGTGTCTGACATAACCACACAGGACTTTTCTAAATCTCTTTGCATAAGCTCCTGTCTCGCTGAGCTTCCGGTCATGGGCGTGGTTACATCGCTTGGCACGAAGACTCGTCTGGCGGGACATGAAAGTGTCTCTGAGACAATCATGTTTTGTCCCCTTCAAAGATTTTTTTTTTATAATAGAGAGAAATATAAATATCGCCTAGTTATAGTATAGTTACGGTGCAATATTTATTTGATTTGGGTTTGTTATGCACTTTTTGTCTTTTTGTATATACACTGATTTTCCTTTTTGTAAATATTTTTGTGGATCATATTATTGGAAAGACTGTGTTTTTTGTCTAGTGTTTTCCTGTCTGTATAGTTATTTAGGATGACTAACAACTTTTTTATGTATATACAGTACATTTATTATTTTTGTTTCTTTTTCATTTGGGGACTTGCAATTCACATTATAAATATTGTACAGTTTCACCTTTTTGTTGGGTCATTGCTTCTTTGGGTTTTGTGTGTCAGTTGCAGTGACGACTGTATAAAAAAAGAACCCTCCGATACTGTTTGTGCACCTGTAAATAAAAATCCACTTTTGTTTTGCAATGCCATCTTCTTGTGTCTGTGCCTCCCTGTCTAACACCACTCCATTCTCATCTCGACCAATCCTGAACTGCAAGATGCCCATTGTGTAGTCTATTGCCATCCTTCACACTTTATGGGTCATATGTGGTGATGTGCACCACTTACCCCTATTTCCTTGTTAATTTCAAACTATATGTTAGCACAGTTGGGAATGGACATGCACAGCACAATATTATCGTTACTATCCAACTACTCAGTTAGTAGCTTGTTCTTATCATTTTGTAATGCTTATATTGTATGTTGGACTTTTAGAAAGTATTCCCGCACCTGGTCATGCAAGAGGGGTTGGTTTTGTCATCATCCAGCCCCATGGTTTCTCTTATCTGTGCTATGTTGATGATGTGCAGTTGTATCTGTTGTTTTCTCCAGAGCACCACATATTTATCAGCTAGAATTTCTTCATGTTTCACTGATATGGCAACCTGGATGAAGCAACATGATCTTCACTTCAACCTTCTTCTTATCCCAGGCTGCCCATCTATCAGCACCCTATCTCTTTTTAGTTTGGTTTATTATTACTAACACGTACCAAGTAGGTATGCAACCTTGAGCTGGTGATTGATAACCAGCTGTCCTTTAAGGACCATGTTGCTACAGCTTCTCAGTTTTTCAGATTTGTTCTATGCAATACTTGAAAGATTATGTATCAGAGTATGCAGCACAAGTCCTGGTCCAGATTTTTGTCTTGTCGCATCTAGACTACTGCAACTCTCACCTGGCAGGAGTAAGGCATGTATTACCAACCTGCTGCAGATGATTTAAAATGCAGCAGCATGCCCGGTCAACCAGCAAAGGCAGTCACTACTCTTTTTAAATCACTGCATTGGCTTCCTGTAGCGGCACATATGAAGTTCAAATTCTTGATGCTTGCCTAAAGATTAGTCAATGGATCTGTGTATTTATGAAGACACTTGTGAGGTCCTACACTCCTTCTCAACCTCTCAGGTTTACTGATGAATGGTGTCTGGGGATGCCATGTGTAGTTCCTAGCTGATGAAACAACCTGCATTTGAGAGCTCTCTTGTTTGGTGTAATTTCTGTTTAACTGACATTAGCTGGAATTGTAGAAATCTAGGAATTGCAGCATCACTGTCATTTTGTTCTGCGCTCTTCAGATGTGATGATTAATTTTGTAACCTTGTCACGTAACACTTGTTCCCACACTCACCCAGACTGCTATTTGATTATGTTGACCTCTTTTGTAAGTTGCTTTGGTTAAAAGCATCTGCAAAGCAAATAAATGTACATATAAAATAGTCCAGTGTGTTTTTGGGGTTATGGCATGACAGCATGATACTTTTGAAACCCATGATTATAGCTGTTGACTTAGGTAAGGTATACATAATGACTTAAAACTGGTGTTTTTAAGATTAAAAGTATAGAGGTACAAGAGTAGAGATAAACATTATTCTTTGTATATATTAATAATAAAAGGTCCAAATCACCTTGGTTTACTCTATTGATCTTATTGGATGAGAGACAGCTGATGGGCGTATAAGAGTCTGTCTCCTCCTAACTATTGGATAATGTCGAGTTGGCTGCTCACAATAACTGAATTTGATGAGTTACACAGTAATGTCATACCTGATTGTGCTGGGTTTATTGGTAACTGGAATTTGTAGTTTCAGTAAAGAATTTTTTTGTAGTTTCAGTAAAGCAAATAGTTAATATTGCAGTTGTTTTTGCTTAAGAGTAAATGCAAAGCTTTTTTCTCTTTTTTTTCTAAAATATTTTTGGTTGCCATTACTTAATTTGATTTTCTTGTACAAGAGGTGAAACTTTGGACTTGTGTATATATTTATGTTTTTAGTCTTCCTTACATTTTTATAATGACTTATCAAATAAAACAAATTTCACTTTTGGCAATTTTTTTTTGTTTGGTGTTCCCATTCTGAAGTCCCAACTACATGTACTAGTGAGTTGTCATTTCAGCCACTCTCACAACATTAAATTGAAATTACATTTTAAACGTGGCTTTTTTATGAACAAATGTTTAGATATTACTTTTTTAATGTAATCTTAAAAAAATTCTAATTTTTCTGCTTTGACATAGCACATCATAATAATTTATATTTTTTAGGAAGCCAGTCCATTTAATATATAACTTGAATTTTTATGAAGCACTGATCTATCTAAATGTCTTGCATCCGTGTGTCCAGCAGCTTAAGAATGCTATTCGGTTTGTGTAACCTGCCTAATGTGCCCTACAGCATTACTATGAGCAAAAAAAAAAAAAAATAGTAATAAAAATATTAGAGAAACATTCATTTTAGATACTAATCTGATTATAAAGGAAAGAAAGGCACTCCATTGGTTTGCTGTGAGCTTATGTAAGTGTGGTTGCTAAATGTTGGGTTTTCATGGCGTGAAGGATTCAGCTGGTAGGTTAAGTCACTGAAGGCTTTTCTGGCCACTCTGACTGCGGCTGTTCACTTGTCTGTTCTGCGGTCGTACACTGACAGATCAGATGTCTGTTTTTTCATTACATGCATATGTCTGCTATGTCTGCCACCTAAGTTGTACGAGTAGAGTGAGTAATATTATGTTCTGCAGAGGTCATTTAGAAAAATAAATTGATATTTAATTTAATAAAAGGAAACAAAAAGCATATTCATATTTCTTTTAACCAAGAATGGACGTTTACAGTCTTATTAAAATGCAGTCAGGAAACATCAGATTGTAAACAAACTGGGATTTGGTCAGTGGGCATAGGATACTGTTATTTGGTGATTAATAAATGGGCATTGGAAATTATAGGTACTGGAATTTAGCCAGTGGGCATTACATAATTATACTGGGATTTAGTTTAGTGTACACCAAGTACTTCTGAGACACTGAATTAGTGGCCAATGCACCCAACCTCTTAGCTTTTAGTCAAAAAAATGAGCTTCATAGACAGAATAGTCTCCTGTCATTTGTCCAGTTTCTTACGTTCTTATATTCTCTTGTTCATTAAGTACTGTTTGTGCCATATCTGCTACTGTTGATACTGGACTTTACTTAGAGGATTTCAAGTGCTATTGATATTAAGCCTGAGACACTGGAATTTAGTGAGAGGGTATCTCATACCTCTCACATTAGTTTGAAGTAGGGGGACGTTGATACTTTCATAATGAGATTCAGTCAATAGATTATCATTTATAGTTGGACTCATTTAACACATATCAAATGCCATTCATATTGCGATTAGTAAAAGGCATATACTACCTGGGCAATATCTGTTATTAACATTAGGATCTAATAATATAGAGTGTTCAGTAGGTATTCAGACCCCTTCACATTCCATGCACTTTATTGACTGAATACTATATTCCAGTGAGAGAAGCTCTTGATGGCTATTGGAAAACCCCAAGCTAGCTGTCATATGCCTTTCACTCAGGAGTGGCTTCCATCTAGCCACTGTATCATACTCGTAAATGCCTGATTGATGGAGCACTTCTGAGGTGGTTGTCCTTCTGACAGTTTCTCCTGCCTTGGCAGAGGACTTCTGAAGCCCTGTTAGAGTGAGCATTGGCTTCTTGGTCACCCTTTATAGCCAACTCTATGACCAAAGCAGAGTCCTTGTGATTCACACTGTACTCCTGGGAATACTTAAAGCTTTAGAAATTATATTATATCCTTGCCCTGATTTATGTGTCACTTCGTGGAGGTTCTACAAAGGGCTCGTTGGGTGCTCCTGGCCTGGTTTTTTCTTGATATGAAGTGTGAATTGTGGGACCTTACAAACACTGGTGTGTGCCTTTGTAAATGTTGTCCAATCAGTTCAGTTTGCCACAGGTGGACTCCAATCAAGATCTAGACACATCTCGAGGAGAATTAAAGCAAACTGGATGCTCCCAAACCAGAATTTGAAATGCCAATGCATAGGGCCTGAAAACTTCTATAAATGAGAGATTTCAGCTTTTTATTTGTAATAATTTGGCCATCCTTTTTAAGGACATGTTTTCACTTTGTCATTATGAGTTACTGAGTGTAGAAATAGAGGTAAAAATTGCAAATTTATTAATTTTAAACTAAATGTATAACACTATAACATTTGCAGAAATAAAGGTGTTGAAATACTTTCTGAATCCACTGTAAGTGTTAATAATGTTAGGAATGTACTAACAGAGAGTTATTTTATTGGAACCAACACAGTGAATATCAGGTTCATTTCACTTTGTGCTTTAACAAGTGGTCATAAGAGAAGTTTAAGAATGAGAAGTTTAAGAAGTTTATTCATTTAGGAGTTTAAGAATGATAGCCCAGCACAATTCATGGTGTATGACCAGTCACTCAGTTGCCCTTCAGTTTTCTGTTCATTCCTTTGCTAATTCACATAAATGGTGGGCCTTTAAACCTGTTCCTCTGTTGTAGGTGGGCATGTCTTGTCCAGGCAGTGTTTGTGTTTGCTGTCAAAGTGATCACTCACACAATAGCAGCCAGCATACATCTGTGCCACATGCTTATCATTTTTTTCACAACAGTGTCGGAAGAGATAAGTGCACTGATATATCTTGGATGCCAGTTTGGAAGGCTCATGTTATCATCACATGTTTCAAATAAAAATTTGAAGTCCCTGCCAAATACAATCAGACACATACTAATTAAATGGAGGAAAGTTATGACAGAAATCATTTGGGTTACTTGCCTTCTGAGTTATGACACCAACTGTATATTTACAGATTCTGAGAATGGGAAGTAGCACTAAGCCAGAAAGTTGGTGGACACTAAGTGATGATTAAATCAGGAGGGAATAAGCAATGAACACATATGATGAAGATGCTATACAAAAGTTTCTAAAAAATTATTTATATTCTGGTTGTGAGCAGGATAAAATAAAACACACGACAAATGGATATTGTGTCTTCCAAAAAGAGCTATGACTCAATAATTCTTTCAATGCATTCAATATGATAATCAAAAAAATATATAAATCAGTAAACAAAACAAAAAGCAAAATACTATAATTTAATATAGTATTCATTCTGTGGATCAGCAATATAATGAGCCAGCTCTAGCAGCTGTAATAGTCTGAAAATTTAATTGGATAAGTGCATTTTCATGGCACAGTCATATTTGTCGCTTTCTCAAAGTAAATGTATTTTGCATGTGTCGGATTGGTTGCACTTTAGGCTGCCCTTATTCTAAAGTGTTTTATTTGATGTTTTATGAATCTTAGTAGAATTAACAGTCGAGGAGCAGTGGAACAGGTTTAAAAATGTTTTACATGTAATGCAGGACAGATACATACCTAAATTTGGAATTAATAGGAAACTAAAAAAAACTCCACGATGGATTAATAAAGATTTAAAAAAGAAGTTGCAAAGGAAAAAACTGCTGTATAAGGCATATAAGACTAATGACTGCAAAGTGAATCGTAGAGCGTATGAAAATATGAGAGCAACCATTAAGAAGGATATCAGGGAGGCTAAAAGACAGTTGGAGAGGAATATAGCAGATAAGGCGAAAGAAGACCCAAAGAGATTCTTTCAGTATTTTAGTAGTAAAAGAACAGTCAAGGAGGAGGTCAAGTTCATCAGGAATAGTAAAGGGGAATTAAAAGATACAGACAATGAAATAGCAGATGCCCTAAACTTACATTTTTCGGAGGTGTTTACAAGTGAGCAAGTGGATAACCTCCCAGAGGTAAACGCAACTACTAAGGAGGTACTGAGGGATTTGGAAATTGAAGAGGGAGAAGTGCTGCTCAGATTAAATAGGCTAAAATCAAACAAATCACCAGGCCCAGATAATATTTATCGTCATGTTCTTAAGGAGGCTAGTGAGTACATATATAAACACTTGACACATATTTTTAGGAAGTCACTGAGCACTGGAGAGATTCCGAAGGACTGGAAAATGGCAAATATCATTCCATTATATAAAAAGGGTGACAGGACAGATCCAAGCAACTATAGGCAAGTAAGCTTAACATGCATCACAGGAAAATTAATGGAAGGAATTATTAAGGGTAAGATTGAGCAACACATGGCAAGGACAGGAGTTATTCTGACCAGTCAGCATGGGTTCAGAAGAGGGAGGTCGTGCTTTACTAACATGTTGGAATTCTATGAGGTTGCAACAAAAGCATACGATCAAAGTGGAGCATATGATATTATTTATCTGGACTTTCAGAAAGCATTTGATAAGGTGCCACATGAGAGGTTGGGCATCAAGTTAAAAGAAGTGGGCGTTCAGGATGATGTTTTTAGATGGGTACAGAATTGGCTCAGACACAGGAAGCAGAGGGTGATGGTGCGAGGAACCTCATCAGAACTGGCCGATGTTAAGAGTGGTGTTCCACAGGGGTCAGTGCTAGGGCCGCTGCTATTTTTAATATATATAAATGATTTAGATAGGAATACAAGTAACAAGCTGGTTAAGTTTGCAGATGATACCAAGATAGGTGGATTAGCAGATAATTTGGAATCTGTTATATCATTACAGAAGGACTTGGATAGCATACAGGCTTGGGCAGATTTGTGGCAGATGAAATTTAATGTCAGTAAATGTAAAGTATTACACATGGGAAGTAAAAATATTAGGTTTGAATACACAATGGGTGGTCGGAAAATCAAGAGTACACCTTATGAGAAGGATTTAGGAGTCATAGTGGACTCTAAGCTATCAACTTCCCGACAGTGTTCAGAAGCCATTAAGAAGGCTAACAGAATGTTAGGATATATAGCACAATGTGTGGAGTACAAGTCCAAGGAGGTTATGCTCAACCTTTATAATGCACTGGTTAGGCCTCATCTTGAGTACTGTGTGCAGTTTTGGTCTCCAGGCTACAAAAAGGACATAGCAGCACTAGAAAAGGTCCAGAGAGGAGCGACTAGGCTGATTCCAGGGCTACAGGGGTTGAATTATGAGGAAAGATTAAAAGAGCTGAGCCTTTACAGTTTAAGCAAAAGAAGATTAAGAGGTGACATGATTGAAGTGTTTAAAATTATGAAGGGAATTAGTACAGTGGATCGAGACTTGTATTTTAAAATGAGTTCATCAAGAACACGGGGACACAGTTGGAAACTTGTTAAGGGTAAATTTCGCACAAACATTAGGAAGTTTTTCTTTACACAAAGAACGATAGACACTTGGAATAAGCTACCAAGTAGTGTGGTAGACAGTAAGACGTTAGGGACTTTCAAAACTTGACTTGATGTTTTCTTGGAGGAAACAAGTGGATAGGACTGGCGAGCTTTGTTGGGCTAAATGGCCTGTTCTCGTCTAGAATGTTCTAATGTTCTAATGTTCTAATGTTCTAAACAATTAGGACATCATTTTGGAGGTCTTGTCATACATGTTTATTGAATAAAGGCCAGTTTTCTAGCTGGGCTGCTCAACAACATTGATGTTATTTATACTAAGTCACTGCAATGTTAATAAATAAGTAATAAGCATCTTTTCAGAATGTAACTTTTTGTTAAATAGTTTATAACTACCACCAGTTTTGTTTTCTTGAGAAATGTTTTTTTCAGTGTTCAATTATATTGCTTCTTGTAGTAGATGAAATTGTCTTTATGCCAGATGCTGTAAGCCAGTTTTTGGAGCTGAGGGGCTGGATCAGTCAGCCCTGCAATGTTCTCGATACTTTTGTGTGTGTGTCTGCTTATGTAACTCAAGCTGTCCAGTTTAGCAATGCGGTTGGAAGATCATTGATCATATTAAGATAAAGACTGCCCACTGCACTTGTTGTTTTTTTTAATTGTTCAGATTTCATTAAGAATATCCTTGTAATTTGCTCCCTTCAGCTTTCCTTCAACCCTGACTAGTCTCCCAGTTCCTGTCAATGAAAAACAACCCGGCAGCATGATGCTGCTACCACCATGCTTCATTCTTTCAATTCTCACATTTAGAATTGAGGCCAAAACAGTTCATTCTTGGTTTCCTCAGATCAGAGAATCTTGTTTCTCATTGTGTCAGGGTATTTTGGGTGTCTTTTCGCAAACTGCAAGCAGGCTTTCATGCATTGTCTGGCAACTTTTTCATAAAGCCTAGATTGGTGGAATGGTGCAGTAGTGGTTATCCTACCAGAAGTTTCTTCTGTCTCCACATGCTCTCTGGAGCTTTGGCAGAATGCAAATAGGGTTCTTGGTCACTTCTCTTACCAAGGCATTTCTCCCCTGTTTGTATAGATTGGGCAAGTGGATACGTCTAGGAAGAGGTGATTCCAAACTTATTCCATTTCAGAATTATGGAGGCCACTGAGCTCTTTGGAACCTTCAATATTTCTGCAGCTTTTCCCAGATCTATGCTTTGACACAATCATTGATCTCATTGCTTTGTTTTTGTTCTGATACACAAGTCATCTCTGGGTCCTCATATGGTGTGGTAAACATTTAACATCTTACTTAAAGACACTTATCCTCTAACAGGACAAATCAGTAATCAGGTAGAAGAAAAGCTGTTCATTGTATCTTTTAATTACACTTCGCAAAATACCATAGAGGGAGCATTCTTCAAAAGCAGTCTGTTACAGCATGGTAAGAATAATTAGAGAAACAAAGAATATAGGTTCATTTTATAAACTATTGAATTTACATACAGGCATCAATCAATACATACATTTTATTCTGGTTGGTTCGTTGGTTTGCATCCAAATTACTTATGCAAAATAAAAGTCTATTATATTTTATTCTGTCCTTTCTGGTTGTTTACAGGATATCTGCTGACTTTTTAGTTATTTCTTAGTCATCTTTCAGTACATTTTGTTGTTCACTTGACCTTTATCTGGTTTCTTGATATGCCTAAATAGGTTTCTAACAATTATTAATCCTTCATGCTATTTCTTTAAGATGAATGCTATGTTACCCAAAAATTATTCCTCCACAATAGACAGTCACGTGCCTTCCTTAATCACATCCAATCAATTAAACTGACCACAGATCGACTCCAAAGAAGGTGTAGAAACCACTCAGCAATAGAAGGGGATACACCTGTACCACCTTTCAAGTGTCATAGCAAAGGGTCTGAATTGCGTCAAATGGATATTTCAAGATTTACTATTTTTAGAAAATGTGGGAAATTCTAAAATCATGTTTTCACTTCATTCTTGTGTATTGAGTGTTGTTAGATGAGGGGAAAAAATGAGTTTAAATGATTTTAGCATAAGGCTGCGATATAACAAAACAGGAAAAAACTGGATACTTTGTGAAGGTGCGGTAAACTATAGCTTTGAATCTCTTTTAAATGTTGCAGCCATCTTGTGAGACTTTTCAGAGTGTGAAGATATTTGGCCTCACGTATTCATTTAAAGCAGGTGATTCACTGATGGTCCATACAGGTAGAGTCAATCAACACCTTTAATTTGTTGGAGTAATTTGTGGTATCTGACAAATGTATGCTTTCATCTACAAAGGAGACTGATGATATTCATTTTGATTTGATGCAGTGTGTAAAGCTTTGTAGGTCATGAAGGAAAAATTTGATTTCAAATTCAATGACATTTGAGGAAACATTTGGAGCTAAATATTCCTTAAATCCCTGTATATACTGATGTATTTATTTGGATGATCCAGCTTAAATTTTTTTTTTTGTTTTATGGATGTAAAATGAAGAGATCACAGAATATTTCCACACTGTTCATAAATAGTAACTGAGGGGAACCCTAGAAGAGCCTCTGCAATGGCACACTACATGTGTTTGTAATTGGATCAGAAACAAAATGAACTGGACTGGTGCTACACACACACCACCCCTTATGACTGGAGTTACAAGCTTCTGGCTACTCCAACTTCAGAGCCCTACGCTTTCTTTAGCCTTGTAGTGCATCAAACTGTGAAGGAAGTTAGGAGTGTGAGGTATGTACATGAATTAGTGGCTTATAGGCGCACTTTAATAGCTCTGTATGCCTGGAATTCCATGGCTGGTTATTTTCACAGCTCTGTCCACACACCCAGGTCATTCATGCTGAAAGTCTCTGTTTTCACAAACTGTCTGAGACTATTTTTCTAAGAGAAGGGGACCAGTGATTTGTTTATGAGGTGAAGTAGGAACTTAGAGACCCTTGATTTTATTGACTCATCAGAACCCAGCTAAGAAGAGAAATAAAAAAGGAATGGTGGACAACTCTATAGTATAAGAAGAAGAAAAATATCTGATAAGGAAGAACAGCAGTAAATATAGTTTGGCAATATTAAAACAAAATCTACAAATATATATAAAATTTGTGACTGTAAATGGCCCCATAATAGTGAGTGTGGTACATACAGAGTATCCACACAGAAACTAGTTGTGTGGAGGTCTGCTTGTTCGTTCTTTGCAGCAAAAAATCTGTCCCAACAGGTCAAAGTAGACAGGTGGCATGGTAATTGTTGCAAGGGGAAATTTAGCATTTACAAATGCTCAAGAGATATTATAACAATCAACAATAACCCTCCTCAAATACACAGAAGAATTACAACAAAGAAGAGAAAGTGTCTGACTTGAATGATGATAAAAGAGCAATCACAATGAGGCACTATAAAGGCACATTGCCATATGTATGAAGGAGCCCCAGTGGTGTTTCTGCACACACTTTTGTTGGCTGAAAGTCCTCGGTGCTAGTGTGTTACTAAGAGAATGTGCAGCATTGTTCATAGCGGCCATGAGTTTCATCTTCATTTGAAAGTTTCTCTGTGGTATGTTTTGTCATGCACGAGTGCATCGGGAGCAGTTGAAGGACCTTACGCGCAGCGCGATGAGACCCGTCAGGGGACAAAGACAGCGTACTAACCTCTCTCTCCCTTTTTCCTCGGAAAAGACGAATCGACGCCGCCGTAACACCGCCTGGAGTAAATGACAGTCTCCACTTCCGGGTTCCTTTCTTCCCTCTGGTACCCCAAAGATGACGTCACACTCCCATCCACCATCACGCCTTCCCAGCAGCCATCACGTTTGATTTCCGGTCCACCCCTTCATATTGTCCCTCCAAATCCGCCATCTTTGTCTTTTTTGAGTTCATGCAAGTGTTTGTTTGAGAAGAAGACCTGTTTTTGCTATTTTGGTACAGTATACGGGGCATAAAAAACCCCAAACCTTGACACGATTCTGTCTCTTATTTTACAGTTTATAGATTAATCCAATAACAGAAACCCAAATATTTTACCCCTATAAAGAAGCTCCAGTACTATAGTCCTGAAATCAATGGAAAAGAATACTAGAAAGTATTAGGGGCGCTAAACTCTAATAACACTTACCCCAAATTAAACAGTGTAGGGTCTTAGAGCTCTAGACTCTGTTTACCCTTTGAATCAAAATTTCACTTTTCATTCTAAGTTGTTAAAACATTTTTGCATCATTACCAACACCATTTTGTTTTCTATGGGCGCCAACATTTTGGGAGTTGCTACAACATTGCTGGGAAAAATAACAAGAAGTGCATGCCATATAATATACCACTGCAATTGGATTAAAAAGTCAGTGCATGGCATTTCTTAAAGTTTGCTATTGACTAAAGTTCAGATTCAGATTCTTTGATGTTCAAAATGTCAAGAATAGTTAATACTAGCATGGTTTCTCTATGTGCCTGTGTGTGTCTACATACAACAAGAACATTAGAAGAACTGTGATCAGAATAGGCCATTCAGCTCAACAAGCTTGTCCATCTTACTCACCTTGATTGTTCAAAATAACGTCAAATCAAGACCTGAAGAGCCCCAAAGTCCTACTGCCCACCACGTTACTTGGTCACTCATTCCATGGGTCTGTGGTTCTTTACATAAAGAAAAGCCTTGTAACATTTGTGCAGAATCTGCCCTCAGCAATTGACCTATCAAACAAGTTTCATCTTGTTTGTCTTATTAAGGATCAAGGACTGTTGTTTAGATAGATAATAGATTATTAATGTGATAATATCTTATTATTCCCCAAGGGGAAATTAAATTTTAAAGACACTAAAATAAATAAATAAATAAATAAATAAATAAATAAATAAATAAATAAA
>JANRMT010062844.1:624829-678534 GCA_026402145.1 Polypterus bichir lapradei
AAATAAATAAATAAATAAATAAATAAATAAATAAATAAATAAATAAATAAAACCAAACAGCAATTCCTTCCCCAAACTTATACGAAAACTTCTGACTTCAATAACAGAGAGTTGCTGCTGTCAATAATAGGGTTGTACAGTAAGTGGCAGTAAGATGAGGTTAGCCCTGCTCAGATTGCACCACAGGTTTATATTTAAATCTGTAATATTTGGATAGAGCAGGTCAAGCTTGTAGTGTCCAGTACCTGAACTTGATGTAACTCATCTATGAGTAACAATTCAAACAACTTATATGAAAACAATAGAACATTTCTCATTATATAACATTTGGCCAGGTCTGAATCCTTCCCACCTTACTTTTATCTTCACTTAGGATCTTCACAACTTCCATCTCCAGATGAACTTGTAACTTTTATCCTTGCTCTGTATAATTGTCCTTTTCCCCTTTTCATTTTTGGACGAGCAGCTCTTCCGATAGGCCAGACATAATGGGGCTCCTCGGCTGACGATGATTGCAGTGCTACCGGGGAACATGGCAATATTTAATATATCCCATTTTACATTCTGAAGAGTCTCTTACATTCTCAGATGTTACAGACGTAAGCAGCCATCAAATCTTTTATGCTTACCATGTTACATTTGTCAAATTCACATCTTGACTGGGACGCAGTTGAGGTGGGCTAATGCATGAGTCTGCTTTGACAGCAGCATCTTTTCAGTTTAGTTCAAAAATCCATTCAGAAATGTATGGTAATAAGCCAGAGGCTATATCATAATGTTAATAATTAATATTAATTACATTATAACATTAATAAATTAAAAAAGACAAAAAGTGAGCTATTGTAAAGGCTGCCACATGACAAAGTGCCCATAAGTATTTTGTATAAGTTGTGGGTTCAGTACTTATCTCTATATGCTTTGAAAACAGTTTGACCTATGTCCAACAATAACTGTTATAGAATTGTTTCATTTCATCTGTGTTTTTGCTGTCTGCTCCATTTAGTCATGGAACTAGGCCTATTAATTTACATAAGTAGTTTTTGAGATTGTGGACTCTGGGGACACTAATGAGCCCAGAACACAAGACACAACTACCACAGACACACTCCCAAGTAAAAACAAAGTATTTTAATATGAATTATAATACCTTGACAGGCTTTTAGTTCAGTCCATACTGTATAAACCAGTAGCTCAAACACCGTTCTGTCTCCTCCTACCTGTTCCTCCCAACTTTGACTCCTCTAAGTGAAGTGAGATTGCTACTTTTATGTTGGAGCCAGGAGGATTTCCAATGTTATGACGTAGCACTTCTGGGTCATGCAGAAGTTTCTAAAAGTGGGAAACCTTTTCTCTGCAGTGCCCTCTGGTGGCACCCAGGGCCCACAACCGGGTTGCCCTTCTAAACTACAGGTCCTATGAAACCCTACAGAAGCCCAAATTGGGACAATACCAGAGTAGCATCGCCACATGAAGTCCATCCATTATGGCCTCTTGGCTGGTTAAGGTATTGTTGATCTTCCCACATGAGATGGCTGTCCATCCATTATGGTATCCACAAGATGCATAATTTATTTAAATATACATGTACGCACACATCAGCCTGTACGTGCATATGCATGCACACCTACTCACAAATGCAAAAAAATGTACAAGTGAAGTAGCTGACAGCTTGTTTGCCCTACCAGAGTACAAGAGATCTGTAAAGGACAGCATACAAAGAGGCATTAAGCCACCCTCTACCAATCTGTCTGTGTTTATTTACAAAGACTTTGTCAAATTTACCCAAGTTGCTAATAAAAAAAAAATCACTCACCATTTTTATTCTATGATTTTTTTTATCCATTATTTAAAAACGTCAACTTGAGTGCCTTTCAGTATAAAGTCAACTTTGGTTTTATTCCAGGAGTAGGAGAAAGTTGATGATATGAGGAGGCAAGTGTGTTGGAGAAGTAAACAGACACAAACACACAAAGACATTCAAGAGTAACACAAAGGGCACTCCAGAGAGCTGAATGAGCGCACAAGTCAAATGACGTGTAACGCTACTAATCGCTTCATCTTGGAGTCAACCGTATAATGTACATATTTAACTAGAGGCCTGTGAGAAGCCATATCTACCTCAATTAATAGTCTTTACTGTAGACCTCAGAACCAGGAGGGCTGCTCAAGTCTGGACCCAGGCTACTTTTAGTCTAACATTAGTGATGCACCAGCAATTTCAGGAAAATTTTATTCATTTCCCTTTGTGAAAAGAATTGCGACACAATGATGTTAAAAGACCAGTTAAATCCAAGCCATTGAGCCAGAAACAGTGTTTAAAGATAAAGTGTGGCATTTTTTAGTCAGTTTTTTCTTCACAAACACAGTACAGTATATATGTATTTACCATGTGGGCTCTGTTCAAAAGTTAAACGTTTTCTATAAATTTTTTAAAGACATATAGCGAGTGCTTGTGTTTTATAAAGGGACCTGATTAGGCAAGCGTTTGTAGAAATATTAAATGAACTCTAAAGGCCGCAGTGTAAGGACTGGCACTCCAACTCGGATCAATGATAAATTCTTTTCCAGCTGTAACGCCATTACAGAAGGACCATTTTCCTGGGCGGGATGAATCCTGCTTCCTTTCCCACATGGGGTGATGTAATAATGGATGGATTTGGGGATATGGCCCAAAATGAACAGTCAGTCTTCTGGTACGTTAGATGGCAGTATTCCCCTGGGTTGCCCCCAACTGGGACACTGCTGGAAAAAAGACTGGTTGTAATTTGTTGTTCCCTTTCCTGGAGTGAAAGAGAAGATAAAGAGTAGTGATGAAGAAGGAAGGAAACATGGAGAGATTGTTGTTTGCCAAGAAGAGCTTGTAAAAAGAACAGTACATAATAAAAACAGCATTGATTTGAACCCCAGGACTGAGCTGGTACAATTGTGTCTGAGGTTTGGGGCTCGTTGGGGGCCCCCTTCTGTCCATAGAACTTAGAATGAATCACCCCTGAATCATCTTAATAGCATTACCGAATACCGCTACGTATGCTGAGCTGCAAAATTTCTGTGAGACACCAAACTGCCCAAGGCACCCCAGAACTGTAGACACTATCCACAGTCCATGATCTTTACTACATAGTGTCTTACAGATAAAATACCACCATTCACTTTACACTTTGTAATAAATTAAAGCCAGGACAGCCTGTGTGAGACAGTGGTAAGATGTGCACCAGTCAGCCAGCAGTTTCAGGCTCACCATTTCTGAACATGTTTTTGATTTTCCTGATTCATCCTTGCTGTCTGCATGTTCTCCTGATTACGGTGTGTGTGTGGGTGTTCTGCTGACTTTTCCATGCAGGTTAGGTCAATTCGTGATTCCAGCTTGGCCCTGAAGTATTGTGAGCGTGAGAGTGTGTGAGAGGCCCCCCTGCAATGGACTGGTGTATTGTGTTCCTTGTTGACAGTGTTTGGCAGGATAGGCTGCAGACCTTTGAGACTTTAAAATGGCTTGAGTGTTAGAATGTCATATTATGTTGTGTTTCCATTCTTTTTGTGCTTAATGTTTTCAGAACGGATGATTGATTAAATACTCCCCATTAAAAAGGGACAGTGACACCATACAGCATCCACACCAATTACAAACACAATGGACCCTGCAGCAGACTGGTTTTTACACGCTTCCTTGGCTAACAGCCACCCTGCGGGCGATGCTGAAGGGGGTAACGAATCTTTTAGGTGAAGATGTCACAACATCAGATAATCTTTCTAAGGATTAAATGGGGGCACATAATGCTGTTTATATTGCTAACTACAAACAGGCTCTCCTCTGAGGGGCCTCTGTAGCTCTTTTGATGTCTGTTTCTGGTTTAGCCAGCATTTCCTGGCTTGTTTGTCCTCACACAATGCACAGTGTAAGAACTCTGGAAGATCAAAGGCATTAGCATCCTTCTCCCAGCATCAAAACAAGAAAGGGAAACAACTTTGGTTGCTCGTAATGACCAGGGCTAAGGTAAAAGTTCACATTCTGCCATTTTCTTTTTGTATCATTTTTTTTTTTTTTTTATTTAGAAAAATCAAAAATATGCCCCAAAATATTTCCAGCTGGATACAATTAAAAATTTCTCAGCCCAAAACACATTTGAATTTTTACAGACTTTTCTGGTCTTTTTATTTCCATGTGTCTTCTAATTTAGGCAGAATTAAATCCATGCCTTCATACTGAGTCCATTGTATTTGTAGGTTTTTATGCTCACATGATAGGGTGAGTTGAGGCAAAATTGGGACACGCCACACAGCACACTGCACTCTTTGCTCATGGTGGCTCACTGGCTTTTCATTACGGGTTTCTCAATTCTAAATATGAACATAAAGGCACCATTTCTGCACTGTGGTTTTCATGGAATATGCAACTTGCAGTTCACGGCCTTGAAGATTTGACTTGCTTAGCAAGCTTGACAGAAGTTATTAAAAGAACTTTATGCAATTGAGCTTGCAAAGAAATAATGCTTTTAAAATTTGCACTGACTTATGCTAAATAGCCATAAAGAAATTATACAAGCAAACATTCCTAGTAGTAGTAGATGTAGTAGCAGTAGAGCTGTGAGGTGTACAGAGTACAGCGAAATTATTACTCACATGTCTGACTGTTCAAGTACATCCAGTCTCTGGCTCCATGATAAAAAATACCACTTGCTCAGTTAAGCTTCCAGTTCCAGAAACCTTGTGGAAAAAAAAAAACCCTGTATAGTTAGAACATGTCTTGCATGTGCATCTGTGGATCACCTTATTTGCTCAGATCAAATATTTGATACCACTCAGGGACAAGAGGGGGCATTGCCATTAACAGTCTCATCTCTTCACTCCGCAGCTCCAAGAAGACGCCGCTTGAGGTCCAGTGACCCCTCCCTCATCTTACTGAGATGCCCCACCCCTTTTGATCCAAACCATATAAAGGCGCCCCTTCCCAGAAGGAGGCATCTGAATCTTGACCCGAGCTGCAACAGGACAAAGCTCTGCAGACAGACCCTTAACAGAGAGCTATCAGAGGCTACAATTCTTTTGCTTTATTCTCCTGCGCCATCGAGTGCCTGTTTATTTTGCTGCTAAAAGGCATTTTGTTTATTTATTTTTTTCATTATTAAATTAGGAGGAGTGTCTCTGTGTTCTTTCTGAACTAATTTTAAAGAACAATACTGAGATCTACTGTACTAATTATTTTTATAATTTTAACCACTTTAATCATGTCACCTCTTTGGTTCTATCTTTCCTGATAGCTCAAACTTCTCAGTCCTGGAACCAGTCTAGTTGCTCTTCTCTGGACTTTCTGTAGTGATACTATGTCTTTTTTTTTTTTTTTAATTTGTACACAATACTACAGATGAGGCCTCACTAGTATGTTATATAACTTAAACATAACCTCCCTTGACATGTACTCCACACATTGTGATATCACCTAACATTCTTTTAATATTCTTAATGGCCTAAGCAAAGGTTTATGGACATGCAGGTGGTGGGTGTAACAGAACAAGATGCAGAGAACAGACAGATATGGAAGAAGATGATCCGCTGTGGCGACCCCTAACGGGACCAGCCAAAAGAAGAAGAATGGCATCAGTACCCTGCCCGGATGATGACAGTGATGAGGTCAGTATGACTCCTAGGTCCTTCCTCAAGTTTTAGACTTGTATGAACTTGTTTGAATGTTACAACCTAACATTTCTACTTCCTATTTTTAATACTTTACATGTGCTACACTAAATCTTATCTTCCACAACTCTTCCCAAGCCTTAGTCTGTCCATGTTCTTCTGTAATGATTCGACTAATTCTAGATTAGCTGACATTCCACCCAGTTTCGTATCGTCGGCAAACTGAACCTGGTTGTTCTTTATTTTCCTATTCAAACCATTTATGTACTGTATATTAGCACTGTCCCCTGAGGGACACCACTTTAAACATCACTTAATTCTGAAAAAGCTCCTCACACCATGATTCTCTGGTTCCTGTTTGGGACAATTTTGCACCTATCTACACACAACAACCTGAACTCTCACTTCTTTTAGTTTGAACACTAACCTCTCATGTGGTATCTTATCAAATGCTTTCTGAAAGCCAAAATAAATAATGGCACATGCACCTCTCTTACCATAAGCTTTTGTTGTTCCCTCTTAGAATTCCAGCATGTTAATAAAACACAACCACCCTCATTTGAACCAATACTGACTGTTCCCTAACACTCCTGCTCTTGCTTTGTGCTGCTCAATCTCTCCTTAATAATTCCTTGCATTATTTTACCAGATAAGCTCAGAAAAAAAAAATGTCTAAAGGATAAATAAAAAATGCTCCCCATCCATTTCATAGAGGGTATTTTCACAGAGTTAGACATATAAATCATACATCTGGAGATAATCAGGAGTGAATTTAACTTAAAAGTGGGTGGATACATTCAGACTGCTCGCTTAGTTTGAAATTTCTAAACCAATACAACGTCTCATGAAGGCGGAGCTCAGAGTAGGGGCGGGGGATTTAAAGAGCAAAAAGTAACTGTGTGCTTGTTTAACATGGCCTGACTGAAAGCAAGCCTGTTCTCACAATGGAAACACCTTCTGTGGCGGAAAAGTCTCCTACAAAGACCCCGGCTAAACATTTTAATGTGTATTTTTGTGCGGTCGATGCATTGCATGTGTTAAAAATAAACATAATGTGTTGCAAAGGAAAAACCTTTCTGTAAAATCAGATTATACTTTGTCATTTGAAGGCATCATTGGGCTAGTGGTAAAAGGGAACAATGCGCTGCTGCTGGCTGTATGTGGTGTCTGTCGCTCTCAGTTATGATGATACTGCTGCAGTGAAGGTGAGGGTGAAAGAAATGGCAGCTACTGTACACCTAAGCAAAGATGAAATGTAAAATATGCATTCAAAATAAATAGTGTGACTGATGCCCCATCCAGGTGTTGTTGTGGCCTTGTGCCCACTGACTGCTGGGACAGGCTCCAGCTGCCCTGTCTTAGATAAACAGGTTAAGAAAATAAAAGGATGGATGGATGGATGGATGGATGGATAGATGGACAAAGAAAATGATGTACCATCACACACAATTACTAGTAGGTGAAAAAAATCAGTTAAATAAGTTGTTAAAGAAGATCCATAGGAAATGTAATTTTCAGTCATCAGTACACCTAAAGCAGTCAATGTGCCTAACACAGCGTTTCTCAACCTTTGAGTATTTGTGACCCGAGTTTTCATAACAGTTTTAATTGCGCCATCCCTAATATTTTTTTGAAATGTAGATGCACATTTATTATACCTACTTAACTTTTATCAACATTTATCTAACTCTATATTTATTGTTCTAGTATCAGAATGTAGTTTAAGTTAATTTGTTTTGGTTTCAACAGATGTTTTTTTCATATTTTTGATTCTTGTTTTCTTTTTTTCACATCTTCGCGCCCCCCTTTTTGTTACTTTGCGCCCCCCTAGGGGGTCCCGCCCCACAGGTTGAGAACCACTGGCCTAACAGGAGTGACATGAGTCCAGCAGAACCATGGACGAGGCAGCACATCATGCAGCGCCTCACTGCATGTCTAAATGAATAACTAAAATAACACAACTGTCTAACTGGAAAAGTCACACATACCATTCCTGAATGTGGTCATCACAGAGTTTCCATAAACACTTGTAGTCGTCTGAGGTAAGAACACGTTGATAACAATGATAAATGATGGGGCGCCAATCCGGCTATCCCTGTTTACCTTAAAACTCAAAAGAAAACTGAGCTTGATGACGTAATTACAGAAAGAAATGCCACCCTCTGGTGTTCTTAACAGAAAAGTGCTGCCTATCAAGGCTTCTTGTTATGTCTTTCCAGCTCTTGTGTCAACAAGTGACACCTCATTCTGGAGTGCTGGGCTTTTATGGTCTGGGGGCTGGAGGGACAGATTCAGTTGTCTCTTACAAGGCAATTTCTCAGTGCTGCAGAAGTAAAGGAAGATGACACAGTAGCACTCCCTTTCAGACCTCGGTGGTATTACATAACTGGGAGGAACCTGGAAGATGACCCGCTGACACAAAAGTGTGACACACTATTTGCTGCTCTTTTGCCATGTGGTGAAGCAATAGTTAAAAAGACAGCAAACTATAAATTAATCGGGAAGCTTCTTTTCTATTTTCTCTCTTTGTCAAGTCTTTTGTTCAGTTTCTTTTACTCTCTCCCCGTCATTCCCTGCTTATTTTACATAGTAGTCTAAGGACAAATGGGCCACTGCAACCCCAAGCATTTAAAATGCGTCGACTGGAGGAAATGAGACTGGTATTTAGAAAGAAACCCTGCAGATGGAAAAATTTCAGCCACACATTTTGCTGCTATTCATAAAACAGACTTTTCGAGAATCACATCTGGCACTGTGGGACTAAATAACAGAATATACAGCAATGGTGTGTGAAAATTAGAATAAGGTGGCAGTATAAGCTGGTGCCGCTAGAGGGCAGTACTCTACTATGGAGCGGTTCAAAGGGACTAAGGTGCACATCTGGTTCCAGGGGATCTAAAATGTGCCTTATGGGTTTCAAACCACCTTAGGACAGCAAAGTTTTTTACTCCTGTGAAGGACTAAAAAAAGAACTGAGAACCTCTGACGAGGAAAGAGGAAGATGAAGAAGATTTAAACATATTCAAATTAACCTCTCTGTGTTTGTAACTGCCCTGCTTTCCCTTCAGGTAAACCTCGTGTGTCTGAAGTAGCTTCTTTTGCTTAGGTCAGAACTGTTTATTGTACTCTTCTTAAACTCACATATGCTCAGATAACATGCTTATCAAAGTTTACCATTTTTTTTTCACCTTTTTCTTGCTGTTTCACCTGATGTGTGAAGGTGTGCCAAGGCTGCCAAAATGGGACTGCCGTAGTAACCTTTGTTCTTCATCTAAAAAGGAGCCAGGGCAAAAGGAAAAACAGAAAACCTTTTTTTTTCCAGAATAGGTAATAATAATCAGGTCCTGATACAAATCAGATGTTCAGACTCCTTTCATTCAAAGCTTTTGTTACATATAAATAATAATTTTGTTTTTTGAACTCTGTAATTATCAACGTTTCTATTTAAGTCTTCTCTGGCAAGGCTTTCAGCTTGCCAGCCAGCAATACAAATCTAACAATACAAATGTTCATCCCTATTGGGATCTCATGCCCAGAGGTGTAGGGCCAGACAGAGCCTGAGATTTTCCTAGTGGTGCAGATGTGCTGAGGAGGGAGACTGCAGGGAGGTGAAGCTGGAAATTGCACTGCTCTGCACTTTGTTTGATGAGCCTGTTGGTAAGAAAACAGAAAGTGACAAACTTGATTCAACAAGAATGGGTGCCATCTTTGAGAGAGTGGAAAGGCGCCTTGGTGGCATATAGACTTAATTTGATATTTTATAATGAGTTCTCTAATTTTACTTTTCAACTTTTCCATTATGCAGTACAGCAGCACAGTGATTAGCACAGTCTGTGTGGAATTTTCAACTGTTGTCAAATATTGTCTGTTACACTGATGTCTGGGATTTGATGAGGACAATCCAGAACAATGGCTTTTTTATTGTGCCCATAAAAAGTATTTACCCCCTTAGAAGTTTTCACATGTTGTTGTTATTCAACATTTAATCACAGTGGTCGTAATTTGGCTTTTTTCACACTGATCAATAGAAAAAGACTCTTTAATGTAATAACAGATCTCTGCAAATGTATCTAAATTGATATCAAATATAAAACACAAGTAATTTATGACATAAGTATTCATCCCCTTCAAGTCAGTATTTTGTTACAGTGGACATGACAGCGTTGAGTCGGTGTGCACAGGCCTCTCTCTCTATCAGGTTTGCCCATCTGGGCACTGCAATTTTCCTCAATTTGTCTTTGTAAAGCTGCTTAAGCTCTGTGAGGCTACATGGGGATTGGGAGTGAACAATCTTTGTCAAGTCTAGCCACAGATTCTTAGTTTGATTGAGATCTGTATTCTGACTCTGCCCTCTCCACGACGTTAAGATTGTTGCCCTTAGGCATTTGATGTTTAACTTTGGCTTTATGCTTAAAAACATATCTCCTCCCAAGGTGAAATTTCTTGCAGACTCTATCAGGTTTTCTTCTAGAATTTCCCTCTGTTTTGCTGCATTCATGTTACCTTCTACCCTCACAAGCGTTCCAGGGCCTACTGCAGAGAAGCATTCCTACAGATGGTGTGTTTTTTCATAACTGGGCAGGGTTTGGCTTATGCTTGTGACAAACGTGGTATTTAGTCTAATGGCCAAAAAACTCAATTTTGGTCTCATCAGACAAGAGAACCTTCTTCTAGCTGACTTTAGAGTATCCCAAGTGGCATCTGACAAACTCTAGCCAAGATGTCATGTTTTTTTTCCTTTGCCACTCTTCCATAAAGCTGGACACAGGTGTCATTTGCACAGTCTCTACAAACTGAGTCACTGCATCTTGTAAATCCTTCAGAATCCTCATAGGTCCCTTAGTGTCTTCCCTCACTAGTCTTTTTAATGCACCATCACTGTTTTAGTGGATGATCTGTGGCAGATTTACAGCTTTGTCATTCTCTTTCCATTTCTTCATGACTGATTTAACTGGACTTCAAGGCATATTCAGTGACTTGGACATTTTCTTGTTTCTGTCCCCTGGCTTGTGCTTTTCAATCACCTTATTATGGAGTTCCTTGGAGTGTTCATTTGTCTTCATTGTGTAGGTTAGGCAACAATAGTGACTCACCACTTTGACCTCCTATACAACAGGAGCATTTATACTACAATCAATGGAAATCCCTTGACTACTTCATTTCTGACTTTAAGCTTTGTGTTCATCTTGCCCTCTTAGTTTCTGGTTGCTCTCTCAGTAGTGACCTTTTGCTTTCCCTGACCTTGTCTTTCAGCTCCTCTGTTATCTCCTGGTCTTTCTCGGATCACAATGATCATTACAATAATGGTTGTTTCCATAGTATGTTGAGTAATCATCACATCATTGAGTCAGAAGTCAGAAATTAAGTCAAAAAAAAAAGAACCCTAATGCTAGGGCCTACTAGGAAACAAAGGTAACTACCTCTAGGTTGTTAGAGGGATGTTTCATCCACTGATCGGTGCCATATTTACATCATCAGATTTGTCAGTTTTGACATGATGGGAACCAAGATGGCATTGCGTAAACAATCAGAATAAAATGGTGTGAGAAAATGAGTCTCAACACACTGGAAAGGTTTGGGGCAGCCACCCGTATATTGTCCCTAGCTGCAAAAGATTTACTGAACACAAGTTGTTGTCAGGTTGAGTTCCAGGATTGAACTGACAAGGCTTTGGAAAATGCTGGCTTTATAAGCCATGAACCGGAAGTGATGTCAGTCTGGGTGCCGGAACAAGAAGTGATATTAAATCAGGCAGGTATTTCCGTATTTGGTCTGTTGAAATAACAGAGGTAGGTTTAGTGCACCCCGTCACTCCCTGGTCTGGCGGGTAATTACCACCACTGCAGCTTCTTCCTAGTTGCACGTGTGTGACAATGGCAACAAAATACAACTTTGTAAATTCAAAACCCATTGTGAAACTAACATCCTCATGTATAAAAACCCCAAATCCTCATGTATAAAAAACTTAAAACTGACAAATCATACACATACACGTCAGTAATGTTACAAAAGATTAGCATTTGTGATCTAAAATTTGTAAATCACAAGTGTCTAGCAATTGTGATTTACAGTATATACCTCTTGTTTCAGAATCATGTCAACATCTGAGCTGAAAAGCAAGTGTCATGATATTGGATTTCAAACACTAAAGCCTTCAGAGATTCATTCTTGTCCAGTCAATTTGTATGACGACCAGTTCGCCTCACAGTGATGAACTATAGAATTCTGTTGGTATCATGCTGTCTCTCAAAGATGTCCCAAGGTCTGGACAGACTTCAACATCGGTGAAAGAAGAAAATGTTCTCACAGTGGAGAGAATCGTAATGAACAGTCAGAGAGTGATAATATGTGAGATAACACACACTACAGGGCTTTCTTTTGTGTCAGTTGAATCCAATCATCATGAACAGTGAGCAAGGTCAGTGTACACTGATGGCCATAAGGTTGGCTCCTGATAAGAAATATTACTACATCCAATGTTTCATGAACATTCTTGAACAAATACACTTGGACTAGAAGTTTAAGAAACATTGGGAATGAAACATAATTACAACAATCAAAACACGGTAAATCTCCAACTCCACCAAAATTCAGGGTCTAAACCTTTTTCAGCAAGATAATGTACAAACCTGCCGACCATCCCTTCTCTGCTTTATGATAATACCACCACCCACACTGCAACGGTTGCAGGGACTGACACATGGACTTAAAGAGACACTTCACACACCAAATGTTCTAGACCTGGCCTCACATGAGTACCACAATGTTCTCCAAACTCATGGGTCATCTCTGTGATATGTACTACACCAATGATGAAAATGTCAAGTACATTTCAGAGGAGTGGTGGTACAACCAAGACAAAACATTCAATTTTAGGAGCACTGAAGAGTTTTGTGAGATTTATGGGGTCATAAATGTAAAGATTTATAGTGTTGTTATTATCAGGTGTACAGAGTATAGTGAAATTGTTCTTTGCACATCACTGGTGCTCAATAAGCTGCTCATTATTCTAGACAATGACTCTCATCCTCTTTATGAGATCTTGGTTAAAAAGAGGAGCATCGTCAGTAACATACTAAGACAATAATTCTGATCCATTACTAACCCTCCTCTATTCTGATTCTCTTGGTGTCACTGCAATACCGTCAAACTTTTTTTCCTGCTCATGGAAAAGGTGCCTGAGATACTGGGAACTCTGGAATGAACAGATGTAAAGATTCTGTTGTCAGATTAGACAGTCCAGCATCGACTTAACTGTAGAATGCTTAGGAGGAGGGTGGGTGGTTAGTTGGCCGAGGTTTCCAAGACTCAAGGATTGTGTGTTGCTTTGTCTGTGTGAACCTCTAGGGGGCTCACAGTTCCCCAAACAACTGACACAACAGACAGAGGGACAAGTCGTTGCAACACACGTTTTATTTTTAAGGGGAAACGCTTGTCTTTCATTCCCCCCTAACCACCCAGAAGTGCTGGTTGCATTAATGCACCAGGGTTAAGCTTCCATGCTCTAGACCCATGGCAAGCCTGGGCGGCTGCCCTCTGTCGCCCGGGGGGAGGTATTGCACCATAGGTCAGGTAGGAGTCCTGGCTGTCCATTACATCTGTTATAACTGACCTACAGCTAACCTCCAGAAGTTTATTATCCTGAGGTATGCTACTGACTGAAGTTTTTATTTTCCTCTCCTCTGATGTCAACTGGCCATAGTTTAACAATTATTTAATAGATTGATATTGTTAGGCTCCATTTATATTAATCATTTTCAAACTACTTTGTCTCTTTATGTCCTCAAAAAGTTTGTGTTTGAATTACCTAAGAACTTGTCACAGTGAAGAGTGCAATACAAATTTAAATGGAATTGAGCTAAACTGCATTAGTCCAGTGAGCACTATGTGAAGTCTTTCCTATCTTCAGCCATCAAGCTCTAAAAGGAATCACCCCGTGGCCATTTGTTCTCTGTTTGCTGAAAGAGTCTGTCTAGTACACATGTTAAATCATTTTAAACTCAGTCTCATTTTGGCTATTTTCTGCTGCTTTTGTTTAACTGGCTATAACCTCATCATACTTCACTCAGGATTCATGTTCTACTTCTCAAAATAAAGATCAGATATTTCTGTTTCAGAATTTTTACAGCTGGAGAATTAGTTATATTGTACATATATGTCACAGCAGAATAAGCTGCAAAAATCAGTCATGTTTATACCAAAAAATGAACTTTGAATGTTATTCTTATTTCTATAGGTGTTGAATTAAGCTTCCAAACAATATAAAAGTTTCTGTGAATGTGTCAAGAACAACCCAGAAAAAATGTTATGAAATAACTACAATTAATATATCTAGTTTTAATTTTTTTGAAGCAATACAAAAGCACAATTCTTTATTTTCCACTTTTACTGTTTTGATATAAGTGTTTATAGCATAAATGTCCATTATTGAAAATGTATGGCCTATGTATTATTTTGAAGGGGAGAACTTATTCTTTCAGAATGTATATAGTGAGTAAGGAAGTTATACTGTGTATCCATAATACAACACCAATAGTTGCAAGATCCAAACACACCTTTACAAAAACAAAACATTTTCTGAAATATAGAAAATGAAAAATATAGAAGTGGGATTTGGAGTAATTTGAAAGCTGAAACACCCCTCTCAGCTAGTAGATAATAGCCTGTACAATCATTTGTACTCAATTGAATCAGGACGTTAAAAAAAGAAGGACCGGGGGCTGGCAGGTGCAGTTTGGCCATCTTTGAGGGAGGAAAGAAAACATTGCGATGTGGCATTGGGGCATGCAATATGACATTTTAATGGCAAAATGCAGTACTTTAATTGTAGCAGTGAGTAATCAAATTACTGTGTGAAGTTTTTTAAATTTTGCATTAACGTTATGTCCCTCCAGAGGGCCCAGAATAATTAAGCTGTTTACAGTAAATGATAACATTTAATGATACTATGAGCAGTTTATGGTGTTAATGACAGACATACTATATAATATTAATACTGTGAAATTGTAACTGATAAAATTATGTACAGTTCTAATCACTTTACACTAGTACCATAAATTCGTTCATATCCTGGTAGATATAGACAATTCTTATATGTGCATTGTATTTGTTCTTTTTTGTCTGCTACTGTAACCATACAATTTTCCCTTAGGAAATAAAGATCTATCTATCTATCTATCTATCTATCTATCTATCTATCTATCACCACTGACTGGCAGCATGATTAATGAGGAGAATTACTTTACTTGAAAACTTCTGCCTTCCATATCTTAAAAATCTCAGCGTATATTTATTATATTATTAAGTGCTTTGAGTAGTGAGAAATGTGCTATATAAATGTTAATTATTATTATTATTGTAAATAGATATTACAATTCAATATTCCCTTGAATACTCTTACAATTTCCAATATGCACATTTTTCAGCAAAATTTTTATTTTCATTAAGGTCTTGAAAGCATTCCTTTCATTGGGAAAGCTGCATGTTATGTTTTTTGTTATTTCTCACTTTGAAGCGCTTCTTTGTGTCTATAAATTATATCCAAATGCTGACAATTAATAGTGAACAGAGCAGATACCAGTGGAAAAAACTACGAATGCTAAAGGACAGCAGCTATTTTTCATGTGCCTGTTTATAAATAACAACTTAAGTAAACAGAACATAAAAAATAATAAATAAAAGAATTCTTAATCATCAAACACACAGATTCTTTCTTCATTGAGTAAACATTAAGCATAACCAGTTTGTGATTTCTAGACTGATACATAAGGATGTAGAAACTGAGGAATTACAGCTTGCCTAATGAACGTAGGAGTCCGATTAAAAGAAGAATTTGGTTAGGATGAAAGCATGCGGCCATAGTGAGCCCTGAGGACAGAGCTTTCACACTCAGCATACAATCAGTAGGAATGCACTGAAGGGGAAGCGCAAGGATGATTAACATCCACAGGTTATGGTGGGCCAGTCTGGACAAAAGTCCAGGGCCAATTTCTGACTCCAGTCATATGGCATGTGTATTCATGTTCATAGGGATTATGCTAAAAAATAAAAATTATTTAGATTTGCTAATTTTTGAGCATCCTCATATATTTATTTTAGTTTCTTTTTTTCTTTTTCTTGCCTGTTGTGATGTAACACAAAACATCTTCCACTCATTCTTGCAGAATTCTATATATATTTTGCAAATATGTGGTTGACACTGTAAAGCGTTATTTCCTATCACTTCTGAACATTCACTTTTACCATTTAACTTTAAGAATCAAAACACTTTGAGAACATCTTGTGGCTTTGCCATTTGTGTCATTGTAGCTTTTTGTGTTCTTTCCCTATCTGAACTTTGTAATAGGCAAAAAAGTGGAAAGGCCTGTACCTCTTAGGAATAATACATTAGACATTTAAAAACAAGAAAGGGATGTTAGGCTTTGAATGGGCAAAGTTGTTGCTGTATTTATGATTTCAGTTTTCCTTTTCTTTGTTGCTTTGGCTAAAAAAAAGTTTTTCAGTTGAGGAATCTGGAAAAGATTATTGACTATGAGCTTCTCTCACACTCTCAGATCTGATAAATGACATAAACAGTTTAAAAGTACAACAAGTTCAGTCACAGTCTCAGCCCTTTTTTATTTTTTCCATTCTGTTGTGGCACATAAAAGATGAGCCATCAGACAGAGAAGCCTAATTCCTTGTTGCTGTGTCATTTGCAATGTACTTCCAGGTGAGTGCTTATTGGTTATCAGCTCTCATGCACACAGAGCCCCGTCCCTACGACTTAAGACAAAATCAAACCTGCTTAATTCTGTCACAGTGAGTCAAGGACTAGTTGAACTGAGTCACAGGGGATGTCACACAGGAATGCGCTGTGATTGTATTCAACTTGCTAAGATTATGGAAATGAAATCTGTGAGTGTAAAGTCATATGATGTGCCAGGTCCTTCAGGACTGAAACTTCCAGTACTAATTCTGCAAGTCGGGATTTGTTTGACTGGAAGAGGCAGTCTCTCCACTCAGAGGGTGACAACTTAAGTCTTCTATCAAACATGACTGAAGCCTAAACCTTAAGACAAATGTCTCAAATCCCTGTGGGTGTAAAGAGTTTGGTAATCAGTATTACTTACCACTGAGTCATGGTTGTAGCTCTTAGAGAAAGCAAACAATCAGATAAAAGGAAAGTTACAATGGGTGGAAAAGACTTTAAGGGGGTTACAGAAAAATAAGTGATTTCCAAAGTCCCCTGATTGCAATAGAGGTACTGAGGTAAGTTATAGAAAAAGAGTAAATTATTTTTGTTTTCAGTTTGCTTCTGTTTTCCGCATTTTCCAATGTGTTGATCCCGCTTTAAATCTTTGAGAAAAATTCCTAATAATATGGATTACAAAAAACATTACTACGTCATCTTATACTACAAAGTAATGGGAAACATTGCTTGTTATTTGCTTTAGTCAGTGAGGTGTTGTTAAGAGATTAAGAAGTAGAAGAGCTGCCATCTCAGTTCAGTGAGCCTGTATATCATTGTCACAATTTAGCAAGACTTCAGGATTTAATTTTTTTATATCAGCAGTTTGGAAGTTCATTTGATTTTTTTTTAAACCCACCCTGTTGCTGTCACACCAGCTCAGACCTCACCCATATTGTTCGTAAAAGCTCAAGTCTGTTAAGTTTCCATGAATGGCATGTGTTACTGTTGCTTTAAGGCACTTACACCACAGCTACCTAAAGAATCCATCTCCATTCCTGTAAATTTCCAAATTTACATGAGGGGTAATTATTGAAGCAGCTGGGGTCTTCCATTACTGGGACTGCCTTTTTTCACCCTCAGGCAATCCAATTTCACTGGCAGATGGCCTCACTGTTTCCGTTGCATAACACAGTATGGAAGGAGGAGGATATGCCTGTTATACAAGAAGAACCAGCAGTAATGAATATGGCAAAAAGTGAGCAAATGCCACATCCATTTTTACTTCCTGTCTACCTCCCATCCTTTCCCATGATGTGGCTACTTACAACTAAAGCTTTAAATGCCATTCCTTCCAAAACCCACCCCCCCTACAAGTTTTACCAGTTCCCCAGGAAGAGACTTTGAAGAGGCAAATAAAAGCCCTTAGTGGCTTTATGGGCAGATGCCTTTTCTTTTTTTAGTTTCTCACTCTTCTATGGACTGTTAATGAGTTAATGCTCTGGCTGTTAGCCCAGTGAACAATAAGCCCAAATTATTTTCATCTATTGTTTTGCATCTTCATTTATCCATCAGCTCCACCATCTTTTGCAGCTTATGCCTTTCTTCATTTATTGCCAAAGCTATAATTCATGAGTGCAGAGATGTGGACACACAACACCTCTTAAAGCCATTTTTGTAAGGCACCACATTATCATGCCCAGTGGAATTTAGGGCAGTCTGTTCAGCACAGCATCCAGATGTTGCTCATCTGCTAACGATCTCCAATGCTGCAGATGTGCTGACCAGTGTGTCAGTGGGAGAGCAACGGGCTTCAATTTCCAGCTGTCAGAAAATAAGGCTGCCGTGTGCCTTCAGGCGCTGACCAAAGAGCAATGTGGGCCACTTCTCATGCCTCTTTATGTGCAAGCAGAGGGCTACAAAAAAAAAAAGATCTGAAATGTGCTAGCAAAACATAACATGTCCTCTCAGATGGCAACACAAAGTATGATGTGCAAAAGTCCACCTGATGAAGAAGCAATAATATGCCAGGATGAGACATTTTATTGAATGAAAAGGAAAGTTCACCCCAGAATTGCACTACAACTTGTTTTTTTTTTTTTTTTTTTTTCTCATATGGTACAGCAGTCAGCCACCCAGAAGTCGAACTTCATTGAAGTGGATATAAAAGTGTGTGGCCACGTCCATCAAAATGAACTACATAACACTGTCACTTAGTGCACAGCTTATAGAGTAATGGAGCCATATTAAATTCAGTTTATTTTTGTACAGCGCTTTTCACTGAGTGCAGGAGTGACAAGTTCACAGGTAGATACAAATATTAACTTTACAAATTACTAATTACATTATGAGTACACATCAAGTCACAGATTTGTTTTAAAAACACAGGAAACAAAGTGGCTCAAAACATATTAACATAAATGTAACATGACAATATCTATCCATTAATTCATTGTCGAACTATGGCTGGTTGACAGCATGGGAGAAGAAATATAAAAAATCCATTAACAGAATCCCTGGAGAAAATAAACTTCTGATGAATCCACAGTCAATTGTAAGAAAAAAAGTCAAACATAAAGTCAGAATTCTAGAGATCTGGGCCAAATGATTGCCCACTTGGTCCTGTGCATTCTACAATAGTGTTGATCAGTCCAATAGGAAGACAGAATCATTACTTCAGATGATTCCAATGTCCCCAGTAACTCCAATGACTTTTCCATGGGCAGGAAAACAGCTTGGTGGTAGAGCTGTAGCACAAAGGGCAAAAGCATGATAAGTAACAGAGGGGGGTTAATAAAGGGTTGATTGTTATTGTACTTCTTATATTTTTGTAGTGAAAAGTCAAGCAAAATGACACCTTTTATTGGCTAACTAAAAAGATTACAATATGCAAGCTTTCGAGGCAACTCAGGCCCTTTCTTCAGGCAAGATGTAATGTTTATATTTTTGTATAAATGTCTGTCAAACAGATAATTAGATTCTCTAGTCAGGGTGTACCAGACTAAAGTTGTGCTCTGCAGCTTGGACTTAAAAAGACCGAAGGGGTACTACTTTTATATAACCAGGCAGAAAGTTCCATAGCTTTGGGGACCTGTAACTAAAAGCTTGACATCTCACAGTTGTTTTCTTCTTCTTCCTCTTGATCTTTTCCCACTTCTCTGTGGGGTCAATGTACTTGATCATCCTTCTCCAAACAGCTCGGTTCTGCACCACCTCACCAGTCAGACCCCTTTCCTTCAAATCTTCTTTTACTTTTTCGATCCACCTCTGCTTTCGCCTCCTTCACTCTCTCTTTCATTCCCATCACTCTTTTGCCTACATATTCATTGTCTCTCCTCATCATTTGTCCATGCCACTTCAGTCTACTTTCCTGTACTTTCTTACAGATTTCTCCCACTTTTGCTGTACCTCTGATGATCTAATTTCTTATTCTGTCCTTTTCTGTAACTCCACACATTCATCTTAACATTGCAATTTCTGTCACATCTAACTCCTTCTCCTGTGCTCTCTTTACTGCCCATGTATCAGCTCCATACATTATTGCTGGTCTTGCTACTGTCTTACAAACCTCACCTTTAACCTTTGCCTTAATTCTATGATCACACAATACTCCTTATACCTTCTTCGAATTGTTCCATCCACACTACGCTCTACGGGATGACTATGCAACTAATTGTCCATCTTGGTCTACCACTGTTCCTAGATATTTAAATTTATCCACCATTTTCAATAGCTGTCCTTGCAGGATATCGTCTGAATCATCATCATTATTCTTAATCATCATTAACCCCCACTATTATTTTATTAATCATTGGAATCTTAACTAGCTTTATATCTTGAGATCTTCATGCGCAGAGTGGTTTGTAGTTTGTAATGCTAAGTTCAGATAGTTAAACAACAACAACAACAAAATTTATTTATATAGCACATTTTCATACAAAAAAGTAGCTCAAAGTGCTTTACATAATGAAGAAAAATAAAAGACAAAATAAGAAATTAAAATAAGACAACATTAGTTAACATAGAAAAAGAGTAAGGTCCGATGGCCAGGGAGGACAGAAAAAACAAAAAAAAAAACTCCAGACAGCTGGAGAAAAAAATAAAATCTGCAGGGGTTCCAGGCCACGAGACCGCCCAGAACCCTCTGGGCATTCTACCTAACATGAATGAAATAGTCCTCTTTGTATTTAGGGTTCTCACGGACGGACTTGATGATGACGGTCATGCAGACTTCTGGCTTTTAATCCATCACTGTTGGAACATCATGGTGCTTTGAGTAGATGATGGTGCCGCAAGCCACCACCAAAAGGACACCGGAAAAAGAAACAGAAGAGAGAGTAGGGGTTAGTACAGATTTTAGAGCCACCATGAATAGTTATTATAATGAACTGGATATACAGAGTATCAGGATTAAATTACAGTGAAGTTATGAGAAAGCCATGTTAAAATAATGTGTTTTCAGCAGTTTTTTGAAGTGCTCCACCGTATTAGCCTGGCGAATTTCTATTGGCTGGCTATTCCACATTTTTGGTGCATAACAGTAGAAGTCCGCTTCACCACTTCTTTTAAGTTTTGCTCTTGGAATTCTAAGGAGACACTAATTTAAGGATCTGAGGTTACGATAGGAAACAAGGCTTTGGTCATTTAAGGGTTTATACTTATATATGTAAGAAGGGGGATTTTGAAATCAGATCTAAACTTAACTGGAAGTCATATGTTCACATTTCTAGATCTTGCAATGATTCTTGCAGCGACATTTTGAATTATCATGAAACTGAATAAAGAATGATTTAAATACCCTGTGAATAACACATTAGAGTAGTCAATCCTACTAAAAATTCAAAAATGACTTTCTCAGTATCCCCTGTAACCACAAGGGGCCACCACTGAGCCCCAAACCACAAACACAGCAATACCCATCACAATTCCAGTATCAAATGCAGAACTTTATTTGACAAAGTGGTACCTTCTTCATACAACACCAGAAGAATACAATATACAGTACAATTCTCCTTCCTCCTCCAAAAGAGCTTTGCCCACTGTTTCCTGACGCTGGCTCAATTCCAGTGAGGTGGTGAGCACTCTTTTAAAGTTGATCCTGTCCAAGTCATTCCATGTTGTGTGGAAACCAGGGCAGTCCTCCCTAGGCAGTGCCCTCTGCGGTCCCCTAAGACCGTAACAGAGCTACATCACTGGACTCCAATTCCCATTCCACCCTGTGGATGTCTTAAACTGGTTCAGCCTTGAGCAACAATGCCACCTGTTGTGTGGGGGAGTGAACTGCTCTGGGTGAGCCCATTTGCCCGATCCTTCCATTATGGCCTCCTCGCCAGGATGCCTGTCCTTCCTTCTAGGCACTTACACTTCCATATTTTGAAACCATCTTAATATTTGTAAGACAGAAAATAATGGCAGGTTGTAGATAGCTTTGCATTGTTTTTTAAAAGTCAAAGTCAAAGATAATGCCTGCAGCACATTTTGTGCTGATTCAGTAAAACTAACGGCAAGTCCAACTGTGGAAGCGGAGACGTTGTGCAGAATAGTGGGGCTGAATGAGAGGGAGAGCTCAGCTGACATCACCATTTAGCCCTCTACTCACAGTTTCCAGAAGCAATTTCTGCTCAGCCAAGATTGGGGTCTCCTATTAGGTCAAGCTGATAAGAGACTGCTTCAGAAAGTCGTTGTAATCCAGACATTACAGGTTTGGCCACAGGCAGTAGGCACAGTGTAATGAAAGGGCTCATAGTGTGAATCCATGGCAATACAGAAACTGAGTTAAAAAGCGACAGAATATTGTTTCAGTGTGTATCATTACCCTCAGTAAGCAACATTTCATTTTTATTGTATTCAGAGACAAGTCGTTCTCATCCATCTACTCTTTTAGTTCACTGACACAAGTAATTAAGGACAGTATCACAGAAATAATATTTGGTCTGAAAGAAAACTATCGCTGGGTATCATCTGCATATGAGTGAAAATGAATATTAGAAGCATGCAAAGTGAAAGCAGTAAAGGTTTGAATACTGACAACATAGTTAATTCTGAATATAATGCAGCAGTACTGTTAGCATATTTCTGCATGTACTGAAATTGATTTGAACTTAAAAAAGCAAGGATTTTTTATTTTATTTATTTATTTGTTTCTTTTTTTGTTCTTTATTTCGCCATATACTATTTCTTGTATTTGGAGTTTGTTAGTTTTCGCATACCCCTTGGGGTCAGAGCGCAGGGTCAGCCATTGTACAGCGCCCCTGGAGCAATTGAAGGTTAAGGGCCTTGCTCAAGGGCCCAGCAGACTAGGGTCTCTTTTGGCAGTGATGGGGATTCGAACTGGCAACCTTCCTAATTTAATTTTTTACAATGCTGTTGTCAAGGAGAGGTGGGGAGTATGCGCTGATACAGCGCATTGCCACACTCAACCACACAACAAACCACCTCAGGATCCCAGATTAGGATCCAAACACAGCTGTACAACAGGTGACACCTCAGCACCACACTAGTTCGAATGGAGTGGAAAAATGTGAGTTTTTTTTACAGTGGCAAGAGTGTCAGTCCTGCTACCAATCCAGCTTGCAGAGCTGGATGGTTAACATCATACCCAGTGCAGTGCAATTGTAGGATAAGGGTATTGCTTAAGGGCCCAACAGAGTGGAATCACTTCTGGCATTTATAGGATTTGAACCAGCAACCCTCCGACTGGTGGCACAGATCCCTAGCCTCAGAGCCCCTACTCCACCTCGTGGTGTCAAAGGCTGTGCTTAAATGTAAAAACATAATTACTGTTAAATGTTCTTGATCAGAAAATATTGCACCGTTGTTTACAATATGGTTACTGATGCCATACTGTTGATGTTGAGAAGAAGCTGGGCTCACCTAACTCAACAAACCAATGAAGCCCTCTTACAAAACTTTTAGAGCACTTGGAATTTCACACAGCAGTTTATAATATCACCTAAAAATGCATGCACACATATGTCCCGCTTAGTCACCTCTGCATTCTAGCCGCACCACTGGGCACAAAGGAGCAGTCCATATTAAATGCACTATCCACTACAAAGCACAAAAAACTGATGGATGGATGAAGATCAGTAATATGAATGTCATTGTTTTATGACATATATGTAACGCCCTAACATTCAAATCAAATGTCAGTTAAATTTATGAAGAAGCACTGTCCTTTTTAAGTTTTGGGCCCTTCTATGCAATCTGATAACACGAGGAACTATTGGCAAAGGGAAACACAAGTAAGAACTACAAAAAATAAGAAAAAAGCTTCTGACATGGCTTATAAGAGAGCAGTCGCAGTGACACATTAAAAAGGCATATTGACATAGGTATGGAGGAGCCATTCTTGATATCTGCTGAATAATTATTTGGCTGAAAGTCCTCAGTGTTATTGTGTCATAGAGAGGATGTGTAGCCTTGTCCATAACAGCCATCAATTTTGCCTTCATTCTCACCTTTGCCCTTTTCTCCAGCAGGTAGAGTGTGCATCCCATAATAGACCCTGCTTTGTGTTTGGCTTGTTGACTCAGTGAGCCTTTCTTGAGGTGACATTACTGACCCAGCAAACAACTCCAGCTATCACAGGGTTGTAGAATATGCTGTGAATAAAGAACACAAAAAGAGCATAAAGGATTGGGGCACCAGATGGTGATCCCCATGTAATTGGTGGAAAACAACAAAAACAGTTTGATAACAAATCAAGGCAATGTCTTTCCAGAATAAGACTGAGCAAAGATGGGTGTGGAGCTGGTTATAAGGTAGAAGAGGCGGAAGGGATGGGTTGAGACGACTGGAAACCAGAAGTGACGTCAGAACTTATTGTGCTGTCGCTCTTCAGATCTGCAAGTAGAAGAAAAAGAGATGCATTACTTGATAGCACTAAACCTCGACTCAGGGATGAATTACCATTCAACGAGCCCTAAAGTTGTCTTCCAAGTGCACTTTTGTTACAATGTAAAGGATATCACTGCGCACATCAAAGGAGCACAGTCACCTTAGAAAAAGTCTCTGCTCTGTCCTTTCTCATGTAGCTGCTCTGTGTCACTAGACCAGTCCAGCCTGTCACTGATGTAGACCCCCAAGCACTTGTAGCCATGCATTATCTCCATGTACACTCCCTGAATACTGATCAGACATAGCGGCTCTTTGGTCCCCGAGAAAGTCAATAACCCTTTCCTTGGTTTTGCTGATGCTGAGTTGCAGACAATTCCCTTTGCACCAAGAAGTAAAGATATTGTAAAGTATTAGAGTAAGAGATAAACAGTTAGTTAAGCTCTAACAATGATATTCAGACAAACACTTGAAAAGCTAAAGAGATCCAAGTTTAGCACTAAACAAACACTTTGAGGAGGCCTGAGCATTTAACGGTTTGCTTAAGTATAACACATCTTTTTATCGGTCATTTTAGAGACCTGGCCACACTTCATATATCAGTGATCTGTAAATGTTTTTGAATCACACAGCGATGCACACTTTGCTGGTCTCTCTGCAGGGGATGGTGTCAGGACTGGTCTTACCTCTTCCCAGCCCCCCAAATAGCCCTCCCCTAAAGTCCCCTCCCCTGTGCCGTCTATTCTTTTTCTGTAAAACCTTTGAAGTTCTCCATGCTATTGTCTACTGCAGGAAGTGTCCATTTGTCAGCTTCTGAAGTTCACTGACCCCATACCAACTTTACGAGGTGTGAGTGTCAATAGCACTGGTGCCTAGGGGTGGGGATGTGGTGGGGGTGGTATGGGGGTTGTTCTTAAGAACAGGGTGTGAATAGACAGGAGTCAATAGAAACCTACATCTCACATTAATGCTTGTACTGAGATGTGCTCACCTGCAACACTGCACTGTATGTCATTCTATTTGTCATTCATTTTTAGTGTTACTCCATTGTTTGATGGACATTTAAAAGGCAGGTGTAGGAAATGGATGGATGGATGGATGGAATAATGTGGACCTGTCAAGCTGCTCATTTCATCTGTGCTTTACTGAGTGACCTTTATGGTGACCATCATCTCCATATGCAGAAGAGCACAGTATTTATATGGGTATCCAGACATTGTCACACAGAAGATAGTTGTGCTTTGAAATACAAATATTTAACTGACTGCTCATGGAATGAACTGAGTTGACCAAAACTAAATTAAAAATAATTTATTCACAGTAAGTTGATTTTGATTGAAAATAGTCAACATCTATGAATATAGATGAATGGATCAAAATTAAATCACTACTTTATTGTAGCCTCTATGTATGGGTGACTAAAGTAGCACTGTCTTGTGCCTTCAAGGACCCTGGGTTCAAATTCCAATCTGCTTACTGTCTTGATTGAGTTTGAATGTTCTTAATGTGCTCACTTATGCTAATTTCTGTTTATATCTGAAAGATGTACACATTAGGTCACATAGTGAGTCTAAATCAGCCCAGAACAAGGCACTGTGAGTGTGGCCATGAATAGACTATGTTCTGATTCAGGGTGGTTTCCTGCCCATACCTTGTGCTGTCAGATAGGCTCTGGCTCCCTATGGTACTAATTTGGACAAAAGTTCAGAAAATAAATGAAAAACGTAAACTGGACTGGGGTGGTTAGAGCTGTTGCGTGACATCTTCAGGGACCTGTGGTCAAAGTGTAATCTTTGCATGTTCATCCTTTTCTGCACATATTGGTTTCTTCCCCCATCCCAAACATGTGAAATGTGAGCAACTTTAATAGTATGCTGGGATATACATGAGCATTGGGATGGACTGGTCTCTGGTCTAGGACTGGTTACAAATTTGTGTCCAAAGCTGCTTGCTGCAGTTCTAATTACAGTTTTTCTAATATCAGTCTAATAAGGTTGAGCAAACGAATGAATGTTGTACTGGGGTGGACTCATGACCCCTTTACTGTCATCTGGAATCTGCATGTTCTTCCACTTCATCTACATGGATTTTCTCATTTCCCAAAGGATTTTCTAAATTGTCCTGGTATTGATGAGAATGTGTATGATTGTGTTTAGTAATGGTCTGATGATCCCATTGAGGGAAGCCTCCTGCATTGCACCCGGTGTTCTTGAAATAAACTCTAACTCCTCGGTAAACCTGTAACCAGCTGAGATCTTATAAGAGGATGTGAGAACTGATAGAAAAGGACAGTGGAGGGAAGATTTCCAAATACTGTATATGCAATCAGGCAAAAGAATTCCCTTATTTAAGAGCCCTTGGTTAAATTTAGGAGGCAGCGTCACTTCCTTGATCTTCGCAAGTCTCAATATCCTTTGTTTGAACAGACTCATGCAGCTCGGTGGAGCCCATCACTTGAACTCTCTTCCTGTGTCTTCCACATTAATGGTGTGCCATTCCCCTCTGGCATTTGAACAATAGACATTGGGAAGGCTTTCAGTAATGTTTACTTACCTGCTTTGTTATTGTCTCCTTCTTTTTTTGCCAGCAGTTGATTGCTATTAACACCTCTACAGTATAGTATACCTTTTATTTTTAGGGTCGCATCACTCCATGTCTGGCGTCACATTTACCATTTAAGTGTCCTGGATTTCAGCCCTTTGTTTTTTCAGCCTCATTCCTTGAGGTTTTTAGTGCTGCTCCACACAATGACAGCCATTATATAGAAGAGTTGAAGTGAGGTCTGCTCTGATTCTGACCACTTTGTCTTCACTCTTCTCCCTGGATTTACAGGTAGATGTTAATTTTTGTCCTTGTGTTAAATGAAGATTTGTATGAAGTATGTTGGGATATATGTTCTTCAATTAACAAAATGCTAAATTTTAAGATGTTCCATAAAACAAAATCAGCAAATATGTTGCCTGTATTAGTATGACAAAATAATATAGATTTGAGTTTTCCAAGTGTCAATAGTCAATTACATTATAGAAAATGCAGGTGCTGATGAATTAAATTTACTGTAACAAAAAAAAAAAATCCATTTTATTAGTGCTCACCTCATGCCTGAATAGTTGCTCTTAAAACCATCCGTGTGGACTTCTTGTGTCCATAAGGCTCTTCTGATACTACAGCTTCAATGTACATCCTAATGAGTGTGATAGCTTCAGTGATGAGTCTCTGTTTGAATGAGAGTGACATGGAGTGTCATCCTCTGTTTTATACCTGATTATCATAGGCTGTAGCTCCCCAGGGGAGCTTGTGTATGTACAAAAAAAGGCTCAAAATGTGCATACTCAACTTCCAACACAAACGCTTGGATTTATAAAAGAAAACTTGATGTGAGAACAGGCATATCTTTATGGCAGCTCTGACCCATGAATACACATCATTTTAGAGTAACTTGGAATGGGAAATGAGGACATCCTTAACCAAGTAGGGAAATGCAGCCAAGCCAGCTAAATCATGACTCACACATATAATAATTCATATCGCCAAGATGTTACTATAATTTGTGTTGACATCACAAACATATGAATATGAATATGATGTACTGCCTGTATTTTAGTTCCCTTTCAGGAGGGCCAATGCCACGTTTTTGCATTGAAGAACTTTGTTGCTTTTCTGCCAGTTTGTATTGGTCATCTGTTGTCATTTCTCAGGGAACTTGTCGACAAGTCAGGAATGTCTTAGTCAAGCTTCACTCTGCCTGCTGAGCCGAAAGCCATTAATTGACCAATGAGGCACTACATCAAGATTTAAAATATTGTGGTGCAAATATATAAAACATAACATTTTTGTGCCAACATAAAAAGGCAATTTGCAGCAGTGTCCTGTTGTCCTGACATATTAGTTCACTTTACTGTACTCAAATTGCAGTAAGTGTATCTAGAGAAAGTGAAGCTATTTTTGTTAGCTATGAGTATTCCATTAATGCACAAGTCACATGTGATGCCAAGGTGTGACTTACAAATGTCATGGCTCAGTGGTCTGGGCCAACCCATTATTCATTTATTTTGAGACAAAGTAGGTGTGACATAAATGAAAGTACAGAATGCGGTGGGTGGCCTACTGGTAACGTAACTGGCTGAACCCTCAATTTTGTACATGGCCTGTACTATTCATTGTAACAGCAATCACGTCATTACGTGTGTCAGGCTACCTGCTCAGACAATGACACCTTATGCCTTTGTCTGACCCCCAGAACATGAGCAGGAGGAGAGGCGCTATAATACCACACATGATCTTGCACTCAAAGTGACAGAGCGCAGCCAGATGCTCTTGAATGCCTGTGTTGGGGTCTCGATGTGTCAGGTGACTGGTTGCTCTACCACGTTGTGATTGCATATGTATGAGACTGATTAGCATGCTCCATATATACCTGTTTCAGGGAGGCGTTCGAGGAGTGTGTGATTTTCGATTTATAAAGAGTAAATTTCATAGAAATGTGCGTGCGCCAGATTTTATTTTTTTGGCAAATACATTTTCCTATTTTTTTCGGCTTGTGCATACTTTCACTCAAATCCACACAAACCTTTACCTGTATAAATGAGACCCCAGGACTTGGTAATTCTGTTAGTGGTTTCAAAAATGAATGGAACAATTGGTGCGAAAGGTGGCATTATTAAATAAACAATTATTATAAAAAAGTTTCTGATGGTCTACTGAAAAAGACATCTTAATTGTATAATAATAATCATTGTAAAAGGCAACACAGTGGATTCGGAAACACCTTCACTTGTTACACTTTTTGCTATTTTGCAGTCTTGTGTTAAAATCATTAAAATTTATTTGTTCCCACATCAAGCAACACTGAATATTCCAGGATAACAAGTCCTTTTAAGCCCTTACTGGATGTAATGAGAAGTCAAGCAAAATGACACCTTTTATTGGCTAACTAAAAAAGATTACAAGATGAAAGCTTTCGAAAGCTTTCAAGGCAACTCGGGCCCCTTCTTCAGGCAAGGGTAGCTTTGACTTTATGCTTGGGGTTGTTGTCTTGCTGGAAAACAAATCTTTTCCCATGGTGTAGGTTTCTTCCAGAGTTTCCCTGCATTTTGCTGCATTCATTTGATCCTCTAGCCTCACAAGTATTCCAGGGGTCACTGCAGAGAAGCACCCACACATTATGATGCTGCCATCACCATGCTTTATCATGTGGATGGTGTGCTTCTGACAATACGCAGTGTTTAAACATGGCAATCAGTCTGATGGCTTATTTAGTCTTTAGTTTCATTAGACCATATAATCTTTGTCCAAATAGCGGATGCCCTACACTTACATTTTTCTGAGGTCTTCACAAATGAGCAAGTGGATAACCTCCTAGAGGTAAATGGGACTACTAAGGGGGTACTGAGGAATTTAGAAATTGTAGAGGGAGAAGTACAGCTCAGATTAAATAGGCTGAAATCAAACAAATCACCAGGACCAGATAATATTTACCCTCAAGTTCTTAAGGAGGCTAGTAAGTACATATATAAACCCTTGACAAATATTTTTAGGAAGTCACTGTGCTCTGGAGAGATTCCAAAGGACTGGGAAATTGCAAATATAATCCCATTATATAAAAAGGGATAGATAGATCCAAGCAGCTATAGGCCGGTAAACTTAACATGCATCACATGAACATTAATGGAAGGAATTATTAAGGATAAGTTTAAACAACACCTGGCAAGGACAGGAGTTATTAGGAACAGTCAGCATGGGTTCAGAAGAGGGAGGTTGTGTTTTACTAACATTCTGGAATTCTATTAGGAGGCAACAAAAGGATGCGATCAAAGTGGAACCTTATGATATTATTTACCTTGACTTTCAGAAAGCATTTGATAAGGTACCACATGAGGTTTTTAGATGGGTGCAGAGTTGGCTCAGACACAGGAAGGAGTAGGTGATGGTGCGAGGAACCTCATCAGAATTGGCTGATGCGTTGTGGTGGTGTTCCACAGGGGTCAGTGCTAGGGCTGCTGCTATTTTTAATATATATATAAATGATTGACATAGGAATATAAGTAAAAAGCTGGTTAAGTTTGCAGATGATACCAAGATAGGTGGATAAGCAGATAATTTGGAATCCGTTATATCATCACAGAAGGACTTGGATAGCATACAGGCTTGGGCAGATTTGTGGCAGATGGAATTTAATGTCAGTAAATGTAAAGTATTACCCATAGGAAGTAAAAATGTTAGGTTTGAATAAACAATGTGTGGTCAGAAAATCAAGAGTACACCTTATGAGAAGGATTTAGGAGTCATAGTGGACTCTAAGCTATCGACTTCCCAACAGTGTTCAGAAGCCATTAAAAAGGCTAACAGAATGTTAGGTTATATAGCACGATGTGTGGAGTACAAGTCCAAGGAGGTTCTCCTCAAGCTTTATAATGTACCAGTGAGGCCTCATCTGGAGTACTGTGTGCAGTTTTGGTCTCCAGGCTACAAAAAGGATGTAGCAGCACTAGAAAAGGTCCAGAGAAGAGCAACTAGGCTGATTCCAGGGCTACAGGGGTTGAATTATGAGGAAAGATTAAAAGAGTTGAGCCTTTACATTTTAAGCAAAAGAAGATTAAGAGGTGACATGACATGACTATGAAGGAAATTAGTACAGGGGATTGAGACTTTTATTTTAAAATGAGAAAATTGTTAAGGGTAAATTTAACACAAACATTAGGAAGTTTTTCTTTATACAAAGAACGATAGACACTTGGAATAAGCTACCAAGAAGTGTAGCAGAAAGTAAGACTTTAGGAACTTTCAAAACTTTACTTGATGTTTTTTTGGAAGAAATAAGTGGATAGGACTGGCAAGCTTTTTTGGGTTGAATGGCCTGTTCTCTTCTAGATTGTTCTAATGTTCTAATGGAAAAGGTTCACTATACAAGAGAATAACAAGGGAAAACAACAAGGTGGCCCAACTGCCCACCAGTGTGTGAAGACAGACATAAAATCCAAGGATTATTGTGGGAAAAGAAGTATTAATCAGGAGATGATTCTTGTGTAACAAGAAATGTTGATGAGGTCATATTCAGAAGAGAGAAATCAAATGGAAACCTAATTATGAGGGAACTTTAAAATGAAAAGCTAAAAGCAGAAAAGAGTTCAATAAACTGAAACAAATCCTGACAGTAAAACCTACTTGGTTTCAAGCGAACTGTCGCTGATAACAAGTTCAACAATTTTATTCAACTGAGGAATAAAGACTACACAGGACTGCTGCCATATTTATATTGCCACATCCACTGATTTAATCGATGCAACAATTGTGGTCAAACAAATAACAAGATGAGAATAAAAATAAACATTCTTAAAGTGATTCAAAATGACCCGAAAACCTTTAAGACAATGTTCACAAAAGTAAAAACTATACTAAAACTAAAAACAACCACAGTAAATGTCTTAATCATTACACAGAGATGCCTTGGCCATTACTCGTAATTCATGAACACACTTAAGGCTGAACACTGAAACACCCCACTACACTCCTACACACACACACACACACACACACAGAGTCTCTGCTGGACACTCTGTAAACCTTCTCGTGCCTGCAAGCAAAGTGACTCACTCTGTATGTCACCCTCCATCGTTTGAGCTTGCTTAAAAAACAGCTGCATTGTAAGCAGTAAACCACAAGTGACATAACAAGCGGAAAAAACAACAGCTTTACATCATGACTCACTGAAAGATGAACTCACAAAGTGTTACAGGCAAGCAATCGGGGCCATGCAGGGTATTTGCAAAGTAACCAATATTTTCAGATTAAGAATTGTTTCCTGTGCTACTTCTTCTACAAAGTCTGCAGCTTACTGCGTCTAGGGTTAGAATGAAAAAAGTTGTATCATGAGGAGAAAGTTGAAATTGGGTCACCCATCCTCTGGATAGTGAACCTCTGAACTGCAGGAGAAAAAGGAGATAAAGTTAAAGGTGGCGCCCTCTATTAACTCGGAGTGGTATTGCCTACCTTCTTAGAGTCTTGAAGATGTCCCCTAATTGCTCTTGTGCACTCACACACACATCTACATCCAGTCAAAACATGCCAACTTAAGGTTGCCACATTACCTGACATACACGTTAAGGGTGTGAGGGATAAACTGGAGTGCCTGTAGAAAAATCCACCCAAAAATGAAAATAACTCTAAACACGCTGTGCCCGCAGGCCAGAATTTGAGTCAGAAGTTGAGTTTGACTCTGAGACCACATCACTAACCACCATGTCACAGTGAAGGCTACTGGAGATATAGTATGCCATGCTTTACTCATTAACCATTTGTGAATTTATCTGTTCAGCTTTATACCTAACTGGGCTTGACTGGTATGGAAAAAAACACATAACTTGATGTCCTCTTTTTTGTGATTACATTTTTATTGAACTCAAACAACAAATATTAACAATCTTGATTCATACAAAGATTAACCCCATTCTCTAGTAGTTTCCCCACATCCAACCCATGAAACCTTGATTATATGAAGAGCTTGTGGGTTATTGCCTAACAAAGCCCTAACACTAACGTACCAAAAGGGGAACATTAAATGGAAACCGACATAGAACCCGCAAAGGTTTACCTCCTCTTGCTCAAGGAGAGTCACAAAACACTAAGTAGCTATCAAAGCCAGAATCCAAAATAACAGCTCATCAGAAAACGTATGGTATGAACAGATTCAGTTTCACAGAGGCGTTTTTATTTATTCTGGAGTTCTACAGGTTCAAAGATTTGCAGCAATAATGAAGTCATAATCTCTTTTAAAACAATACACCAAACAGTTGAAGGGACAAACTCCTCTGGAAATGCTGGTGAAAAATCAAAGTAGTAAGAGATGTTTCCTCAGAAACAATTAGTTATAGATTATTCTCAACTATTTTACCACCTGGCTGACAATACAAAAAAATCTCTTTTGAAATTTGTATCACCAAATCCTAAATGTTGTGTTTTGCAGGCCTTCCACTATTGGCTCCATCTTTTCTTACTTTATTTCTTATCTTTTTTAATTATACTTTTATGTCTCCTTTAGCTGTGAAATTTGTTTCTGTTTCCAAATAAGATTCAAGTTCTATAGAACGAGGCTTCCATTTCTCTGATGCTGCTGCTAGTCTACTGACGTCATCTGAGGGCAAATAAACATATTGCAACCTCATTTCTTTTTGTTCATGTCAAACATTTTTAAGTTGTGTTACAGCTTGGCTTTTTTCCCTGTGGCTTATATTTTTTTCTTTTTGAATTATCTTTTGTGTTTTTATGTAATTTCTGTTATGTTTTACTATGCTTTAGTAGTTGTGTACTGTTGCTTTAAATGTTTTTAAAGTTTGGGGCTTTTTTATGTTTTGAATTTTAAAAGCAATCCTCCCATTGTTAGGCCAATGTAGACCGCAGTCTGGGAACTTGCACATTGAGATGATCCTCTTCTGAGCTGGCCAATGAAGGTTGTGGTCTGCTTTTTTAGTCATTTTGAAGATCTCACACCCTCTTGTCATGTTTGAGACTCCTATACATAACACTTTGAGGTGTTGTTCTCTGTCTTTTTGGTTTTGGCTTTTGATTTAGTTATTTATGTTACACTTTTACATTGCAATTTTTTTTCTTGGTATTCATATTTAGAGTTTTGGTTTTTGAATCTTGTTTTTAATCTTTACATTTGTTCTGGACTTTTTTCTTGTGTATGTCTTTTTAGGTTATTAGGTTTTTAGGACTTAGTTTAGTTAGTTAGAGTTTAATGCTCTCTCTTTATTTCCAGGTTACAGATGTTGCTTTTTGTTTATTTTTCAGTAATATTTTGGGTATTTTTTGTTAGTTTATTAATTTTGGATTTCTTAATCCCCTACTCTCTGTCTTTCTTTAGAATTTCTTATTCCTTTTTATTGAATTTTTTTTTATTAATAAATCATTATAGTACCTGCAGGTTCAATTAATACATTTTTGGGGTTGTATTTTTATAGTTTTTGCCTATATACCAGCTGCCACAAATGGTGAAATTCAATTCTTTGCAACAATCTGAGAGACAGAAAAGCCTCAGCTGGATTAGACTTCTTGAATTAAAGAACTAGGGACACAATGTCAAGTGACAACTGACACTTTCATAAGTATCAGTTGATCCAGAATGAAAGTTATTGAAATCTTTGAGAAAGTGCATTTTCTTACAGCAAGAGCATTCTTTGGAAGCTAGCGCATGTAGTATTTCACAATTTATTTACAGATTCTTTAAATTTATTTTTATGATTGATTACATTTTTTATACAATTGGTTCTAGAAACACAGTGTCACATCACATGACCATCATCTGCGCATTGATGATTTTTGCTCAAGTTCCACTATAAATATACTCCATGTACTGTTATCCCACAGTTGGATAAAACTCAAAATTCCTAGTGGTAGTTAGTTAGCTTATTTAATTAGGCCAATTTCTAAGGTTCATTTTGAGATTTTGATTTCCTTTTTTACTTTCAACTTTTATTTTTGATTTGTCTCAGTATTTTGTTTGCTCGTGTGACTTTCTTTGGTATTCCAGTTCTGATCCTTCCTGAACTGACTTTGATTCTTGTCTCACATTATTATCTCTGGGTCCTTTTCTTTCACTTGCAGCTATCCCTGGAGACTCTGTCTTATAACACACTGGTGAGATAAAAGAGGCATATTTCTCCTGAAAAGCACAGGTAAAAAGCAAGCCAGGAGATATCCCAAAGGGAATGTGCAAAAGAATTCTCAAAAATTGTAATACAGGCATTAACAAGAGATCAGACAATTGTGTCACCAAAACCAAAGTGAAACGCAAAGACTAAATCAAAAAACAATGAATAAGGTCATTACCAGAACTCAAACAAGGCCAAATTCTAAAGAAAGAGTTATAAAGTTCAATCGATATCCAATTGCTTTGTGCTAAGCCTAACAAACTGAAGGGAAGCCTAAGGCCTATACACTCAAAAGGACCAGTGGCCTAAAAAGCTTAATAAGGGAGAGGAAAGCCACAAAAAGCCATTTTTCAAATAAAGAAATCCTTTACACTTAATTTAATTTATTAAATGAATTAAAGAAAAAGAAAACAACAGTGCAAAATATTTTAAAAATCTCCATAAATACAGAGTTCAAAGAAGGCAACACTTCAAAACAAAAGATATATTATTAAGAGTACAAAAACTAACCTCTGCTAAGAGCCCATAAGCGTCTCACCTGCAGTGTCGGGAGGCCCTGCCCCTTGGGCTCAACACATGGACTAACAAGAAATCAGCAAAGCAAACTGACAGAATTTAAAGACATAAGGAAAATTAGAAAATGCTTGGTAAACAGGACAAGACCTAATTAAAATAATTATTTAAAGAAGAAAAAAATTTGCAAAAATGTACATTAACTAAAATTAAAGAATAATTTACAAAAAAGAACAAATTATATAAGTAAAAATAGAAAGAAGGTAAGACTAGAGACAGAAGCGATGCAAAAACATAACATCAAGTACCTGGAGTTTCCCAGTTTTAAACGGACGGTGTCATGACATCCAATGCCACGCAAATGCAAGTCACATGCCTAGCAATAGCCACAGCAACAGTAAACAAACGTCAATAAGATTGTGGTGCTCTGGGAAATACAAGATGGCCTCATGTAAAAAATGGAAAATAATAACAAAGTTAAGCAACAAATGATAAATATGAATTGATATTAATGCCGTACTTTCTTTCTCTTTCACATCTGGGTCAAATGAAGACGCCAGCTTCTGTCAAACTGTGGCTTATATGCCTTATATGCTTATATGCCATTGAGGGCAAAGGAACCAGAGATGCCTCGCCGCTTCAAGTATGGCCGATATAAAAGGAGGCATCCACAGAAGGTGGTGGCCGTTTGGACCTGAGAGTCCAGCTGTCAAGGGTAATGCAAGACCAGCCCTTTCTAGTAATGCCACTACAGGGCAATAAGAAGCTCTTAGCCAATTGTTTATTGTAGCCCCATCGTGTGTGTTCGTTTTTACTTTTTTTCTAATTAAATGGGGTTTGTCTATTTTAGGACTAACTCTGCCTTATCACTCGCCCTGCTATCATCTTTATATTCAGAAATATAGAAAAAAAGGTTAAAGTAATTTTATGAGAAAAATTTACTAACAGCAGAAAAATTATTTGCAAGCCTGAATTCAGAGTAGCAGAGCCTGCACACCCACCTCTCTTTCTCTGTTTTGGAACTGGTTGTTACTGGTGGAACTGGGCTCTGTCACACATCTACTACACAGAAACAGAAGGAATTTCCAGCACATCCTGGTATTCTTCATGTCGCCATAATAAGAATTTAAAGGATGTTTTATTTTCAATATACAATGACTGAATCAATATCTGCCAAACAATTATAGTGCCACAAAACTGGCATGAACTTCAGCAATACACCACAGCCAGTTTACTTAGCAATACTATTTTGAAATGTTATGTCGTCTTAGTGCCAGTTTGACTTTTTAAATATAATTTACATTCTCTAGACAACTTATTGTTAAGGAAAGTGAAATTACACAGGAGTCCATAGTTGCTATGGCTCTACAAAGGGCTTTCTTTCTTACTGAAACTCATTTTTCAAGTTGGCTGTTAATCAGCTGTGCTCCCTGGCTCCTATTGTGTCTTTGAATGTCTGTGGATCCAAACTATGGGGGTTGGAGGGGATTAACAGCTCCTGTCTGTCTGTGTGTGTGTGTGTGTGTGCGTGTGTATGTGTGCGTGTGCACTTGTGTGGAGAAGTCATGGAATGGATGGAAGTGCTTAACCCCAGGGTATCTTCTTGATAGACTTGGCTGCTACATAGCCTTAGCAGACTGCCAATGCCACATATCCAAAACTAACATCTACCCATCACAGCAATCCAGCTGAGAAGAGCAAACAATGCAAGAGAAAGGGTTCCTGTCCAATCACAGGAGGATTAGCACAGAGACAGTGGGAGATAAACAAGCAGACTTTGAGAATGGCCTGCATATCTGCCAACTGTCTTCAGAATTACTGGGGAGAAGGTCTCAAGATTGAGTTCATGGTGATTTATTTAGTTAGTTCTTTTTAAAACTATGTTGCCCTTATTGTGTCATTTATGTTATTGTCATTTCTTGGACAAGAGTTTCATTATTTTGCTTGAAACCGTCACTTAGAACCTTAGTTGGCATCAATGATACATTGCCAAGCATTTGTTTTGTTTTCTTTTGATTGATAACACTGTGCCAGTGGTTAAAGTTGCCATCTAGTAATGGTACTGACACTACACATAAAGGTGTAAGCCTCCCAGCCCACGTAACTTACGTTATATACTACCCCTTGAGACTGTTTATGTGCCTTACCATAGTGGGCCAATTAAAGTGAGAGTTATAGTTAGATGCCAAGCCGGAGATAAACAATGAGGTTAAACTTTATTAATGTTAACTACAATGCTACAAAGCTACAGAGCATATAAAAACCCAAACTTACTTGTCCATTGCCAGAAGAATATAAGAAAACTGCAATTATTTAGAGAAGCATTTGTTTATGTGTATCTTAGAGGTAACTTCAGTTTTACCTTTGATTTTTAGGCTGTTGCTAGGCTTTAATCCCCCAAGTCCATCCAGTTCACCCATACTGTATCATTCCTAAACTGACATTATTGCGTGTTTTTTGCTCTCAACAGAAACATGGCTGATGAAGATTATAGATAAATTAAATAAGTGACTAAGTAGTGTGGTAGACGGTAGGACTTTGGAGATCTCCAAAAGTCACCTGGATGTTATTTTGGAGAGGTTGGGTGAAAAGGATTCAGAAGTTTTTACTTATTAACAGTGTTCAGTGTGACTTGGAAATTGGGAACTCTTACCTATAGCATACAGATAAATATCAAAATACTGGAATAAAAGAACAGCTTTCACATTGCCATAAAAACAAAAGCTAAAACAAGAGTGCAAAACTAACCAGAAGAACAATCAGGATGTCAGCAGTTTTGTGTATATGTGTTTAGCATGCCAATATCTGTCATTTACATTTGATGTAACCATTGTACAAGTAGCACCTTCATTCTCAAACTTTATTTCAATTGAAAAACGTCTAGAATCCAATCTCCAGTCTCAGTTCCTTCAGGTTCCTATACGAGTCAAAAGTAGTGAGAATGTTGAATTACTGTTATGAACTGAAGACCTTCAAAAGGCACCACTGAAGCATATCATGCACTTGGGTTTATTAAGTAAAATAAGTCCCAAAATGACTCATAAATGCCCACCACAGAGGGGAAATAATCAAACCCCAGCAAGTCATGAAGGTCAAACACAGGATCTTTATAAATACAAGATTTATTATCACAAAAAATGATCTAAAATAGTGAAGCTCTGAAGGGCACAAAAGGCACAGCAGGGGTTGCCTGATAAGACAAATACAATCTACGGTAAACAAGTCTCAAAAATGTTAATCCAAAGAATAGAAAAAAAAAAAAACAGAGCAAAAAGTGTTGATATCCAGCACAATAAAAAAAAAAAAAAAAAAAGAACAATTGATACCAGAACTCTCCAACACCATGAGTGCATAGAATGATCTGCAAAGAACTGTGAGTTTTCCTCAGTCTTTATGTGGTTGAGGACAGCCTCTTGACAGTGATTGGCAGGTAGCCCTGTCTCCTGGGTTACCGTCCACAAAATGCATGGCACATATATATTAAAAAAATATATATATATTTACATATATAAACTAACTAATCAATAATCCATCCATCCATTTCCCAACCCGTTGAATCCGAACACAGGGTCACGGGGGTCTGCTGGAGCCAATCCCAGCCAACATAGGGCGCTAGGCAGGAACCAATCCCGGGCAGGGCGCCAACCCACCACAGACTAATCAATAATGATAATTTTAAAAAATGAGCAAGACAGACACAAATGCTAAATATGAAACTCAGACATAAAGCAACAAAAATGCAATTTAAAGCAAACAATCCTTAAAACTAATAATAATAACAAAAAACAAATCCAACACAGAAAACACAATACTCGCTGAAACTCCCACAAAGTGAATGATTCCTAACTCCTAAGCCTTCTCTGTCAATATAAATAGCCTGAGGGAGAGCTTAGGAGTGGTAACGTCATGGTGGCTCGGCCTCCTGGGCTCATCCCACAAACAACAAGCAACAAAACTATATTTATTGTGACAGCACACAATGCTAAAATCACACAGTAAGTCAATTAAATCAATACTAGTGTGTCAGATCGAGGACATGCAGCATTGTTCATAAATGCACTCATTTTTGTCTTTATTCTCTTCAGCGGGTTGAAAATGTGTCCCCTATAGCGCATTTTAAATTTCATGACTTCTATCCTGGTGGATGTCAAACTTGACAACTACAATTGCTTATCATATTGACTGATGATGTCAGAATACACAGCAAGTAACAAATCATGTGAACCTGTGATGCCTTTCCAGCACAGTTTCACATTTCCAAAGTATCACAAGCCCACCCCTTTTTTCTGACAACCAATAATGTGCCAACATACAATGCTGTAAGAATGCTTTCCAGGATGACAAGTTCAGCGGTATTTCCTCCCCTTTTTTTTGCATTCTGCCATGGTATGTGAAACACAAGACATTAGACAGACAAGTCCCTCTTCTGAATGTGAGGTCTAAATCACCAACTTTTTTTATTCCTCATAACAACATTCTCTGCATTATACTTTCAGCTCAGCACTATTTGGTTGTTAGCTAGATTTCATATGCACAAGTTCACCCCCCTATGACTTAAGACATTTGTCAGGGCAAGTTGCAGACAGCTTGGACTATTTCGCTGGGTATGATAGACTACATGTCAGACTGGCGCTCATTGGAGTCTCTGACTTACAAAGCCTATGTAAATGAAGTCTGCAACTGAAAATTGCTGAAAAAGTCATGTAATGTTATTTGGCCTTAACTGATCCGGTCTTCTTCAATTTATATTCTTTTAAGGTTTTGTTAGACATGAATATGAAATCTCATATGAATATGAATATGAATAAGAACATGAATATGAATATGAATATGAAATGTTCTGGCCTGGAAGCTAACATGTGATGCTAGATATTGAATATTTGTTAGAACACTACTTCCACTTTAGTTAATCCCCTGTCCTGCACCATGCACACCCCACCCTGCTACTCTACCTATCCATTTCAACAGACAATCCAGGTAAGACATTTTGAAAAACTAGTTAAATAACATCCATGAAAAATATTGTCTGTTTGATATTTGGTGTTTGATTTTTTTCTTCTTTTTTTTACTTTTCAGTGTTGCTCAGCCACACACAAATTCTCAGCTGTGGACCTCCACCAAAGTTCAGAAGTTACAAAGCACAGTCCTTTGACCCTAAAAGTCATAGAGGCTGTGAGTACTGACTCGGCTGCTCAGCAGGGTTCTTCAGAGTTCAGCTCATTTTACCTCCAGTCGCCTACGTGATTGGAATGGCATATCTTGTGTTCTTCTGCAGGATGCTGTGAGGGTGTGATGGAGTCACTACAAGTGTGTATTGATGAGCAGCAATCTCTTGCGATTCCCTGCTGGCTTGTCTTTGTAGTTAACTGTCCAGATGGGAGATGGATGAGGAGGGTCAGGCTTCTCTGCAGTGATCCTGTGCTCTACATTCTTGGGCATTGGGGTGTAAGTGAGGAGGAAGAAGGCAGGTGGGGCAATCACCTCAGAAGTGACAGTTCAGTGTCTTATTTCTTCAAAAAAGATTTATCAACTTTAGACAGTGCACACTTCAATAGTGTTAAGGAAATTCACAAACATGTGCAGTGGAAATATGCCATGTTAATCTAGTTATTAAGACTAAATACCCTTAGCCCCATCAATGCTGGCCTTTAGAAGACTGCTGCCTCCCTGTATTATGTGATGAAACCAAGAATGGGAGTCAGGTAGATAACTTTGCATCTTGGTGAAGAAAAAATTGTCCACAACTTAACACCAGCAAAACCAAAGAACTGGGCATCAAAGAGCCTCTACGTCAGGCCACTATTCAAGGAGTGAATATAGAGGTGGTGCACAGCTACAGGCACTTGGGGATCCACATCATGGACAGGATAGACTGGTCTCTTAACAAGAGGAACTATATAAGAAAGGGCAGAGCAGGCTCTTTTTTCTTAGGAGACTGTGTTCCTTTAATGTGGGTAGTGACATCCTTCACATCTTCTACAACTCTGTGATGGCCAGTGCCATTTTCTTTAGTTTGGTAAGCTGGGGGCCAGTAACATCATTTCGAGAGGCCTACCAAATCCACAAAATCAACAAGCTGATTATGAAGGTAGACCCAGTTATGGCATGCAATCTGGACATCCTGAAGGTAGTAGTGAAGGAGAGAATTAAAACAAAACTGAATGCCATTATGGACAATCATGCATATCCTCTCACACTAACACTAAAGACTTTCAGGTAATGAATTATTCAGCAGAAGTGCATCAAGAAACACTTTATATCAACAACAATATGCCTGTGTAATACTTCACTGTGTGTATCTGTGACTGCCAAGTCAGAAGTTATCTTTTTTTAATCATTCTGGGGTGTATGTCTGAGGCGTTTGTTGTTTGTCATAATATAATAATATATTTGATTAACTGAGCTTCTGTAAAAAGACAGATTTATCACTGGGAACAAATAAAGTGCTGTCTATTGTGGACCACCAGGGCATGTACAGCTGCCCTTACCCTGACAAAGACAGGCAGGACACAAGTTTCTCCACACAGCACACGTTTATTACAGGTGGGGAAGCACTTTCTTTGCTCCCCACAAGAGCACAATGTCCACAAGACAAAAGCACAATCCTTTTGCGTTCTTCTCTTTTTCTCTTTTCTTCACCTTCACTACTCTCCCGGCAAGCTTTGTCCACCTCCTCCTGACTCTGGCTCCCCGAATGAAGTGAGGAGGCTCCTTTTATTCAGCTCTCCAGGTAGCTCATCAGTGTTACCTGGAATCACTCCCAGGTGTGGATGAAAACCACTCTAGGTTTCTGCAGCTCCCCCTGGCAGCCCCCACAGAACCCAACAGAGCGGTACCAAACTCAAATTCCCAGCGTGCCCTGCGGGAATCCATGGTGCCACAGCCGCCCAGGATGACTGCCGTCTAGCCTCCCAGGGGAGGCAGTGCCTTGCAGATGCTCTCTCCCCGATTCCTCCATGCTGCTGGTGCCCTGGCTGGGTAATGGCCACCCATCACACTGTCTATCTATCTATCTATCTATCTATCTATCTATCTATCTATCTATCTATCTATCTATTTAAAGAATATGAAGAGGTAGAACACCAGACATACTCAGTATGTTTCTACCAAAAAAGCTGCTAGCATTAAACTTTTTTTTATAAATAAACGTTATAAATAACCCAAACAGGCTTTTCCTCCATACTAGGCTTCAATACTCTAAGGAGGCCTGGTGACATATTGTAGGCCTCAAATAAGATACAGAAAGTCTTGGATTAAACTCTTTAAGCAAGCTTTGTTGCATCCTGTTGCAATTGGAATCAAATTGTGCAACAAAATGGTGTGAGGCCTTCCAATGAGACACCACAGCAGGCAAAATCCCAACTGGTTGTTTGAGAATAGCCTCACTTTACTCCAGCCACTCTCCAACTACAGACATCATACTTTGGCTTGACTAGACCCCAAAATGAAGAAACTAGTTTAAAAGTTCAAAAATCCTTCACAAGAGGGAGAGAAATGAAACTTTGCCTCATGTTAAAAAATTTAAATATGGAAGCTTTATGAATGAAAGATTTATTAAACATAAATTGGAAATAACAAGAAATGACGATCCTTAATCCTTAGAGCCCAATAATGTGCATTGTTTTGCTGAGTAAGTTCTCAACATACAGAGCCCACCCAAACATCGTAAGGCATTATTTGGTTGGGGCGAGTCATAGGCTGGTCTGACTGAGTCACAGAGGATGTAGACTACACAGGAGTGCACCTCAACAGCCTGCAACTTCCTAAGGATATGTGAAGTCTTCATGTAAAAATCACTGGAAAAATTGTGTAGTGTGATGGGGCATTAAATTAAACACAAGGAAGATTTTACATTCAGGGAGAACACAAAGTAACATGAAGAAAACAATGAAGTCATGCCCCTCTGGGCCTACCTGTTTAGGTGCTCTTCCTTAACAGTTTGGGGTGCCTGAAGCACTTGCATACTTCCAAAATATTGCAAATAGTTCTCTTCTCACCTCCCTGATTCTGAAACTGAAAATTGCTAGAAAAGTTAAGCAGCATGACAAAGCCTTTAGACAATAGATTTGTTCTTATTACACCAGAGTCTTTTTGTGTTGGTGTTGATTTGGTGCCTTCCTGGCAGTTTGTTTTAAGAAGTTAAACATGCGTTAAAAACCAAGTAAAGTGCTCTTTTTTTTCTTTAATGTTCAAGTCCCCCCCCGCCCCCCACCTGCTTTAAAGAGTGTGTGGGTGTTTAAGGCATGCATTAGTCTCTGAGATAAAAGAACCTACATTTCAGGGAGCATGTGCCCCCAGCAAGATAATATCTCATTTTGAAGAGCATGTCATCCAATATCTGACTGAAAATTGGATTTGAGGTATGTAATGTGTTTATATGTTTAGAAATTATTAAAGGAAATTATTATTACCTATCCACTATGTCTATTCTCGTTGTGTTTTAATTCTGCTGTTGTATTCATTTTCTACGTAGCCTGACTCTGTTATTAAGTTCTGCATGATGGAGGATATTTGAAGCTTGCTGCATAATCCTAAAATGTGTATTTATGCCATTTAAGTATAGTCAAATCCATTCTCTACAGTATTGCCTTAATTGCTTAATGTAGGCTATAGAATGGGACATTCTAGAAAAGGTGCTATATCATTTACACAACGTCTTTATGCAATCAATCATGTCTTTGTACCTTAACTGCTTTATGATTTATGAGGAACAGGCAGAGCTCAGGGGGGGTTGGGTGGGGGGGGTAGATTGGTGGTAGTTGGAAGCATGGCAAAAGTGCATTCTTGATCCGATGTAGAATTGTCGCCATGATTTGAGTTTACCTCTGTTATAGTGCATCTATGTGAAAAAAGCAATGTCAAATGCAGGGGGAGTTGGGATCGTGAATGCGGCTGAGAGAATAAAACTGAATAAAAAAAAAAAAAGCTAACCTTTACAAGTATCATAAATTACACTGGCTGTTATAGTCTGGAATCAAATGGATGTTTTTATTCTAAAATAGTAAGAATACGTGCAGCTCACTTCTCAAAACAGACTCATCAGGGATCAAACCCATGACGTTTAGATTACCAGTCAACAGCTGATACTGTTACGCCACCAAAGCGGTTGCAGCAAATGGGTGTCAATATCGCACCCTAACATGGGTTGTTTTTTTGCAGTTATATTTTTGGATAAAAGCGCATTTGTTCTGTTATATTTGTACATTTTGTGAAAGTGTTTCTTTATATTTGGAATTCAGGCTTCACACATTATACACTTCATGTCTACATTTTGTCAATTATTACCAAAACATGAGAAACATTTCTGTTTTAACAATGTGTTTACATAAAATGTTGTAGACACAGAGCACACATGAAATGCAAGTGTTCCAAATAACGATATAGTATTTATAAAAAGTGTCATTTTGCTTGACTTCTCACTCTATATAACTCTAAGCAACTGCCACACAGGTAAACAGACTTGAGCGGAAACAACTGTGCAGGATGGGGGGATGTGATAGTAGGCTGCTTGCTGTTTGCTGCTTATCGACACATTTAGAGGACAAAAGACGCTGACGGAGAGGTGTGAAGCGTTTTAAGGTGGGATGGATCTACAAGGTTTTTCGTAGGCTCTGGTAATTCTAGTGTTAATTAGTATTGCCTAATTTTTATATTGTTTCTTTTTTCTTTCTTCATCTTGTAAAGTACATTGAACTACATCATTTATATAAAAACATGCTATAGAAATAGATGTTGCTGTTGTTGTTGCTGATCATAGAGTGTTGCTGCACCTGCCACACAATGAGGTACACCATAAATATTGCTATGTATAAACAGTGCCTTCAGAAAATACTTAGACCCCTTCAATTTTTACGCATTTTGTTATATTGCAGCCTTATGCTAAAATAATTCAAATTCATTGTTCCTCTCGGCAAACAACCCACAATACCCCAGAATAATAAACTGAAATCTCTTATTGATGCAAGCAGTCAGACCCTTTCCACAGTACTTCTTTGAAGCTTCATTGGCAACTATTACAGCCTGCAATCTTCTTGGGTCTGACACGATAAACTTTGTTCACCTCAGTTTAGGGGATTTTCTTCCATTCTTCTCTGGAGAAGTCTTTCAAGCTCTGTCGGGCTGGATGGAGACCATCTATGGGCAGCTATTTTCAGGTCTTTCCAGAGATTTTCAAATGGCTTCAAGTCTGCGACTTCTGGCTAGACAACTCGAGAATATTCTCAGAGTTGACCATGAGCCACTTCTGTGTTATCTTTACTTAGTGTTTATGGTCTTTGTACTGTTGAAAGATGAAACATCAGCCGACTCTGAGGTCGAGGGCACTCTGTAGCAGATTTTCAATAAGGATAGGTATCTCTGGACTTTGATCCTTTCAGCTTTCCCTGACGTTTCCTTCAGACGTGATGATTAGAATTGAGGCCGAACAGTTCAATCTTAGGTTCCATCAGAACAGTTACTCTTGTTTCTCATAGGTTGAAAATCCTTTAAGTGCCTTTCTGCAGGCTCCAAACTTTCTTATGTCATTCCTCCCACTCTGTCATAAAGCCCATATCAGTGGAGTGTTGCAGTGATGATTGTCATTTTGGTAGTTTCTCCTATCTCCATGCAGGTTCTCTGGAGCTCAGCCAGAGTGACCATCAGGTTTTTGATCATTTTTCATACCAAGACACTTCTCTACCTATTTCTCAGTTTGGCTGGGAAGCCAGCTCTAGAAAGTGTTGTTGTTGTTCCAAACTTCTTCTATTGAGGTATTGTGGAGGTAACTGTGATATTGGGAACCTTTAATACTGCAGAAATGTTTTAGAAACCCCCAGATCCATGCTTCAGCACAATCATATCTCTAAGTTCTGTGGGCAATTTCCTCTACCCCATGGCTTGATTTTTGTTCTGATGCACATTGTCAGCTGTGCGACCTTCTGCAGACACATGTTTGGATTTCCTAATCATGTTCAAGCAATTGAATTGACCACAGGTGGACTCCAAACAAAGTGTAGAAACATCTCATTGATGATGAATAGAATGGGATGCATCTCAGCCAGATTTCAAATGTCATAACAAAAGGTCGGAATTCTTGTGTCAATGAAATATACTTATATATACATATTTTTTTAAACAAATTTGCACAAATTCCTAAAGTCCTGTATTTGCTTTGACATTCTCGGGTATTCTATGTTGTTTGATGACGGGAAGGAAAAAATTAATTTAAATGATTTTAGCACAAGGTTATAAAAGAAAAAAGGGAGAAAAGCGGAAGAGGAATGAGTAATTTGTGAAGACTCGGTAAGTGTACAACCTGTATTTTTCAAAGAATTATTCTGTTATATTGTCCTTTACTGTTTAAAGAAGGGGCACATTGAAAAGGGTCCTATAGACTTGACATGTGCCTTCACATCACTCCAGTCTATAATGAAAGTATGGCTATAATATATAATATTGACCTCAACTACTATGAAATAAAGACTGTTGAGTGAATGATATCTTGCAGAAAACATATTCCACTTTAATTTGATTTCATTGGGCTTTAATCTAAATAACAAATGCAAATTTTAGAGAAGCCATGTTGCACGTCACAAAGGCATATAACAAAATAACGCCAACTTAAATCATAAGAGCTCTTAATTCACTGGAGTGTAAAAAATCTGAAGGGTGTCCTAGTGAAATTGGGCACAGAGATGGCAAAACCAAATGGGACTCAAAAGAATTGCAGGGCACAACCATTCACACTCATTCAATCTTAATTAACAGTGGTGCACCAATTAAACTAAAATACTCATCTATGGAATAAAAAAACACACAAATAATGTAGAATGTCTAAACTCCACACAGACAGTGCACAGCCTTGGAATCACACCCAGGTTTCTTGAGATGGAAGGCTATTGTGCTTTTCACTGCACCACCCAGAACTCTGTAAATGTCAAAAAGATATACATAGACTCAGAAAAGTAGTAGACTTTAGAAGTCTTATTTAGATTGCTTTGAAAACCTTTTAGAAATAGTAAGAAATAACGAGCACAATGTCTAAGATTACAGTTGTGAAACTTAAAATAATCTCAGCATCAGTTAAATAGCTGTCTGTCACATAAAAGCTTCGTAATTTAGTCAATCCAGATGCTGCTCTCAATCTGAAGTAATTGCTCAGTCTCTTGTTGCCATTGGGAGAGCAATTAAATCCAAATTCCTAGGACCCACCCTGCTGTTTCTGTAGACGAAAAGAATTCAGCCTTGACAAGCCAGTGTGTTAAGGCAGCAGCCTGACTTTTAATGGACTGGCTAGTTTCATTTAATTTCTTCAAGTCTGCAAATAATCTTTGATTGCACTATGAATGAAAAAAATTGAGAAATTAATTATGAATGAATGAACAATGAATAAAGAAATGAATTATGAATGAAAAACTGAAACGTAAACTGTCAGTTATTTAAAGGTACAATAAATAGTGACTTTTTGGTCTCATTTAGGTTCAGCTCCCTGCATCCCTAACACTAATATAGAACATGGATTTCATTTTCTATATAAATATATAAAGCATATTGTGGGAGCAAACACAGTAGTAAAACAGATGGCATGGTCACACGACAGCATCAGAACACCAGTCCAGCTCATAAGTACATTTAAACACAAAATGTGTACACAGATGAAAAATGGAAAAGTGTGTTTGTGTGTTAAAGGTAATGTCATGTTCTATGGACTTTCTACGTGTCCTGTGCGTAATAGTGAACTTACCCATTTAATATTATCACCCAGACTGCCATGCAGTTTATGAAAACAGGAAGAAGGGAAGAATCCATGTAATGTGTTGTACATTTGGCAGCAGTGTTGGAGAAAAGAAAAGTACCTGTTAAGGAATCTGTGGAAGCATCTATTAGCATCTGCCAAAGTCTGCAAGAAATTTTACTCTTCTGATATTTAATTCCATTAATTTTAACTTAACTTAGATGTTTCTCCATTTGTCAGGGACACTTCAAAGACCACTGCACCATTACAATCCACTTAAAACTAGTTCAGTTTCTCCTTCCCCATTGACTTCATTGCATTTCACTGAGTTTGGTGAAATCCCCAAACATTTCTGTGCTTTTGCTGAACTTGACGTCAAGTGAATTTAGTGTTGTTCATTCATCACTATTCTCCACACATAGAAACATCCGAAATGTCAGCTTTTCAACTCAGGAATGTGAAAGCATTTAATAAAGTGTCCCAAATGTTCTTTATTTTGTACTGCCGCTGCACATTTTGAATGCTGCCGTGTTATTTGGGTCAGTTTTGACCCACCATTTATATTCACATATTTTCATCTGCAATTACAATAGTTTGTTTGCTCACAATCCATAAAACATCCCATGTCATCTCTTTGGCTCAAAAAGTGGAGGCTTTAAAAAAGCTGCCTTAACTTTACAAAATAAATAAATATAACTTTGCTACATTTTTGTACAGCTGTTACAGATTCTGAACACTGCCACATCCTTCAGATCACTTTTGACCCCCCATATATTATACTCTTGTGGATTTTATTCTTCATTTAGGGTAGCTTTTTTGTTCACAATCAATACAATCATAACTGCTCCCCTCAGATCAGACCATGAAAGAGACACACTATGCCCTCAGAATTGACACTATACATAACTACAGTATATGTATTATATACACCATCAAAAGGAACTTGGAAAATGGGTGAAACTATGACAGGAACAAGTCTAGCAGACCCAAAGCACTACAGAATCAGAAGACAAGTTTCTGAGAGTCAGTAGCTTTTGTGGCAGGTGCCTCACAGGACGGTGGTCAAAATAAGCAAGTGTTACTTTCAACTGTGAAGAGAAGACTGCAGGATTTACATTTGGCCATTTGAGAGGCAGTAAGAAAATCATTGCTAAAATAGTCAAGAGTTTTAGAAACAATTTTTCCAGTTTTTATTGAAATTTATATAGATAAATGTCTCAAAGTACTCTGAAATTAAGGCATAGAAAATAACACTTTCTTATTTTGACCAATGTCAAGCTATGTTTCAAGCTTTTGTCATGTGCTGCATCTATAATGCAAGCTGTTGAATCTAAGAAACTTGTTCCTGTCCGAGAGTAAAGGTTAAAATCTCTTGGTCGGGGCTTACCTATTAGTATGCACATTTTGGCAGTGGTGGAAAATAAGCCATTAGTCTTCAGGTCAGGAAGACAAAAGTTTCAAGTCAAGTCAAGTCAAGTTGGGGAGCATGCACTGGTACAATGCGTTGCCACACCCACTACACAACGAAACAACTCGGGATCCTGATTGGCAACCCCCCAGGCAGACACGCAGTCCAGTCCCACCCTCCGAAAATGACCCTCTATCTGCCGCAGCCAAGTGTTACATGGGTGACCCCTTGGCATGGTCCAGCCACTGGGGTCCCCAATAATGGGGATCTTACGAGCTGGATCACCCTTGGGGAAACGCTAACTGACACTCCCTCACAATGCAGGTAATGTGCCTCATTCGGGACTCCATGAGCAACCGCTCATTCGACACAAAGTCAAACCAATGGTACCCAAGGATTCTCCGGAGAGACACAGTACCAAAGGAGTCCAGTCTACATCTCAGGCCACTGGATAGCGTCCATGTCTTGCAACCATATAGCAAGACAGGAAGCGCCAGGATTCTAAAGACTTGGACCTTCGTCCTTTTGCATAGATATCTATAGCACCACACACTCTTTTCCAGCGACCTCATGACCCCCCATGCTCTCCCAATCTGTGTACTGACTTTATAGGAAGAGTCACCAGAGACATGAATGTCACTGCCAATGTAAGTAAACCTCTCGACTAGGTCGACACTCTCTCCGCAAACAGACACACTGCTGATGGCTGTGCCCCAGAGGTCATTAAAGGCCTGGATCTTGGTTTTTATCCAGGACACTCGCAAGCCCAGACACTCAGACTCCTCGCTCAGTCTCTCGAGCACCCTGATCAGAACCTCCATTGACTCAGTGAAGATCACAGCATTGTCAGCAAAGTCAAGATCCATGAATCTTTCTTCACCAACAGATGCCCCACAGCTGCTGGACCCCATGACCTTGCCCAACACACAGTCCATACAAGCATTGAACAGAGTAGGAACAGAACACACCCCTGACGAACACCAGAATCAACCGGGAAAAACACACAGGTTCTGCCTCCACTCTGCACAGCACTCACAGTACCAGTGTACAGGCCGGCCACGATATCCAACAACCTCGAAGGGATCCCGCAAACAGAAAGTTTCGAGGTAAGGTAATTCTTCTCACTATTAATGGCATGGGAGAGTTGGAACATGTTGCGTGTTGATTATCACATGCAAGTAAGACATTCACTGTACTCTGTAAATATGACAATAACGTAAACTTATATATTTTCATCCATCTACACAGTGAAAGTTAAAACCCTACATCTTTGCACGTAATGACTAATCTCTCATGTGGCAATTTATCGAAAGCTTTCTGAAAATTCAGATCTACTACATAATAAAACAATACTCTGCGTGTGTGTTAGTGTCTGGTCCCTCCATGCAATTTGGTTGCACTGGTTTGCATTGGTCTGATTGGTTAGTTTGGCCAGTGGTTTACTAGTGCAAGTTCAATTCCTGATTATGAAAATTTTTTATATAACAAAAAATGAGTTAAAATGGAACATTTCGATGTGAACAAAGCACATAACCTACTGAGCAACATTGGGTTGTTAAATACTAATGAGGCGCAACCCAAATCTTCTTCAAAGACTAGAAGTATTCACAAGGATATGAATGATGTTTTTAGAGTGGGTAATGGGGGTTTGTCTACCATTGGTGATAGTCAAAAAGAAGACAGATGGTGAGCAATGCACCTGAAAATGAGTCTGAGAAGCAGGCTTTACGGGAACATGAGTGAGAGAGGAAACACTGGGCAACAGAGGTTGAGAAATACAATACTGAGGAAAGGAGTAGGACGAATGCTGAGGATACACGTACAGTGTCAGAGGCTGAGGTATGATATCATCTTCTGCTCTGTACTTTTAATATTTCTATTGCACTATTATATTGTCTTGAGGATTATTTGTGTTCTGTTCTGTGTATTGTATTGTATTTACCCCCTTTTTTTGACACCCGCTGCACGCCCAACCTACTTGGAAAGGGGTTTCTCTTTGAACTGCCTTTGCCAAGGTTTCTTCTATGTTTTTTTTTCCCTACAAGTGTTTTTTTGGAAGTTTTTTTTTTTGTCTTCTTAGAGAGTCAAGGCTGGGGGGCTTTCAAAAGGCAGGGTCTGTTAAAGCCCATTGTGACACTTCTTGTGTGATGTTGGGCTATACAAAAATAAATTGTATTGTATTGTACTGTATTGTATGCAAGGATACCAAGCAAAGTCATAGGAGGAACACTGCAGGTACACGTAGGGCAAGACAGGTTGAGATTTGCGAGGATACCGAGCAAAAGCCAGAATGAATGTTATTTTTAAAATTATTCTATTACCTATCTTTTACAGGTAAAAGTACCTAGTAAATGATATATGTGTTATGATTATATTTGATTTTTAATTTTTATTTCATTTTTTGGGATAATTTTTGCATATAAAATCATAGTTATTATAATGTTTGGGGTTGTTGAGTCAATTTCCAATACCTTGTTTTTGATTTAAGGTAGTTTTCAAATGGCTTGAAATTGTTTAAGTCTTTTTAAAAGCCATCTTGGTTTTCACAAGTACTATTATTTTGTGGTGTGGTTGCCACCACATTATTATGGAATTTGTATGATAATGTGCAACATGAGTCGTCAATGACGAGATGGCACAAAAAGTCACCATGGACGTTCTGGATCATCCAAGATTTCAACATGTGTTTCTGCTTTTCATGTTTCTGCTGGTTAAAGATTTTTGGTGTTTGTTTTTATTTTGACAAAAACATCAGTTAGAACTCTTGTTTTCAAACCAAGAACACGTTTATTCTTCTCATTCCTCTACTTTCCATCTGCTGAGAATAATGTAGTATGCACCTTTCTGGTCATATACTTTGCTGCTTCCTCATTAAGTACTAACTTATTTGTGCAACCTGATGTTCCTTGATTGAACTCTTGCACACTGTTTACCAGTACTCTTGGTCTTGAGTCATGCTGTTCCATCTTCAACTTTTTTATTGCTTTCAGCAATGTGTCCATGATGCATGTTAATTGACGTTTTTGTAATCTTATTAGTGTAGCAAAGCTCTTGTGGTGTAGCATTAAACAGAATGAAGATTTATTAATTGACTTTAAGCAATAAAAAGTTCAGGAACAAGTAATGCGTGGATTTAAACCTCAAGGTTTGTAGTGTCCAGTCCGAGGCCTCCTCCTCTAGGCCTTGCTAGTTGCACCTTGCCAATGCAAGCATTTTGTAGATTTGCTCATACAGTTGCCTGCAGACATCAAGGATAGACACACCAAGTGAACCCTGAATTAGTGCTCAAAGATGAAAAGAGCCTTCTGATGGGTTTGTTCAGGGTATGTCTTCATATCATTCTTGTTGTCTGAAATAAATAAATACTGCTTGGGGATGGAAAAAAGCCACAAAGAAAAGAGAAGCAGCTTTTTATGAGAAAGCTGCTTGGGCGTCAAGAAAGCAGACTTTGCAGTCAACACATTCATGCCATGGGGAACTTGTTTACATGTGCAATGAATCAGAACAATGGCCAGCTGTCGTACTATCACACATGGCAACGATCATGGACATGAATGATGGCCATAACTTTCAAATGACCTCACTGCTTATTATACACACGCCCACACACACTGTGAGGATACAGTGCATAAACAATACATGGCATGTCTCTTACTCACTGCCCTCTGCCACCTTTTTGGGGGAGGAAGTTTAAGAGAAGAGAGTTACTTTTTCTTAAATCTTTCCTGTGCTTCTTGGTGTGCGTATGACAAGCCCGATATGCTTCAGATTTCTACTTTTCCTCTCCATCGGCTTTTAGTGTAGATATGTCAAAGTGCCCGTCTCTGACATGATTCGTTAACTCATTTCATTAGGGGGATCTGGGAAATGTAAAAGGCGCAAGACCTGCCTCACTGTTGTACCAATTCAGCTCCTGTAAGTATAAAAATCACTGAGCAATGCAAGGACAGAAGTGTGCAATAGGAGCATGGGTGACAGCAGCTGGCATTTATGATGGAGCTATGTGGAATGGCTGTGTGTACAGGAAGTAGGGAGTGACATCATGGAAAGACACCAGAAATACTTGTGAACCTTGGAACCTAAGGATGAAATAAATGGTGAAGGGATTATGTCTTCTTATTGGACAGTACAGAATAAACATACATAATACCGTGAAATACCCAGTAGTACTAACTGGTGTACTCACTCCCACTTCTCAAACATTTTAAGGTTTGCAAACAGTCAATCATAAGAATTCAAATGCTCTATCTATCTATCTATCTATCTATCTATCTATCTATCTATCTATCT
>JANRMT010062844.1:683235-701620 GCA_026402145.1 Polypterus bichir lapradei
GGAATTCATTTTCTGTCATGCATTTTGATGCAGAAGGCAGCATGAAAAAAATGTGATAATTTTTCACAAAATTCTCAATATAATATTAAAAATACAAAGTCCACACAAACATGGCGAGACATACAGATTTCAAAAAGGGAAAGCTTTGAGAAAATCCAGACAATCTCAATGCAGAGGCTGCAAAACTACTAATCACCAGCCATATTTCTAAAAGAATGATGTGAATGAGCATCAGTAGGTCAGTAGACCACATTGTAGTAATCTTTTTACAACAAGGACAAGTTTACATTTTCAGTGCAATAAGCCTTAACCACTGTGAGGGGAACAAAAATCTATTTCTCTCACTAAAAGTGGCTCACTCCATCATGGGCTAATGAGCTGTCCACTTGATGAGCAGATAAAATTTCCTTTACAGATGTCCTCTGTGGCCATGATTGTGTGATGGAGGGTTGGCGACTCAACATTAATGCACTCTTCTGAATGAGAAGGTCTCTCCTTCCCTCCCAGTCTTAAAACCTCACACTTCAACAGCTGACCACTAAGTCATACCAGACAGTGACCTCAAGCTGCTGCAGGGCAAGGAAACATCGGAGAATGGCCATTTAACAACACAGAGGCTTTGTTTAAATCATAGGGGCAAAGTGTTTTACTTCAGTACTGCTGTAAATCATTAGCAGACATTTGAAAGTGGCTTATTACACTGCCGAAGGGTATAGGAGGCAAAGCTGAAAACACCTTGACTTCTCTATGGAGTGTCTTTTATCTGATTGAGTTGCTGGAGAAGCTTCTAAGAACAGCTGGCTGCAGCCTTTGAGTGAAACAATATAGAAGAAATGGAGTAAATGCTTTCATGAAGTACCCCTAGTTACCATTCTGGTTGATTGCTTTAATGACATCCTACTGCATGTTTTATTGCTGTAAATAAAATGAAGTTCTGTATATTATTGATTTTCCTAATTGTTTAGATTCATTTCTCAAAATCATTAACCCCATTCCCAGAGCAGTGCCTTAGAACTACACAGCGATAATGCAGGGGTCTACAGCACTCTTTCAGTTATCATTGTATTTATACAAAGTGCAAATTCTACAGGAGGGGTCACCAACTTCAGTCCTGGAGGACCACCGTGGCTGCAGATTTTCATTCTAACTCTTTTTTTTAACGAGTGCCCTGTTTGTGCTGCCAATTAACTCCTTGTGAATTCATTTTTACTGAATTGCTTTTTTAAGATTTGTTCCTCTGAATTGCTTCATTTCTTTCCTTAAATGGCACCCAAACAAAAATGTTATGTGAAGTGAGGGAGCCAACAGAAGACCAACTAAGTCAGCGCCTCAAACTCCAACCAATTTCACTCCAACCAGCTGCCTAATTAGGCGCTGATTCTTGTCGTTAATTAAACTTGATCTTTAACTCCATGGCTTATTGCTGCTCACATTGTGCAATAGCAGACATTTCAAAGATTATTGATTTTCTCTTTTCTAAGAGCCCTGGAAAATGTTTTGGGGACCTCAACAGATCAGCATTCCTAAGACCTTCATCTTTCTTTATTTTCAGATATTGTATGATGGACACCAGTTGTTTTGGCTCATTTTGTATTTCATTATTGTTTGGCTGCTAATTACGGAAAAAGAAACAATCACGGGGTCTGAGTCTTCAAGAGCAAGTCAATTAAAATTAGTTCAAAGGAAGTTAATTAGCAGCAAAAATAGGTCACTGATTAAGAAAAGGGTTAGAATGAAAACCTGCAGCCACGGTGGTCCTCCAGGACTGGAGTTGGCAAACCCTTGTTCTACAGCACATTTTGCAGAAGACTACACACAACTGTCATTCCATAGATGCAATTTACATTTAAGCACGACATAATGTTTATAACTGATTGTACACTACCTTTGTCACTTGATTATTTCTATTTAACACTCACACACTTGGTAATTGCATAAATCTCTGCCTGCCAAATAATATGGACAATTATCAGAGTGCTGATGAGGCATGTGGTATCAATGCAGCAGGTAGACAAGACTTTGGGCAGGGGTGCAGTTTTTGGAAAGGTAAAGTGAAGCAGCACTTTATAGCTCAGAAGAAAAGAAAAGAAAAAACACCCACACAAACTGTAATGTTGCCTACACACTGCCCAGCAGCACTATTTGAACATAAATCTAGCCCTCCTTTCCTTCAGGCTTGAAAATTTCTCAATTACATTTTTTTTAACTGTTATTGAATTTATTAAAAGCAAGTAACATTCCATACAATCAAGTCAAACCTAACAAAGCTAAATTCAAATCAATCCCTACCCATGAGAAAGAGAGAAAGGCGAACATCCAGAGTAAAACATTTGAGAGTCTTTCTCCCCAATATAAATGCTTAATCTACAATATTATTGATTAGATCCTGCCAGGTTTTGAAAAGATCCTCTAAGAGAGAATCTGATTTCTTTCAATTTCAATTGGTATATAACATCAGTTACCCACTGACTTAACAGAGGTGGGTTAGGATTCTTCCAGTTGAGCAAGATAAGTCTATGTGCGAGTAGTGAAGTAAAGGCAGTTCCAGTTTGTTTGTCCTTCTCCACTTTAACTCCATCTGTGAGCCCACCAAACACAGCTGGTAGTGGATTAGGAGGGATTTTGACACCAAGGCTGTCTGAAAGGCAGAATGTTTTTAATTTGGTGCAGGCCCAAAATATGTGGCCCAGTGAGGCTGGAGCTCGATTGCATCATTCACATGTTGGATCTTGCCCTGGGAACATTTTGGACAATTTTAAACGAGACAAGTGTGCTTGATAAAATATTTTAAGTTGAATAATTGAATGCTTTGCACAAATGGAGCTCGAGTGAATTCTGTGCATGGCTGCCTTCCACTCCTTTTCTGAAATGTTGAGTAAGAGATCCTTTTCCCACTGTACTTTGAGAAGGGACTTTAAAATGGTTTTATATATTATAGAAATGCTGTCTGGGTTACTTTTACAATTACTTTCTGATTAAATTGAGTCATTTCAGTTGCCAGTCTCTATTTCATTGATAGCATGTCATTGTTCCTTCTAATACCAAACCTGTAGCCTTCATCTAGCTGTTCAGCAATACTAAGCCTGCTAAAAAAAATTAGCCTTAAGCTGTTGTCTAGATGACTGCGGCTACTTTCATGCCACTTGCATTTTTCATAAAGATGTTTTAGGTCTCTAGAAGGCCCAGGTAAGACTGATCCAAAAGCAAAAAGACAACAGGGATTGAAAATTACAAGTAAATAAGAAAAAGTACAAAATGAGGTTTGAGACAACATAAAGAGTGAGTAACAAGGAAGACAGAAATATTGTTTTAATAACATCAAAAAACTGAATGTTCAACTAATTAATAAGGTTCAAACTTAATCAAACACCTTTCTTATTAACAATGGTGCTAGTGCAAAACCCTAAATAAAATTGAACCAAAGTTAGAATAATGTAATCTATTGTATATCTGCAGTTTAAATTAAACCAAATAAATAGAATGAGTGGGTATAAATAAATTTCTAAATAATGTTTTATTAAATTAAGCAAATAAATGAATAAATGTGTCAGTATTTGTCCAGAAAATAAAAAGGAAAAAAGCACTATAAATGTAATTTAGTATTTTGCAACCAAAACTTATTTTCATTATATAAGGAGCTATATGTCTGCATTTTAATATTTATACCTTATTACAGCTTTCTGCAAAATTTCACTTACACTTTTACAGTTTTTTATTGCAATTACCACAATAATGGAATTAGAGGCAAATCATCATACTTGCATTGTCACTGACAAACAAATAACTTAAGAGAGTACACTATGAACACTTGCATCTTTAGGAATATACTAATTCCTATTATTCTGTTGGGTGGCATAGTGGCGCAGTGGGTAGCGCTGCTGCCTCGCAGTTAGGAGACCTGGGTTCACTTTCCGGGTCCTCCCTGCGTGGAGTTTGCATGTTCTCCCCGTGTCTGCGTGGGTTTCCTCCCACAGTCCAAAGACATGCAGGTTAGGTGCATTGGAGATCCTAAATTGTCCCGCTTGGTGCGTGGGTGTGTGTTCTGCGGTGGGCTGGCGCCCTGCCCGGGATTTGTTCCTGCCTTGCACCCTGTGCTGGCTGGCATTTCAAATCAAGAATGGAGGATTTCTGTGGAGAATCAGGCACAAAGCATAAATTAACCTTGGGTGGGGCACCAGCACCTTAAAAATATTCTGAAAATACATCCATCCATCAACCCTTCCATTTTTTTAACCCGCTTATCAAGGCCAGGATTGTGGGATAGCTGGGGCCTATCCCAGGAATAATAGGATGCAAGGCAAGAACCACAACACCTATACAGGGCACCGGACAATTTACACTTTGAGATGCCATAGTGAACAACTGCACTTATATTTTTAAATTACTTATGGAGCAGATACAAAGAATTATTCATAAGTTTGCCAGAACTTTACTTGAACATAACCAAATTATTAAAGCCTGAATGACATTCTGATTCTTTCAAAGTAGCCAGTTATGTTGCTATTAAATAGGTTAGATTTAGATTTAAGAATTTTAAACTGATGTAGTAATGCTTGCAAAGGTTCTACTGAAAACTGCAACCTGCATTGCAGCTCATTATGTACTGAAGTACAAGAAGCGTGAAAAAATGCTTCATCTCTTTTATATAGTATAATCAACCAAAATGATTTTCTCTCATTCAATATAGAAGTGGCAATGTTCAATATCAGGTGACAGTTATTCTAATCTCATTGTTGAAGAGCATCATAAAAATGCCATGCACTCATTCACTCATTCATCCCTCCATCATTTTCTTAATTCACATATTCAAATTCATAGCCATTGGCACCCTGTACCAATCCTAGCAGCACTGGCAGGAATCAACCTCAGAAAGTGTGAACCATTCCAATGCACAAAACACTCACATATTTTATCGCATGAGGCGTTTTGAGTTGCCAACTACCCCATCATTATCCACAGCGCTTTGATACTGATACTTTGAAACAGCAAACAGGGAAAGCAAAAAAAAAGTTTTACTTACACCACATCCAGTTAGCCAACTCCATTTGTCATAACAAGATCTGGAAAGTCCATGTGTAAGCTCAACCTCGATCACTTCCCTGCTGCTGTATTCTTAAGTCAAGCAGGTCCAGTCCAAGTTCCTTTATTTTCTTTTTTTCTTAAAGTGGACAGGGTGAAGGGGTGTTTCATTAAAAAAATAAGCAAATTTTATTTGATTTCTGAAGTTCTGCTAAAAGTTGCCATCTCCCTACAGTCGTGATTGCTCATCTGTAATTATGTTAATGGTGGGTGTGGAGTGCCAACCATTGACATGGACATGAAATAGTACATTGACAATTGCCCAATCACATTATATTAAAAAAAAAACTAAAACAATACTAATTCGCTGTCAATAAATGTGGGAGTGTCCGGGGCACAGAGAGCTGTGTAACTGGAAAAATTTTCAAGCAACCAATTAAAGGGCAGCCTGAGGTCACCTGCTTGCCAAAAGATTAAAGACTTACATATGCTCTGAATTGGCTGGTGCCCTTCACTCGGGAAACATAGCTGCTCACACAGAAATTAAACAAATACACAACCAATTTTAATGGATGTTGACATGCACTGACACCAGGCACGTTGTTCAAATAAACAAATTTATTTCATGACTATTTTGCATTACCTAATTAATTTAAGTAGAGTTTTTAAAATATTTGGTGTGGGTATGGCACTCCAGCGCTCCACATTACAAACCACCACTGACAAGACTGCATTTGAATGGAGCAGTGTGAGGTTCAAGGAGTGAAGATGTCTTTATGTAGATGTATTGCCAAAAAGTGATTGTTTTCCTTCCAGTGTTTCTACATCAATATGTCTTACAGACCATGTAACAGAAAGTTAAATGTAGCAGGTGTGCTATTACAGATTTGCTGTATGGAATGGTGTCCTGCACTATTTGGCTTTAGTATTTGATCAGTAAAATCTTCCAAAGTGTTTTTTTGCAGCGAATATGCTGTGTTCACAGGTAACCTTGCTCACTAAGTATTTTCCTGGAAATTCATCCTGTTCTTCTGCCTTAGGCGGACATTTTGTCCCAAGCGCCCCATGATGCTTTGCAAAGCCAGTGTGTCATCACAGAGCTGTAGCAGTCATGTTCAGAACTTTCAAGCTTGGCTACTGTTAGATCGTTGCCAACATGACCATAGTTGGGCCGCAAGCACAAGGGGAAAAAACAGTGCTGAGATACAATAACATTCCCTATTTATGGTATTTGTTCTGTCTGCATCTTTTGTTGTTGGAGGTATGGTGATGCACTTTTTAGCACTGCTGCCTTACAGCTCAGATGACATACTTAGGAACAATTGGTCCAGCATAGTTGGCAAACTTTTCCTAGCCCTTAGCGATATTTGAAAGACAATTGCTTCATTATAATCCACTCAAAACTAGTTCAGTTCCTCCTTCCCCATTGACTTCAATGTAGTTTGTGGAGTTTGGTGAAGTTTGCGAACATTTCCATGAATTTGCTGAACTAAAGGTGAAATGAATTCAACAGAGTTTGGTCATCACTATTTGGGTTTTACAATATTGTAGCGCCAATATGGATCCCCTTTGCTCTTTAAATGTATCTTTCCAGTGACTCACTGTCCTTAAAAGAACTGCTCGCTTGAAATTCTGCTTGTGACTTTGCAGGCTTGCCATTTTTTATGAGCTACTCTTCCATTGGCTCTGAAGCTTCTTATTTACATCATAGAATCATCCCTGGGTTATGCAACGTGTAGCCCTCCCTTTAACGTCTCTGTCCCCAGTGACTACTTCCAAATCCTTGAAATGGCACAAATCTTTGAAATGGCAAGTTGGTCTTTGTTTCCATTGCAGTCGTGTGGCCAGTGACAAAAGCACATCAACAGGGGTCTTGGGCACTTTATTGTCAGGCAGCACATCAGGGATGTTGAGATGTTGGCAGCAGAGGTGTTAAATGCTGCACTTCACTGTGGTGATCTGTCAATAATAAGTGAGCAGGTGAACCTTCTTGTGTGCAGCAGCAGATGTTCCAGTCTCTGAATTGTCATTACAAATGGCGTTCCAGGTCTGGATTTTAGCTTTGAGACCCTCATTCCAATAGTGCTCTGTAACGCCTCTATGATCTGCCTTGTCCTTAGCCTTCTTAGTTTTACCCTGGACTTATTTTACAAGGCTCCCCTAGGGTCAGTGACAGCTTGATCTACCACACTTTTCCTTACATTAATGAATAGGAAGCTCTGCTAGCAACTTCTTGCTGTTGCTGTCAATAGCACTCCAGAGCCCAGATCTCAACCTCGAAATTCTCCAATAACTCCTCAAAGGAGCCAAGCAGGTTCATTGTGGTCTCTGCATCACTTTGCACTTCCTAAAAATTTTACAATAGGTCTTATGCTGACAACAATGGAGCACTGTCAAATTGGATCTGCTTTGCTCTTTAGATGGCTCTTTTCAGGGACTTTCTAACCATAAAATGACTGCTTGCCTAAATGGAATTCTGTGTGTGAAATTACAGGCATATTTTATAAGCACCTCCGCTATGGGCTCTGAAGTGCCTTATTTATATTATATAATGCCAGCTCATTTTGTTGGTGAGTCATCCCTGACCGATGAAACTTGTCAGCACTGTTACATTATGTAAACTGCTTTGTGTGTTGTGCAGAGAAAAGTGTGTGTATTTGGATGGGTTTGGATTCAACCTGAGTAAAATCAGGCAACGTGGCAGGAGTATCATAGGGCATTTACCATGTTACTGTCCTAATAATTGTGGAAAGCACTGTAGTTTAAGAGGTGGCATGACTGAATTGTTCAAAATTATGAAGATAATTAGTACAGTGGACCCCAGCTATTACTTCAAGAACAAGAACATGGTGACACTGAAAGAAACTAATTAAGAGCAAATTTGTGCAAATGTTAGCAAGTTTTCCTTAGCACAGAGAACCATAGACATAGATAGTAGGACTTTTTGACGGTTCAGAATTCAGCTTGATGGCATTTTGGAGTTGGTTATGTGAATAGGATTGACAAGCTCTGTTAGTCTGAATGGCCAGCTTTCCTTAAAATTGTTCTAATGTTCTAATATTGTAGAACACAAGTCAGCAGTGGGCACTAAGCCAAAAATCTTCAAATATTCCTTGCTCCAGCTTGCGGAATGGGGTGTGGCTAAACATGGGTCTAATAAAGTTAAATGTTTAACTCCACCCACAATTCACATCACATCTCATTCAGTATGCTGGTAGTGACATTTGCCAGGCTGCAGAGACTGTAAGCACAATACAACTTAGTCACACCATGGTAAAGATTAGGGTTGTGAGATCGTTATCTGACTCAAATAATGGCGACTATCAAGTAAACTAAGTTGTTTAAACATGTAATTTTCCATCATTTGTGTGCAGGTCATGAATTTATTGACTACCATGGATCTTGGCAGGACTCAAACATGTGACATCTATGAATTACAGTCAGAATTAAATATTTAACCCTGTCTATGTTTAGGCACAATCGAATCTGCATGCTGCAATGAGGACCTTCTCAAAATTTGGTACATTTCAGTTCTATGACTTTACCACTAGGGGACCACACTGACTTCCTTTTTGAAGCATCAGATAAAGTTTATTTTGTCATTTTGTGCATGTAGTCCATTTTGGTCTTTTTCATGTGTTGAAAGGAATGCAGGAAAAACTTTTTTTGACATGGATTTCTGCCTCACACCTGGCTAATTACCTCTGCCAAACCAACACTGTTACAGTATTGTAATGAGGGTGCCATTAACTGACCTTACAAATGGAGAGCAGGTTAAAAACATTATTTGTTTTATTTGGATGCATGGATGAAGTGAATTCATAAAGATGGGGGTGGTGATAAGACAAGTAACACAAGTACACTTCAAACAGTTTTGATCTCACTGTCGACACTTGGCAGCTCAACTGGGCAGCCTGACACAGGTCAGTACAGACTTTGATAACTTCCCCTTGTATCCCAGAATGCATAAGGAGAATTCACGCTATTGGTTCATCGCAATTCAACAAGCACTCCAGTTCGTCTAGTTCTTCAAAGGCAGGATCGAGTGCAGACATAAAAGTCCCCCATGAGCTACTTTGCATTATGCGGCTGGGTAATTGCTTCCATATATTAACAATTCTTTTAGGAAAAAAGCTTGTCTTCTAAAGTCTGCATGTAGCAGCCAGGCATCCTGTGAGCCTTTGTAATTGCTTTTGTACTGTCTGGATGCTGATAGCAGGAAAACCTCTATGTCTCACCCGATCATTTTCTTTATTAGGGAAAAGCGGAAACTGTAATTGTTTCCAATGCTGTTCTGTTTTGAGTGGGAATGTGCTGATTTCAGCTTGGGCTTTATATACCAAAAAAGATGCAGTGGCAGACCTGGATGGGTTAATACAGTTTAAAGATAACAAAATCTGACATAATTAAGGAAAATCTTAGAGGACTGTAGTGTGCTCAGCTTGTTGTACAATCTGTATCAGATTATGCCTGGTTTTCAGGTCATTCCTTCATTCTCTTTTCGCTTTTCCCCTTAGAAAATAACTTTTCTTGGAATCATTTGTACAGTTTCATAAGCTGCCTCTGCACATTTAATTGCAACGCCTTATTTAGCAGATATTTGTGTAAGGTGCCTGAGAAAGCAATTAAGTTGGCTGTTTTTGAAGAATGACCACATGACTACATGGCTATTCAAAATTTTGTCTTCTTGGTGTCCTTCCTTTCATTCACTTTCTGAACTTACCTTTTCTATTACAGGGTCTGAAAGCAATGGGTGTCAGGCAGGAAACAACAAAAACATTGGGATGGGGAATGAAATTGAAGTGGCAGGGCAAACTCCATTGAGAGTATGTATACAATTCACACAGATTGTGAATAAATTAGATAGTAACCCAAGTTCCTGATACTGTGAGTCGACAGCCATACATCTAACTCTCATCATTAATTCTTAGGGTGAACTAAGTGGCTTTCCTCAAACATAGTAGACTGTATATAGTGCCTTGTTTTCAAGTTCTACATAACAATATAAACCAGAATCAATTTTAGAAGGATCGGACATGTCTTGTACCAAGGGCTGTGCTTGTAGAATTATATAATTGATATTAGCATGTTTGAAAATAACACATGTGAGCTACAAGAACACAATACAAAAATGGCACTAACCCACTATGTAAAATAGCATTCTAATACCCTCTGATGAAAGGAAATTCATCAGTAAGTATACTGTATATAGTTTGACTGAAGTGCAGACTTTGACGCCTTCTGTTAGATAGACTGGAAACCAATGTTGGCCTCTCAGATACAGTCATTATGTTTTTTTATTTCATATTAGCCAAATTGATTTCAGCACATGCAGAAATGTTCTTACAGTAATTAATTTAATTCTGTCATTAAATTCTGAAGTTAAATATGGTGCCCTGCAGGGGTCTGTTCTCAAACCTTTACTATTTTCACTTTATATACTTCCATTACCAACTATCATTAGAAAAGACATTTATTTTTCACATGTATGGAGGCAATAAACAGCAATACCTTTCTTTAAGATCAAATTAAGTTTCCCCAATGGCACCCTTATTATTTCTGTCAGTCAGTTAAAACAGTGGATGGAATAGAACTACTTGTCTCTGAATGCAGAAAAAATATAAATGTTACTTACTGGGGGGAAATGATGCAAACCGCAACAATATGGTGTCACTGTTTAGCTCAGCTGGACTAACCATTACTTTTACTTAATCAGAACACATCTTAGGCATTAATTATCTCCAGCATCAGTATGTCTTTAAAAACACACATTCCAAATCAATCTAAAACATGTTTTTTTCCATGTTTACAAATATTGTAAAATAAACATGATTTCAAAGTGTGAAGGACACTGAGAAATTAGTTCATACATTTATTTCCCTTTGGACTAACTAGTGCAATGCGTTATTCACAGGCTGTTCAAATCATTCTGTAGGTATCTTTCAGTTAATTCAAAATGCTGGTGCAAGAATAATTACAAGAACTAGAAAGCATGAACACATAACTTCAGTTCTCAAGTCTTTACACTGGATTCCAGTTAAGCCTACAGCTGTCTTCTTACATATAAAGACTTAAATGGTCAAGGCCCTGATTACTTACCTGAACTTATCATTACTTAATGATAAACCAAATTGCACATTAAGATCTTGAGATCCTGGCCTACTAAAGATTTCAAGAATTAATTAAAAAAGTAGGAGGTAGCGCTTTTAGCTACAGGATACCAAATATGTTAAATGCTCTGTGTGTTTCTGCCTGAGCTTTTAAATCCAGGCTGAAGATTCGCTGCTTTTGTACACCATACCCTGTGTATGCTGAATCTGTGTCTGCTAATCACTTGTACAAAAATAGAAGTAATACCGTATAACCTGTCACTAAACCTCATCTGTTCTGTTTCTCTTCTTGATATCCTGCCATGCCACTTGGTGCCACTGCTCTACTTCCAAACAATTTTTCTACACATGGAAAGACATCTGAGGTGCTGGGAGACTTGAAATCAGTGGATGGAAAGGTTATGTTATCATATCAGGTGGATCAGCACAGGCTATACTGTTGATTACCCAGGGTGGGGTGGGCATCCAGCTGGCTGAGGTCTCCAAGACAGGGACTATGTTTGACTTTGACTTTCTCTCCTCCAGTTGACCATGCACCTCCCAGAGATGTATATTCTAGAGGTCTACTGCTGACTGGAGTTTTTGACTATGTTTCATTCTTTGTCAAGAGACCCTAGTTTAACAGTTAATTAATGGACTGATATTGCTGTGCTCCATTTATATTAACTAGTTTCAAGCAATTTGTTTGCTGTCTGTATAAACAAAACTGTGTCATCATGTGAACTATTTACGCAGTTACTAGTTAGCGAATATTGTATTTAAATTGTACATGAGATCTTGTCATAGTACTCTATACCTACACTCACTGAAGAGTGCTATACAAAAATAAACTGAATTGAATAAATGGGTGGGCACTGACAAATACTTTAAAAGTGACATAAAGGTTTTTCCAGGGACAATGAAGCCAGGCTAGCTACTGAGAGAGAAAGAAAGTATGGGACATGAACGGGAAGATGAATAATGCTTCCTGAAGATAGTAAAATAGAGGAAGGACACCCCACCAATACATAGAGCAAAGCATGTGGTACACAGACACTCTGAATAGCTGAGTTTTTGATTTAATATCATTCACTATGCTTCTGTCGTGCTTTTCATTTGGATCATCTGGGAGAAATTAGGTGACCTCAGAGAAATTACTTAGGAAAAATTAGGTAAATGGGACTGATAAGCTTGTTGATCTGAATGGCTTGACTTGACTACTGATAACTTCAGTCCTTTGGGGAATTTATATCCTTAGGTTATGCTTTGAGAGCACAGACATCAACTGGACACTGAGAGTCTGATAACAATGAAAACACACATTCACTGAGGCTATCTTGAACAGAGACTCCTCTCCTCCAATGGTCTTCTGCTATTATATGTGACCGTATTGTGCACAAAGATAATTAACATGAACAATGGCAAAATATTAGAATATCTCTCCTTCATGTTGTTGTTGCCAAGTTCTAATAACATATTAAAGCTAGCACAATTGACAAAATAACACAACAAAAATTGCCTACATATTTTAGTCAATGCTTGGTATAATTGCTCTTTTTTAATTAGCATCTCATGGAGTCCACTCGAGGAGCAATAACTTCAATAAAATGTTTCCAATAAGAGAGGATCTGTCTTTCATGTGACCTCAAAGAAATTCTGACCCTCTCCTTTCCCCAGATCTGTTCCTCCTCAGTGACATTTAAGATCACGGCTTTGTTTTGGTCCCGCCATAGCATTGATGTGTTGTTTCAGCTCATATTTTGAGCTTAATCTTCCAAAAAAACTTGTCTTCTCTCTTTACCCATTTGGGTCTTCGATTTTCTTCTTTTGGACTACTGTATTGACTTGTAGCATGGTTCACTTTTAGTTCAGGAAAATCTGTCAGACACATAGTCTCACAATGTCTTCTAGAATAATGTGGTGTGATGTGAAAGTTACAATGCCTTCAGAAGGTGAAGGGGTCTGAATACTTTCTGAATGCACTGTATGGGAGACTCCATGATAGTAAAGTGTCCAAACTCCTGTGACACCTAAGCAAGCTCAGTCTTAAATCCCAACTCTTACCACTCTCCATCACCCTGATAGGACTGACAGTTTGTCGGAGTTCATTTAACTGAAGTAAGTGTTTTATATCCAGATATAATGTTTTGGATTACAAACTGATGACTCCACTCTGACTCATCTATTCAGAGCTCATTGTTTCAGAAGTGTAGTGTTTCTTTTGTTTTAAAAACCTAATCTATACAGCTACAAGAGTTCCTGCTGCCTATCCATCCATGTACTGTAGATCAGCCTTTTCCTCATAATCTTTGACATTTACCACCAAGGCCTGCCTTTTCTTGGTGTCATACCCTCATGTCTTGGAAAGAATTTCATCACATGACACTCTGTATATTCTCTTTCTAACTAAGATTAACTTTCTTTGCATTTACCAAAATTGTTCTTCTAAAACTGATAAGCAGTATTATCAATTGGAAGGGTTAAATTAAATATATTAAAACAGAAATAGTAAAGGGTCTGAAATTTTTACAGGTAGAGTCAATAACCTCAAAGTAGCTAAAGGGAATATGAAGGAGTTACTCGGTAATTCATAAATAGCACAGTGAGAAGTGCAACTAGGATTAACAAGAACTGTATGCCCAGACAGGCAAGGTCCAACACTGGGTAACATAATCATACTGTACATGGATCCTTTTAATTCTGATACATTGTTAATGAATTTGTGAAGAAAAAAATAAGACAGAAGCCTGGTAAGAGACACCAACTTATTTCTTAATAGCTGTGCTTTTTACTGAGTTTAGACATGCCTAAAGGTGATGGTCTATATTGGTTGGTTGAGTTAGTATGTTTAATGGAGACAGTGTGGATGGCTATAACATTACTGTTTGCAGCTTTACAGAATTGGTCATGTACACCTCACTGATAGCTGCAGTGGTCGATGTCAGAGTGCATTTTGTGTGCTGTAGGGCTCCATGTTGGATTATCAGCAAAATCCGACTTGGCATCATTTGTTCAGCTTTAACAAGGGCAGTCTCAGTTTGAGCAAACTTGTGACTGTGATTCTTCTGATCACTTGTGGAGAAGGAAAAACAGACAACTAATCACCACATTATTGTACTGATTGTACTGATAGAAAATAATGGTTTTGAAATGGCACTTTATCTGAGTTGTGTGGTTCCTTGTTGAACCATTATTTGACAAAGAACCATTTCATTCTTGGATGGGTTCTTTTATATGAAATTGGTTCTTAGGGCTTTACAAATTATTAATTATGTGGACAAAACAGACATATTATTGCATAGCAGGCTACACAGGAACTTATTCTGTGTAATGGTATGCAGCAAGAGTCGTTTTAAAATCATCAACCCACTGGTATTTCACAAATCTGTTACATCTATTCATGGCCATTTTTGGAGCCTGTTATGGATCAAAATAAATTAAAGCCCTTATTGGATCCTTCATGTGGATGGTTCTTTTGAGAAACAAAAATTCTTCCACTATGGCATTGCTCTGAAGAACCACTTAGGCACCTTTATTGGATACTGGTGATATACTGCATGTTGCAAGTAAGAATTTCACTGTAAATATAAATAAATGTAACAATACTACTAATGCTACTAGACTCAAAAAAGGACTTGCAAACTCTGCACAAACAGAGACCAGGCCTACATGTGAATCCGGTTTCATGGAGCTAAAAGGCAGCAAGGCAAACAGCTGTTCCACCATACTCCCTTATGAGAAAGTCAAGGCATTAGGATTTGTACCTAAAGCCCACATAAGCACAGTTAGCTTGAATTGCAGGCTACTGTCTTTGTGAAATTTGCATGTTCTCTTTGTGTCTGCAAGAGTTTACTTCCACATCTTCAAAGGCATCCATATTAATTGTCCCAATATAACTGAGTGTTGATGTTTGCATTAGTAGCCTGTCCAGGGATGGTTCTTAGATAAGAGGACAAGAACTCTGAAAGAATGAGAGGAGGCCATACATTGTATCAGACTTGTTTGTTTAGTTAATAGCTAAGCTGTACCACTATCTCATTCAGATACTTCTAAAATGCTGTCAAATGTTTTTACTTCAATTACATGTCTCGTTAGTTTGTTCCAGATTCCCAAAACTCTTTGAGTAAAGAAGTGCTTTCTGGCTTCAGTCCTAAAAGCACTCTCCTTAATTTCCACTGGTGTCTTCAAATATATGATGAACTCTTAAGTTGAAAGAATTCTGCTTGGTCTACTTTATCAATGCCAGTGAGAATTTTGAAAATCTGGCTTAGGTCCTCACACAGGCTCCTCTGCTCCAGACTAGAAAAGAATTCCCTGAGTGTGTCACAGTAGGATATGTCCTTAAGTCCTAGGATGCACTTAGTTGCTCTCCTCTGCATAATTTCAAGCCCTGCTATGTCTTTCTTGTAGTCTGGTGACCAGATCTGCACAGAATACTCCATATGTGATCTCACTTGTGAGTTATATGGTATGAGCATAAAGTCCTTTGATTTATATTCAACAGTTTTTACAATATAACCTAACATTTATTTGGCTTTCTGATTGCTTCTGCACATTGCATAGATAATGTACTGTAAGTTTTTTGTCAACATAAACCCCTAATTCCTTTACTGGGGTTGCTTCCATTAGGATAGTGTCAAACATCTTGCATTTATAATAATAATAATAATAATAATAATAATAATAATAATAATAATAATAATAATAATACATTTTATTTAATTGACTTTCTGTTTGCCTACAAGTAACACTTAACACTTTTAAAAAGATGCATTTTCCAAATGCTCATCTAGTTATAAATGTTTGTCCAAGTCTGTCTGAAATGTTCTGCTGCCTCCTCAGTGTCTGCCAGTGCTCCAGTTTTAGTAGCATCTGCAAATTTCACAAGTTCACTAGCTACATTGGAATATATGTCATAAATGTGAATCAGAAAAAGTAATAATTCAAGGACAGATCCTGAGGAACTCCAGTGATGACCTCACTCCATCTGGAGTATTCTCCTCTTATTTGTACTCTTTGCCTCCTGTCACTTAACCAACTTAAGATCCAGTTTATAGGTTACCTCTGATGTCTACAGCATCTTGTTTTAGAACTAATCTTCAGTGTGGGACAGTATTAAAGACTTTTTGAAAATCTAAGTAAATTGTGTCATATATGCTGTTGCCTGTCCTTTTCTTGTGCCTGATGATACAGGATTAGGCTATGGCCCACATGACACTGAACTGAACTAAATCGATTCAATAATGGATGCTGCTGTTAAAGACCAGACTATCTGTCTAAAGACGATTGACTATTTGCATCTCTGCCTCTTATTTTTTAGTACTGCTTCAGTTAATCAAACTGAATAGTAGAATAAGTAACTTATAATGACTGATTTACATAAGCATCTTTTTACTTAAAGGTAGATATTTCATTTCTAAAATAATTTCCTGGTATGTACTGGCCTCTAATGACAATGTTCATTTTACTGTAACCATAAGCTATGAAAACTAGAAGACACTGTTTCTTATAAAAGCAGCAATCAAATTTTATATTACCACATCTGTGTTTTTATTTCCATTTAAAAACGTATGTATTTGCCACGAAACTTCTGAATCTGGATGAGATATGCGAGTATGAACTGCTGAACATTTATGCCTAATAAGCGCACTGGATATTAAGTATTGGGGGTAGCATTCAGGTATTATTTGGGGACATCACTTCACAGAGATGCGCTTATTTGTATTACCCTGGCGAGGCATTATAATGGAACTGGGGAGGAAGGAAGCTCAAGTTTCCCAAACTCCTGGCTTTTCGCATGCAAAAAAACAACCCCTCTGTAAAATTCCTCCACATTTAATTGAAGTCTTTTTATTAGTTTATTGGCATCTCTAAGCTCCTCAGGTCTTCTGTCTTCTCCTCCTCTCTCTCCCTCTCTCTCCGTCGTGATTTATTACGTCCGGCGGACCCTCCAATCCGGGGGCGAGGAGAAGCGTCCACGTGACCACTCCTAGGGTTGTGCTAGAGCAAGAATTAACCCGTTCAGCTCGCTTTCTGTTTAAAGGGGCCGGCCACAAGGATGCAGATGCGGACAACTGGAAGAGAAGTGCGGTGAATGGTGATCGAGGGAGGGATCCGGAGACAGTAGCAAAAGGAATAAGTTTTTACAGGCGTTTACTTAGTCGGAATAGTACTATTGTCTCCGAATTCGCTTGGCCGACTGGCTTGAAAGGTTTTCTGATTCTGAACTGAGAAGAAACTGCACGATTTGCTCGCCCGCCACTCATGAAGCTCTTTTCTGCCTTTTAAAGCGATTGCACTTTATATTTTTGGAAAAGAAAATTATAAACTGAACGATCAAGACATCTGTTATTTTATCTGAGGTTAACAAAATTGGAAGTCTTCCGGTAACATCCCCGTACCAGAAAAAGAAACTTTTTAAAGTCTGGCAGAAAAGCCGAGAGCCGGCAAAGTTTCTGGCAGAAAATCAAAGTGTAATAAAAGTGGAGTCGCGATGGATCCGAGGACTATAGCCAGCTGTCTGCTGATTGTTCTTCAGGTGAGGCGAATTCTTATTTCTTTACAAGTATTTCTGGCTCCCCCAAAGGCTGTTTGTTCACTATCATGTTGTAATTGTTACAAAAGGCAAGTTATAAAGGTATCAAAGAATTCAAAATGACCTCGTGTTTGATACGCTAATTTTGTCTTCTGGGCATAATACTTTTAACCTTATCATTTTGAGCGACCTTATGAATTAAGCAACTTGATAAGCTGTACTTGCTCTTTGTAGTACAATTGTTTGTATGCATTATAGATGTGGAGTTCAATCTGGTACGTGGATCTTCAGAGTGTTTGCCAGACAGTCCTGGACACTGAACCAGTAACCAGCGTAGTAGTTAAGGCATTGGACTTCAAACCCTGTGTGACCATGATCAAGTCACTTTACCTGCCCGTGTACCAACTGAGAAAAACTAAAGAAATATAACCAATTTTATCTTTCAAATATTAGAATTCGCTTTGGATAAAGGCGTCAGCAAAATAATAATAAGTGATAAATGAGTGCTTTACATTCAAACATAGAAGCATGCAATGCAGTATGCCTTGCTGTGTGTTACTCAGACCCTGGCGTTTATATTAAAACGTTCAAGTCTTTTACTCTGTTACATTGCAGCATGATTGCTGAAACAAATACATTTGGCAGAACTATGAAAATCAATACCAAGGAAGTATAGATGATTATTGAAATTATGACGGCTTTCTGAACAGGCGTATTCATATTAAATCTCAGCGACTTTCAT
>JANRMT010062844.1:702020-765148 GCA_026402145.1 Polypterus bichir lapradei
ATATATATATATAATATATATAATATATATACACACACACACAAAGGTTATACTGTATACAAAAAAGGCATGGTGGCGTAATGGTCTCAGCTGCTACCGTACTGCTCCGGAGATGTTGCTTCAATTTCTGGCTAGATCACTCTGTTCAATGTTTTTATATTAATGAGCATGTTTGTTTTTTATTTTAATATTTTTTTTTTCGTAAATTTTGAAGACAGACATGTTAGTTTGATTGGCGAGGCGACACTAAACTGGCTTCTATTTATTTCAGCTTAAGTATCTGTTGGATCCCTGATGGGCAGGTTCTGAACTTCTGCCCTTTCACACATTTTCGTCGGGACAGGATCCGGCGCTTAACCGCCCTAAATTGTAATAAACACATTCCCAAAGTGGATGCTTGGATAATGGTTAAAATGCTATTATAATAACTATATTTTAAACACCAGTATTGTATTGGTTTGATCCATTGCTAAATAACCTTTATCCATGACAAAATATTTCGTAATTGCGTGTTAAAGCGCTTGAGTCTGTTATTCACCTAATTCATTTGAATGAGCCTCTTTATAGTTTAAATAAGCTCTTGCATTAGGTAACACAGGGTGTGCAAAGAGGCTGATGAATGTGCTGATTTACTAAGTGTGTTGTTCCTTTTTACGAAGAATATGCATGATATGCTAAAATTATCAACCTATAATATGTCTGGTCACTATTTTGAATACTTACTGGTAGAAGCACATCTCCTTTAAGAGTTTTAGGTTTGCAGCTGTATTGTAAATCATTAAATACTGTTATAATACATAGTATGCAATAAATTCGTTAGCCAAGCAAAACGGTCTCGATATGAGTGTGGGTTGTGTATAGCCTGGCGTTCCCTCCAGAGATTTATCTCTTTTTTTCAAACGTTGCTTCTTTGAACCTGTACTGAGATAAAAGTAGATAACTACATATGTACTTTAATATGTGAGATTGCAATGATTTATTATCTTCTAGCTCTGATACAATTTAAAGGCATTGAACGCAGTGGATCGTTTTAGAAGTGAAGGATTCGTTTATATTTGGAAGGGCTTTTTTCTCGTGATTATGTTGTCGGTTTTTTTCCTGATCGTGTTTTATTCGGAGTCCTTTTGAACATCTGAAGTCGAAATCAGGCAGTTTGATTAGAACGAAAGGAGCAACTTCTCGTACAAACGCCTGCATTGTCTGAAGTCACCGATTATCACTACTTGAGATTTAGAAGACCAGGCGCAAATAGTGTTTTATGTGACGACTGGCAGTTCTGAGAACTCCGGTATTGCAGTCAGATCATTTCAGATAGATGAATTATCTTCAGTGGAGTCTCTATTTAGGGAGAAGGGCGGCATGGGCTTTATACAAGGTAATCCACGAGCCTTTATTGGGAAAAATGTAAAAGAGATTTGCTGTAAAGTTTTTAAAAGAATGGCGACAACTATTGGCAACCTTTCGGTTCAGACCGTTTCGTGTATTTATAATTTTAATTGTTATGCGGGGGCGAGTGGGTGGAGTGACCGTCGTGTGTATTGGCGTAAAGGACCCTGGAATTAGCATATTGATGTGAAATTAGAGATATGGGCTGTAGTCTTTTCAAAGGTGACTTCTGCCTCAGTATTCCACAGCTACTCGTGTAACACCCGTCTGGAAAAGCCCTTCAGCTCAATTCAGTCGCAACTTCATGTGACTTAACGTGTGGGTGTGGATGTCGATCCTACAGAAAAGAGAATGGCTGCAGCTGTGTTGAGTTAGCGCAGAGTGGTGTGGAAGAGATTATACTTTATAACGATTTCTCCAAAGAAACTGGAGCAATACAAAATGGCATCTTATGCTTTAGTGAGTTGCTGACCATTTTATGTTAACGTTTGCACTTTATTCATTTATCTGGAGAGACTTAACAGATTACAAAATTTACATGTACATTTATTTAACAGGTTCTACAATATAAACAGTGGCATATTCGGAAACTGGCTCTGGGTTACACATTAGACTTCAAATGATAATTATAAATATGGTCAACTCTATAGATACCGTACTAGGGAATCACACAATTTGTATACTTTTACTTTATTTTCAAATCACTATATGGGAATGGCATGCTGGTATAGTGGATATCACTGAAATCACAAGGTTTAATGATTCTGGATTCAAATTCTGACACTGCTACTGTCAGAGTGCAGTTTACAAATGATCAATGTGTTTAGGTAAGCTTTTTTCTTGGTGTGTGTGTCTGTGTGTGTGTGTGTTGCTCTATAATAAACATCCATTCTGTTCTGGATTAACTTTATAGTCACTTCTAGGGATTAATAAAGTATCTATCTATCTATCTATCTATCTATCTATCTATCTATCTATCTATCTATCTATCTATCTATCTATCACCTTTTACTGTTTTTCTGACTAATTAATGATGCAGGATCCAAAAGTCAACAGGGATGTCTATGTCAGATAGAAACAGTATTAGGGTTCCGTTGATTTGTGTGTGTGTGCCAATTCAAGATGGCTACAACGACCTGTCTGTCTATGCTGATTATAGATGGTTAAGTATGTGTGTATATTAGAGTTTATGTTTATATTTCTCGGCCTGCCTTCTGTCGTCTCTTCTCTTTTCTCCACAGACCCATTCTTGGAGTTTGGTTTTCACTCGTCACGCATATGCAATGATTTATCACAGGCTTTGAAACAGATGCTTCAATGACTGTTGAACTTATTCTAGCTATTATGAATCAAGAGAGGGGTTTTCTTTGTATGAATAAGGAACAATGATACAAAATTCATCAAATTTTAATTGCTATTAAGTTTCTGTTTACATTTTTTCCCTTCCCTATAGGCATATGTGTCATCAGTGTCAGGTGATAGTGTCTTTTTGGAAAAAAAAAAGAAAAAAAAGTCCACTTTGATTGCTGGGGGTAGATCAATTCTGGTACATCCTAAAACTAATAAAATGGAATAAAATAATCTGTTGTCACAATTAGGAATCTGATATTCTATTGTAATTAATCCCCAGATAACAGAAATTATTATGAAATATTACGAACAGGCTTGTATTTCACACAGTCATGTAAGTTTATGAAAATTAAAACCAAAATTACAAAGAAGTCATTAAAAACGGTGCATAGGAAAAAATGATTTTGAAAGTGAATATGATTATTTAGATAAAAATAACTTTGCAACATAAATCTAAATGGCTTAAACTGTATATGATTCTCCTGATCTAAGCTTTAGGCTCATACAAATGTGTAAGTCTCTGGCCTCTCACTATTGAGCACATGCCCTTAATTCATTGAATCTATAAATACATAACCATCTGAAATGAAAGTTGCCTCTCATCATGGCAACTGAGGATGAATAAATGCCATGAAAAGGAAGCTTTATAAATTAGCCGGTGAGTATTTATTGGATATTGGACATAGCAGACAGGGTTTTGTTGCTTGATTCCCAGATTCAGTTCCAGACGGGCATCGTGCATTTCTGAGGTCTGAGGGGACTGTGTGTCTCTGCTCAGTTCTCCTCATAGAAATGCAGTAAGGTTGGTACAGCAGCTCAGGAGTTTGCCCTGTTATGGACCACAATTTAACACAGTAGATTCTGCTTTTGCATGGTAGATTGGTCGAATGTGACTGTGACCAGGATTGGTTGATATATAAAAATAATACAATGTGATTTACTTAGTATTTAAAGCTGCAGAACACAATGAATGAAACCGTGCCTTATATCCACCCATCCAGTTATCTTTAGAGTGTGGAGCTTGTGAACTCAGGAGAGAAGAGACAGATGTCATTGGAACAAAGCATTATGAATGTTGAGCTTTCAAACTCTCAACCCAAAAAAAGTTTGTAAAATATAATGGAATTCCTCAGCTCATATGTCAGCCAGCGCCAAAAAGTGACACAGAATGTTCAAGAAAGTTGCCTTTGATTTTGTGTTATTATTATTAACTACCCACATTACATGTCAAAGACAGGTAATAGAATAAATTTTTAAAAAGATTGGATATCTCTTGCCCTAGGTGTACCTTCAGGACTTTTCCTGTCTTGACTGGCACCTCACCTCTCGAGCCCATTCCCGTAAGGCATGCCTTTCAGATTTTAGCATTTTGAGGGGCCTTGCTCCTGTCTGCTTTTATGTATCCCACCTTTGACTCTCAGCGCACTCCTACGTCATTACTCATCCTTATGTGTCTCACTCTCTTCCTGTTTCCATCATATTACAAGAGTGAAACTTACCAATCACAAAAAAAGCCAAACTGACCAATCAGATTGCTCTGATGGACCAGATATGCAGATCTTCACATTTTATTATGTAGTAGATAATTTGAGTTTCATCAATCTATTCATCCATCTTCTAAAACCACTTTATCCTGAGCTAGGTTGTAGGTAAGCTGGAGCCCATCCCAGCAAGGAAGCAGGACACCAGTCCATTGCAGGGTGAACACACAAACCCTGACACACCATTTAACTAAAATAGCAGTGTTTGAAAGAACATCAAGAGTAAGAGAGAAGTTACATTTTCACAACAGATGCCATTTACGTATGCAGAGCTGACCACCAAATTTAAACACAGCAAAAGGTGCCAGGCCAATAAAGACTACAGTTTAATTATTGTGGGTCTTGTTAGAATGTTTTCAGTATACAATGCCAGTAATCCCTAGTTAAAGTATTGATGACTAAGGGTTATATTCTACTTCTTTTGTCAGAATTTAGAGTGGTCATGTATTTGTCCATCTTCCTCTTAATGCACATTCTTAGGTTAGGTTATCCACTTGTATTTTTCCAAATCTACTTTTTCCAGATTGGAAAATGAAAGCATTTTAATAGAAATTTGGGGATAAATCATTCTGTAGAATATTCATACAAGCATTGTAAATGTATCCAATTTATGAATATTCTGCAATGAAATTCATCCAGGGCTGCACCCTGACTTATTTCTTGATGCTCCTCAGACAGACATTTCTTAGAGTGAATTGGAATGAGAGTAGATTCAATAAATAAATCAATGTATCTGTCAGTATTGCCTCTCGCTATTAAAATAAAAAGGCAAATATAAGGTTCTGCACAGTGTGATATACATTATGTATGTTCAGTATATACATACATCTTGTAAAACACTTTGAGCTACATCATTTGTATGAAAATGTGCTTTATACGTGATAAGTAATTTATGGTATATATTTTAATAGAGCAATTCATAAATGGATTAGGTAATGCAAGATCATTATCCTGTTCACTTAACAACCATCCATTTTTCTAATCCACTTATCCTGGGTGGGATTGAAAGGCCAATTTGAGCCTTTCCCAGCTATCTCTGTGCACAAGGCAGGAACAAACCCAGGACAGCTTGCCAGACCATTGCAGGGTGAATATATAAACAGACAAACAGGCTCATATCGGGGCGAGTTTAACATCACCAGTCCAACTAACCTGCATGTCTTTGTACTGTGGGAATAACCTATGTGGACATGGGGAGAACATGCAAACTCCATACAGAAAGTATCGGGAATGTGAACTCAGGTCACTTTTATTGAGAAGCAACAGTGCTACCACTTTCACTTAATATAACTATATTACAGTATATTGAAAAGTACAGAAAGCCAGAGAATCAAAGATAATTTAAAGGGTGTCTGTAAGAACATACCGGAATTTGTTTTCAGTGTGTGCAAGAGTTGTTACACCAGCTAGCCTGGGTAATGGGATGAGGTTTTTTGCTGTTTTTGTCTTGTGGCACAATTGGTTTATTTTATCCAACTGAAATATAATATTTTACTTTTATTTATTTTTTTCACCATGTAAAATAAGCCAGTTACCATTGCATTCTTCCTTTCCTTTCCAACTGTCTCCCACCCATTACATAATGTTTAGTAGCCAGTAAGCACAAGGAGCATCCTATGGAACACAGCTTCCTACATCTGGTCAGTTGACTGGCTTATATATATGGGGGGCTTTGTGACTAACGCAGAAGTGAGAGCATCAAGAAATGAGATGGAGTTAATGACAGCACCCCCTCTCTGCTTGGGGTGGTATTGCTTACCTATTTAGAACCTTGAAGACATCCTCTGTATGCACATGCTTAACAGTGTGTATGTATACTGTATATACTGTATATTTTTATAAGTGTATGTGTATGAGTGTATATGTGTGTATATATGGATATATACATAGTACAGATCACCGTCTGTGAAAACTGTTGCATATTTCTTCACACAGGCCACTGTAGACAGATGGAAGAAGTTACTAAGCAGTTTAGTACATAGCATTACCTTGGGGACCTTTAAATCTTAACTTGACAATGTTATGGAATTGTTAGGTGAACGGTAAGTGATGAGAAATTTTGGGATGAATATCATGTTCTTGTCCAAACATTTTTGTTCCTTTTATTCTTTGAAAAAGATTGTGGTAACTTCATGTGGAAAACATTAGTGTAGCTCCGTTCACCTGGTTACCATAAGCAATTTTATACAGTGTCAGTTTTATGGAACATTTTCTCAAAGTAATTCATATACATAATGTCATAGGAATGATCGATGTACAGTATATTGCATATAGGATCTAAGATGGTAAACATGTACATATGCATATAATTTTTCTTAACAGAAGTCTCTAGTGATGCTGAGGAGGAGACGGTTTATGAATGTACTCCAGTGACAGGATCACAGAACTAAACTTCTAACTGTACTTTGCTAAGAACACAACTTCCCAGAAGAATAGATTATGTTCTCTTAAGTGACATATGCACAGCTACGTTTTTGTTTAAAAACACAGATTTTAGTCTCAGTTTTCACTTGTTGTCCACATTACCCTGATGTTTTTAACTCCCAAAAACAGAGACTTTTGAAAACACTTTCCAGAGCTGTTTAACCCATTAAAATGCTGGTTCAGCGTAGTAATTTGGATGGGTGAAACCGTAGATATTTCAAAAAGCAAACTCTAATTGCTCTCAGATTCATTTGTGCTCTTTATGTATCCCTTCCATGATTGGGTTCTGCTCATTCCAACATATCATCCCCTGCTTGGTCATGCGTTGTGGAAAAAAATGTATTCCAACATAGTGAGCATGCAATAGTTACTGTCCACGGCACTTGTTTAGCTGCGTACCTGTATGCATTTACATTGACTTTTGTACAGTTTGAATGCTGCATACATGTGCAAAAGGTTTGCAATAAATCCCCAGACTAGATATGTTTCCAGCCCTCCAAGGATTTTCCCATTGATGTGCACATGTCCAGTGTAGGCAAATGTCTGCATTATATGCATTTTCAGCCATTTTAGTGTGGACGGAGATACTTTCGTAAATGAAGCCAAAACGCTACTGTGGACGAAGATCATTTTCATTTAAAAATGTCTTAGTGTGGATGTGTAGTAGTGTGGATATAGCCTTAGTCTAAGGTTAGCCTGAAAAAAAAAACACATCCACAGGTACCACAGCAGGGACGACTGAGAACAAAACACTTAGACATTAGGGGATAATTGCACTTCCCTTGGCTTTTAATGTTGGTTTATTTTGGAAAGAAACATCTGTCAAGGCACCACATTAACATCATCAAACAAAATATTCTTATAAACAAGAACAATGGAAATTTTCTTATCTGAGATTCAGGTTCTGATTTTCCAGCTTGATTCAGTGAAAATGTCCAAAGCACGGACAGCTGTAAAACTTTCATTAAGACATCACTCAAATGCTAAACTGTTCTGACAAATAAACGTGAACTGAATATGGCAGCTGCCACATTTTTATCATCTTATTCAAGTATTACTTATAACATTCACCCAACAAACAACACTACTTTTCCACCCTTCCATCTGTAACCAGAAATTATGGAAAATTCTAGACCTTCATTTCTTCTTTTATAGTTTCTTTATGGATATGGATAAAATATTTATATAGGTGCATATATATAAGTGAAATCAAGATGCAAGTACTGAAAAAAATCACATGTATATTTACTGATCCATTTAAAAGCATAAATCACAGTGACACATTAATTATCAGCTATGCACACTACACCAGTCTTTGAGGGTTTTATCCTAGTACCTTAGCCTGTATGCCATGCTGTCTTTTAGCAGCTTTTTTAAGGCCCATCCCATTCTCAACTACAGTAATAGAAAATTAGCTATAAAATGGGGAGATAACTAAAATGACATTGTCGCTCACTACAAGTAAGGGAAAGATTTTAGTGGCAAGCTGAGTCCTTCAGTGTGTGTGACTACAACACAATCCCACATGACAAAGCAGCAGTTTAGGAGGGTAAGGGACTACAGGAGGCTCCAACGATGACAGTATTTTATAGGTTATGTCAATGAGATTAACCACGTGGTTTTCCACATCAAAACCACATGGCTGTTTCTCCTTATTAAATTCACTGGCAACCTTTCAGTTCTAATTAAACCTAATACTCTACAGGCCTGTTTTTCCATTCAGGCTAACACGTGTGGTGCCCATGTTCCAAGCCTTTTCTTGCTTTAGGACACTCTTGCACAAAGCCTGAATTGCTTATGAACACTTCATTTTTTTTCTTTTCAGTTTGGAGGATCATTTGACCTTTGTCTTACCTAAAGGCATTCTCAATCCCATAGCAGCTCAAATCTAACAAATCCCTAGAGGTGTCATTTGAACCTTGACCATCTATGAATAGGATTATTTTTTATTATATTTTTTTTCTCTTTTTAGTTACTAAAAGCCTGTATTTCTTGACGGGACTCTGTCAAATCCTCAGTCTGTCCCCTTGGGCTCTGTTTCACTGGATGGGAACGCCTTACATTGCAACTTAAACGTTACATTAATTTCTTTCTATTGTTCCCAAAGAAATATCAGTTGAATGAGCCATTTACATTAAATCTTGTCAACTGAAAAATGTATTAGTAATAACAAAGAAAATTTCAGAATTTTAAAAAACAGAACCTTGTGTTTTTTGTTTTTTTTGTCTTGCATTTGCATTTCCTTTGTATAACAGTTGGGCGACACGGTGGCGCAGTGGGTAGCACTGTTGCCTCGCAGTTGTGTTTGTGTGTGTCCAGCGGTGGGCTGGCACCCTGCCCTGGATTGGTTCCTGCCTTGTGCCCTGTGTTGGCTGGGATTGGCTCCAGCAGATCCCCGTGACCCTGTGTTTGGATTCAGCGGGTTGGAAAATGGATGGATGGATGGATTTGCATTTCCTTTGTATAACAGTTGGGCAGCATGGTGGTGCAGTGGGTAGCACTGCCTCGCAGTTAGGAGACCTGGGTTCGCTTCCCGGGTCCTCCCTGCATGGAGTTTGCATGTTCTCCCCGTGTCTGCGTGGGTTTCCTCCGCCTGCTCTGGTTTCCTCCCACAGTCCAAAGACATGTATGTTAGGTGCATTGGCGATTCTAAATTGTCTCTGGTGTGTGGGTGTGTGTGTGCATGCCCTGAGGTGGGCTGGCGCCCTGCCCAGAGTTTGTTTCCTGCCTTGGCTGGGATTGGCTCCAGCAGACCCCCGTGACCCTGTAGTTAGGATATAGCAGGTTAGATAATGGATGGATGGATGTATAACAGTTTGTTATTAGGGCTAATCTGTTATTGTACCTTTAAGGGTGCTGCCATGGTGCCTCTCTTTTATGGCTTACATTTCTTTGTGGGTGTGTAGTTTAAATCCATTTTGTAGTCTTCTTGTAAGACAGTTTTGGAAACGGTAAAGTGAAACAAGCTATATATATAATAACTTGACTGGATGTTTAAATGTATAAATAAGTTATCCATGCAGTGCTACTGCTTCATTCCCATAACATAAGAATGATAAAACTTTTTAGCCTTTTGCATTTTTAAATGTTTGTGGGAGGGTGGCACAGTGGTGCAGTGGTAGCACTGCTGTCTCTCAACAAGTGGGTTTCCTCTAGATGCCCTGGTTTACACCCTCAGTCCAAAGATATCCAGGTTAGGTGAATTGGCATTGTGTTTGTGTGTTCAGCTTGCCATGGACTGGTGCCCTGTCCAGGAGTTATTCCTGCCTTGTGCCCAATGCTTGCTGGGACTGGTTCCAGCTTCCCTATGACCATGCTCAGGATAAGTAGGCTTGAAAATGAATGGACTGTAGTTTGTGACAATGCTAGAGGTAAGTGGCCTATGAAATGCAAATTTCCTTTCAATATATCAAAAGACCTCATATATGACAAATAGATTGAAAGAAATTACAGTGCAGTTTCTATTTAGACTTATTCCCCATAATCCTTTTACAGGCTGATAGAGAGTGTCCATTTGGATAATTGTATAAAAAAATCCATCTATTTTTGATATCTTCTTAGCTTATTACCTGGTTCCTAGGGCCTAGCACATGAAATAGGGCTTTAAGCGAGAATAAGCCCAGAGCCAAATGTTCATCCATTATAGGGTACACTAAAATATGCTCCTGCACTCTCTTTGTCCGCCCTAACAGAGATCAGGCACAGATCTCAAACCTGACTATCTAACATACACAACCCTACCCTGATGCCTACACACATTGAATTAGTGCCATAATGTACCATCAATACACTCTTAAAAAAAATAAAGGCATCCAAGTGACTCTTCAAAGTGATGCTATAGGAGACCACTTTTGGTTTCCAATAGAACCATCCACAATAAGGATCCTGAAACCTTTCTTTTTATATAGATCTGGACCAGGCTCCATAAGTAAATATGAAAAATTTGGTAACAGATCTGAGAAATACCAATGGGTTCCTGATTTTAGAAGGACTCTTCCTCCATACAGTACCACAGGCTAAGTTCAGGTTTACTTGATCTGTTTTTATCCGGCTGCTTACTAGACTATAGTTTCCACATATTTAGAACTTTTTTCAAAGCCCAAAGAACCAGCTTGAACTGCAAAAAACTTTTCTTAGAATTAAATGACTATTTGTCCAGTAATTCATCTATGAATGACCACACAACCCAGTAATGGGGCATTTTTGAACTGTTATTTTTGAAAGTGTACTGATGCCAGGTTGATGATGTGTTGAATCTGCCAGTTTTCCTCCTACCTCTCAGAAGCAAACTGGTGAGGCTTAACTGGGCATTATGTGTGAAGTAGGTGTGTGCGTGAGGTCAACACACTCTTAAAACTGCTGGTTTGTTAATGGTACTTTATGGTTCTTCACTGGATTGTATGGTTCCTTGTAGAACAGTTGCTTGACAAAGCACCATTTTGTTCTGGGAAGGGTTCTTTGCATATGAAATTGCTTCTTTGTGCTTTGAAAAGCTTCCTAATGTGCATATAGAGAAGAAAAACCTGAAATCTTTAAAGTATGGTTGGCTACCTAGCAGGACACTAACAGATTAAGAAAACCTGGACTTAGCCTCTGTTGCTGAATGCAGTAAGAGTCCATTTAAAATCCTGACCAATAGATATTTCACAAATCTGTTACCATCTATTTGTGGTTATTTAATGTGTGGAGCCTGCTACAGATCTAAATAAATAAAGAATCTTTCTGGCCCCTTCATGTGGAGTGTTCTTTTAGGAACAAAAATGGTTTCCTTATGGCATAGCTCTGAAGAACCTCCCTGGCACCTTTATTTTTAAGAGTGCAGATGTCTAGTCTGTGTCTGATTCCTGCCTTTCACTTGCTGTTGCCAGAATAGGCTCAGTGCCCCACAACTTTGAACTGCATTAATAAATGGACTACCAGACTGTTTACACTCATTTGGAAATGGAAGAATTTCGTAATTCTGTACAGCTTATCATAAAGACTGGTATTTGGACAGACCAACAGAACTAGACTTTTGGGTGTGGGGGTTTGTGAACACAGTTAACAATGTAAAACAAATCCTGTTAAAATACATCATAGTAACTATAAATTTTCACTGTAATATAATAAATAGTTAGAACAATTATTTTAAACAGACAAATGCACATAAATATAGATTAAAACTGTTTTATCTGTCTGTATCAGTTATTTGTTTCAATTTGCAAGGCTATTTTATGAATGGTTTTTGTATTGCAATAAAGTCACAATGGCACAGAATTCTACATTTGCATATTGGGGTGTATTTGTATAAGGAACTCCTCCTGGGCAGCAACACCACATTTTTTTGTCTTATGATTAACACACCTTTGCATTGTGGAAAAGAAAAACTTAAAGCTGACTAGCAAACTTTTGTTCTTTGTGTGCTGAAGGTTTTTAGTAGTAATGGAAGCTGATGGTGGGTTGTTTTTAATAAATTGGCAAACCTGTAGCACCACCCGGAATCACAAAAGTAACCTTCTCTTCTTCACCAGATAACATGCAATATGTATATAGTTCCCTAAACATTCGACACATTCCAAAGTATAAAAATGATCATCAAATATCAATATGCTTTGTTATTATTATATTGGGTACCTGAACTGTGTATCATGTGTATGTTTTAAATTAAAAATTACATCATCCAGCTAATCAGCATGAGTTGTTTTGATATGAGGCAAATGTTAAAGGTGATAGAGTGCTAATTGTTGACTGCATTTATGTTACTGATAAAGACTGTCCACTGGTCTAGCTTCTGACAGTTTTTTTGACGGCTGCCAATCATTTAACAATTAAATTACAGCCTCCTTCTTCTTTTTTTTTTTTTTCAACTTTTATTAACTCAACCCGAAAAAAGCTTGTAAAATATACTGGAACTCTTCGGCCTACAGCTCCTATATTAACTAGCGCATATGACAGCAAATGTTCAAAATCTTTGCCATTGAGTTTGTGTCATTATTACCAATCTAAATAATTACAGTTCCAACTTTGGAAAAGACAGGTATATACATGGCAGCCCCTGTCTACAAAATCCCTCAGCTTGCACTTGCGTCCAGTCTAGGCTGTGTTCCTTTGTATAGTATCCGTATCCTACCATCCTGAATGGAGAAAGCAGGTATATTGACGCACTGCCACATCTGAATTCACAAACTGCGACGATTCGGTTCTGAGATAAACTAAAAGAAGTGGAGGATGTCACTTAAACGCACTGTCAGACCAATAAACCCTACCGCCAAAGCGCACCAGGACTTAAAATAAATAGCAGCAAACCTGCAGAAAATTCCATTAATTTGTAACATAATAAATATACTTTTAAAGTTCGTATTTATTGTTGGATATCCTTAGCATTTCAGTATATTTTACTATGCAATAAAACGACGAAAATTGTATTTTGCGTCTGCAGTGTTTACAGTTTTGGCCCTAAATTAACATTTTTTTTTTCTTTTGGTATTTGGCAGATCGCGTTTTTTGGTGCCTCCGTGGTTCACCACTCCAGAGTCTTGAGCTCGAATCCCAGTAAGATCATTGGCTGTGAGCAGCTTCCATGTTTTTCCGCATCCGTAAATGGACAGAGTGTGGGTGCTTGTGCGCTGCGGTCGTTTGGCGCTTTCTTCGGCTCCCGCGAAGATTCCTAAACATACGTTTACCTTATTGGACACCGTATGACAGGTGGATTGCGGGTCACTAGAGATCTTGCGAGGTATAATTTATGTTTGGATCCAGAATGCATTGAGCAAAAAAAAAAAAAAAAGCTGGAGACCAAATTACATTTACAGCTATGAATAAATTATGGCTTCTCACGCCATGTCATCTGGATGCAAGCGAACTTCACTAACTATAAACCTGAATTTGGTTATTTTGGTTGTAGTGATTGGTGTTGGGTAGGTTGCCCAAAATTAATCGGATCGGATTTCGGTACTGAAAATTTGCCTATTGTTAGTCGTCACAGTAGGATGCAAAGCGGAGGTGTAAAAAAACATCCAAAATACTATAATTACAACGCTGCATGATCCAAATAGCTTTACAACTGATAGATAGATAGATAATGATATTGCATTACCTTTCTCAGTTTCCGTACCATAAATAAGCATGAATAAATAGAAACGCTTTGTGAAATAGCAATGCGTTCATGATTTTAAAAAGTCTGGTCGCTTACCTGTATATTGAAGATTTCCTTATTGTCCACATATTCGTAACATTTGTAAAGCCCAAACAACCAATTTCATTTGGAAATAAGCCTTTCCGAAATGAAATACGAGGAGCCACAAGATCCAGTAAACGGCTGTTGCAGAACCATTATTATTAAGAGTGACATCCTCTGGGTTTTCCCCATTTACTCGTGAATGTAGTTGACATTTGTCACGATTATTACATGCCTGTTGTCAGCTGCTGAGAGGGCAGGCTCCATCTCCCCTATGTCCTTGACTGTTAAGAAGCGGATCAGATGACTGGATGTAAATAATTATGAGACAAAAGTGGACCATCTGAAAACATCTGCCGAGTTTCCGTAACACGCGATTACTTGAAGTAGCTGGAAGGTTTTGTGAGTTTGCTAATTATCTGCACTTTAGCGTGCTTTAGATTCTATTCAGTTTGCTTCTATTTTTGTATAGCGCTCTTCACTAAAATGTTTCCCTTATCCATCCCAAGTGAAATCAACAATGTCAAAACGCTATCCCGTCCACCAGGTCACCAGCTTTTAATATTAGGGGCGATCTGTGCCACTAAACGAAAAACAGATGTGTGAAATAAATAGAAGAGATGAAATATATTCCTAGGAGGAAAAAGGACGCTTTGCCTCCAGAGGAATGCCTTTAATGTCTCTGAACAGTATGTGCTCTTTTTTTTTTTTTTTTTTTGCTTGGTTACAGATGCCGAATATTTAATTGTTCACTGTTCTCACCAAAGAATTTTTCTCGTAAGCAAATCAGCCCTCTCTGGTCAGAATAATCTACGCCCCCGTACTTTATTTTAGCGATTCACTTTCTTTCTTTCTTTCTTTCTTTCTTTCTTTCTTTCTTTCTTTCTTTCTTGTTGGCAGTATGACATAGTGGTTGAGGCTTTCCACTTCAAGCCCTGACGTTGTGGGTTCAAATCCCGCTACGGACACCGTGCGACCATGAGCAAGTCACTTTACCTGCGTGTGTTCCAATTGGAAAAGTAATATAAATGTAGCCAATTGAATCTCAAATATTGCATGTCTCCTTGGATAAAGGTATCATCCAAATAGTAGGTTATAAAAATTGGCAGCAGACTTGCGCCTGTAAAGATAAACGGTGGGTACATTCGGTGCATGGAAAAGAAGACGGGGTAGTTAACGGGAATTGTTCATATGCTGTTAGTCAATTTGTAACAGGGAGCGTCTACATTTAAAGCCTTAAGTTACTTTATTTCTCTCAGAGCATCGCTGCTTTGTTTCAAAAAGAAGTGTTGCGAGATATTCTTAAAAAAAAAACCCGAAACATTAACGACATTTTATGAAGGTTCCGGCCACCCGAAACTCTGCCTTAGGTTTGAGAATCACGAAATGACAGGATGGGACGAATGCGCATGAGTACAGAGGTTACCCCGACTATCTCAGAAGTCATACATACGGTACGTATATTAAAAAGCCCAAGAAACAACAAAGGTCGTACACTGTCAGATGAAAGCTGTCTTGAAGCCCCCCAGTTCCATCCGTGTGTGGACTGTGCATTTGATTTTTCTCGTTGGCATATGTGCCGTTTATTTGAGGAAGGTATTCATTGTCTGCGAGTGACACGTCTAGGTTGCACAGTCGGGTCTTTCACTTGAGCTAGTCCTAAAGCACTACGATGGGCTTCTCCACAACCACTTTACGAGCTGATTAGCTGATTTTTAGCAGGATAGGTCTGACTGCTGTTCCGCCTGCTTGCCCCCCACCGGGTTAGTTGTAACTTAAATGCCGTGGAGTGCTGGACGCTCTTAGGTACTTGCAAAAAGAAAACGGTGTGAAACGTGAAAGCGGTGGGTTCATTTGTGCTGTTTGTTGGGGGTGGGGGGTTTAGTTTCGCAATGACGGTTTAGGCTTTTCACTTAAAACAGTTAGGTTTGCTGCAGTTTCAGGATTTCGCTGATCCCGTCGGCTCTCATTTCCCAGCAGGGCTGTGAGAACCGGCACAGCTTCATGGCGTTCACTTTCATTCTCCGGCTTAATCCGAGCCACAATACCAGTGTGTTTATTGGCCTCTTTGATGGGAACGTTTCCTGGGGCGCTCTAGCTACCCAAATGACATTTTAAATTGTTTCAAAGGAGAGACAGTAAAATCCGAGTATGTGATTTGAAGGCCCGCTTCTTCTCAGTTTTTATTAAAACAAGAACCGTTGAATGCGCCCAAGCCTAAAGTAACTCGGAATCTTTCATGATAAGTCAATTTGGCAGCGAGACGTTTTGTGCTCACAAAAGATTCTTTAAATACAGTAATGTAAAACTGAAAATTGATGATAAAAATCGTATTTGATATAAATTTTAATCTTATACTTTACACATGAATGGTGTATATAGTGCTGTTTTCAGTGGCAGCCATAAAAGGGTGTCCAAAGCAAACAGTTACTACAGTTAATATGAAGTAGACTTTTTTGCTGTCTTAAAACACATCTATCATCATCAGTCAATTTTTATTTGCTAATACTTAGGAACGGAAGCTTTAAGGGCTTGCCACAGCGTTTCTGTTAGTCACTAATAGCTACACTCTTAAAAGTATTGGTTCTGTAATGGCGCTTCGTTGTTGGGCTCCACTTAGAACATTTGCTTGACAAAGAATCATTTCATTCTCTACATATGCATTTGGATCTCTGGGCTTTGAAAAAGTTTGTAATATGTGGACAAAACTGAAATCTTTAAGTTGGCTATCAAACCGAGTGCTAACAGATCAAGAAAGCCTGGCCTTAGCCTGTGTTACTGTATGCTGCAAGAGCCCTGTCAAAATCATAAAACAATGTTTATTATACACACCATCTAGTTTTGACTATTTGTGGAACCTGTTAGGGTATTTAAATAAATCAAGGTTCTTTCTGGAACCCTCACATGGCATCACTTAGAAAAACTACTTTGGCACCTTTATTTATAAAAGAGTAAAGTTTGTTTTATGTAGAAGTAAACGACTAAACCAAGCACTGCATGTAGCTCTTATTCTTGATGCTGTCATTAGTGCTTTGTAAGTCTCATGAAAGTCTTGTCACAAAGCAGTATTTGTGCAATAAATGTACCTAGGCTGCTGCTTTACTTTTAAACATTTGTAAAATATGAAGAAAGTGGCAAGTAATTTCAAATAATTATAGTAATAATGGGAATCACATATCTATTGCTCAGCTTTAGGAAGATCTGTACTGAATTATAAATGAAGCAGATAATGAAATAGTATTATAGTGACTTACATAGCTGCATTTGTTACTCAATATTTTACCAAATAATTCACATCATAATAAAGCTTGGCTGTTCCATCAAAACTGTCAACATTATGCTTTTTTTAAGAAATCAATATATATGGTAAAGAAACTTTGTGATAATGCTGTAAAAGATGATGCTATACAAGGTAAAAACAACTTTCTCTGTACATATTTTAGTACTTGGCATGATACAGGTATATTATTAAATGATAACCCTGAGTTTCATTTTGATAATGCTGTATTAGGAAAAATTTGACTGTTGGTCTTGTAAAGCTCATTATTATTAGAAACGTTTTATTAATGCAAAGTTTGATGGCTCCAAAGGGCTCTTTTCAATAGAGCTGACAATGCAAGAAAGTAAGCATACGTCTATACTACTAAAGAGACATTTGTCTGCATTTTTGCCTTTCTTCCACACCACCTCAGTGCTTCTAACACCTGAAAATGGAGGCTTTTGAAAACTCTTTCCAGAGCTGTATACTTTTAAAAATGCCAGCTCGGCATTACAGTAGGGATGGGTGCAAACACAGACTCTAATCATGCTCTAATCATGTGTTTGTACTTATTACCTGGCCCCTCCATGATTGGATCTTGCTGATTTACCATGTCTCACGCCTGATTGGTCACCCTTGGAAATAACCATATTTAAACATAGCAGACGTAGAAAAGTTGCTTTCCACTAGGCTTGTTGTGTTGCTTACCTGTATAAATCTAAATTGTGCTTTATACAGTTTGAATGCTGCAAATGTGTAAAAGACAAATAATTTATCAGTTGGTACAGTTTTATAGCAAATCCCATTGCCAGCAGCAGTACCATCTCTTTAAGGATTTTTTTCTGCTGATGCCCAGTGTAGGCAAAAAATATAATTTTTAATATAATTTTTATATATAATATATAAAAAATATTGTTTCTTTGTATCAGTATACTGCTGCTGGATTATGTGAATTTCCCCTTGGGATTAATAAAGTATCTATCTATCTATCTATCTATCTATCTATCAAACATCTATGTCATTTTTTGGTTGTTTTAGTGTGGGCAGACAAACATTCACAAACAATGTGAAAATGCTAGTATGGACTAAGATTGTTTTAATTTAAAAATGCAGTTTTTAAATGAAAAACATTGCAGTTTGGACGAAGCCAAGTTATGTTTTGCTGTATTTCCCTGCAAAGTTGCTAGAGATAGTATTTACTATGAAAGGTATTATACAAGATAAAAATCTTCACTGACTGAAAAGTAGCCAGTAAAAAATTTGTATGAGCAATGATCAGGAGGAAAGGACGTAGTCAATAACAGGCAGGGGTCGATACTGAAAGTCAGAAAAAAAGTCTACAAAGCCAAATTGCCAACCAAAAATTGAAGTCAATAGTACAGAGCTTGTTTCTATTGCTGGGAGTTGCAAAAAAATACAAATGGAAAACTCCTCCTTAAATCAGTTTCAGATAACCAGGAATGCACACAGTGACCTTTTATACGGTTGCATAAATGATGCCACCTGCCACACACTCCTGGTGCATCATGGGAAAGATTGCCACTGCAATGACCACACAGCTATCCCTAAAATGGTGGCAAAAATGGCATTAAATAATAATTAGCCTTTCAGAGAAACCTCTGATTTTTAAATACGTAGTATTCCTAACTATAACCCTACAGTAAGAAATCAAACTGAATTTTATTTCTGACAGAAGACACGTAAAAAATGTAATAAAAGCCATCATAATGAAGTCAACTCACAGTTCATAAAATGTCCTGATTATTTCAAATTATACAAATGGCCTGACAGCAAAGCTTGACTGATTACTTTGTAAACATTTTTGTATTGTTATGAAAAGGATTATTTATGGTAAAGATTCATTACTCTAAAAATATGGTTACAATGGTCTTTCTGGAAAGCACTATATAAGGGAAAGATTTCTAAATCCTGTTTAGTATTCTAAACAGTAGGGTCACTCTTTGGCTGTTCCAGCTTCACTGGTGAAATCAAATGCCACATAGTTTAAGCTGAGGATTCTTCATCAGAGCAGTTGCTGCCTTTAGGGGATGGCGTGTATCATTGTGGAATGAGTGGAAACAAAAAATTGTGCTAGGAGGCGGATGAACAGTCTTCAACTGAGGAGCCATGACAGCCTCTCAGGGGCTGCTAAAGGATTCTCGATAAAGGCCTATGCTGTCTCTCACCTGCTCCCACCCTTAATCCTGCAGCTGGAGTAAAGCCATATAAAATTTCACAGTTGTTCTTACTGTTCTTTGGTGTCAACCAATGTCGAGAATGTTTTTTTTTCTTCTGGTGTTTTATAGAGAAAAGTAAAAAGCAATTGCTGCTTTCAATTACACACAGACACACACACAGATATACATATATTTTAAAAATTATATAATTTTATAAAAAAAAAATATAATTTTTTTAAGTTGCCTAAATGAAAATCTGTCTTACTTGTGTTCTTAATATTCTCAGTTTTCTTTGTTGTCTTGATGATTGTTCTTTTTCTCTGAATGCTGTGCTAAAAAATGTGCTTTCACTGCCATTGCACTTCTGAAGCATTGTGCCACCTGTTCAATGTGCCCCTGGAGTGTAGTGCCACTACCTACTGTAAACGTTAGTACCATTTTTAAAGAAAAATAAAAAATTAGTGAGGCTGTCGTTTGCTGCTTTCCAACAACAAACTTTCTTACAAACATCTAGCTCAGTATTGCTTCATGCATGTGATTGTGGGATCCTGGTAAAGCCCTACTAAAGATCATGTCACACTACAGAACTTCTCCAGTGATTTACAGATGCAAACTTTATTTAGATAATCTTAATGAGTTGTACGCAGTCCCTGCACACTCCCGTGAGTGCCTGTTTTGTAGTGTGACATATCCAGTGACTCGATCCAACCAGTCTGCAACTCGCCTCAACATAAACAGGTCTGATTTTTGTCTTAAGTCATGGAGGAAGGCACTGATGAGTGCTCATCTGGAAGTGGGCCGCTGTGTTTTGGAATTTGCAAACAGAAGAAAGGCTCATCTGTCTGATGTTGAGTATATTAACTAACACGAAAGAATGGAAAAAAAAAAAAGAATTGAGATTGAGGCTTAACTTGTGAATCTTTCATACAGGTTCCAAATCCATCAGATAACACGTTTCTGGCTGCCAGAAAAATGGCAGAATTCATGATAGTTTGGAAATGAGAAACTGTACTGAGAAGTCGTCACATCCCCAGCAATTACTAGTTGTGCAAATTGACATCCTGAGATGACAAGATTAGCAACTGCAGTCCTTCAAGTTTGACGTCCTCTCCAACTAGAAGTAGTGTAATGTGACATTGGCTTTAGGTGTCTTTAACTCTTAACACTAGCTGAAGTCCCACCATTAAGTCTCTGGTACTTCACTGTCAGTGCTCACATTTTGTAAAGAATATTGTGAATGATGCTCAGTGATTCTTGCTGGTGCATTCTGCATCCTGGCTTTTGAAGTCATCCTTGGTCTTTGTCTTTGTGCAGCTGATTGTTTTCTCCCTGATTTTTTTTTTCCTCTTGTGACATCCCCTAAGATGTGCTTGTAGAATAACTGGCATCTCTAAATTAGCCCATCTAAGCATGGATAAGAATGTGTACAGTATATGCGTGGATCCTATGACCAACTTTCACTCTGCCCAAGAATGGTTCCTACTTTGCACTCCATATTGCTGGGATGATGTGCAACCCCGAAAATCCTAAATTGTATGAATACTAAGGTGCTTTGCCCCCTGCTCGCTTCGCTCGCTTACCCCCCGGCCTGCGCTACGCACCTGCCACTTCATGTCTCTGCCTCTCACTTATGTGGATTTCACTTTCACCAAACAACAAATCTTTTCATTCTTGCAGATAGGTCTCTTCATTGGGAAGAAACACTACTTTTCCCTGATGGCAACATGAATTTGATGATCTACAAGTCTCTGAGTTAAAGTTTAAAGCCAAACAATATCTATTTACTTCTGTCATATCATCTATATCCATATATTCTGTCTTTTTTCGCTGTTCTGTTATTTCACCGAGTAATAATTTCCATTTGTTAGCGTTAATGCGATTTTTACTATCAGTTTTTTGAGATTTTTGAATTTTAGTACTTTCATATTCTCTAACCTGCTCTGCATGTGTATCACACCAAAGTTTTTGAACCTCTTTGCGACGTTCAACTTTGTCATCTACTCTTTGTCTTTTATTTCCGACCGCGCTTAGAGCTGAGCGCGCAGGAACTATGTCTGACAACAGTATTCACACAAATGAGAAGTGAGTGGACTGTGGTTGTAAATGTTTGAGAGGAGGGCTGGACTTGTCAAAATCTCTTGGCAAAAAGTCTTGTCTTGCGGGACCTGAAATTATCTCTCGCAGGAGTTGAAATTATCTCAGAGAAAGTCTTGTCCCAGAATTTCCTTTTATAATAGAGAGATACTATTTGCTGCGGTGGACTGGCGCCCTGCCCGGGGTTTGTTTCCTGCCTTGCGCCATGTGTTGGCTGGGATTGGCTCTAGCAGACCTCTGTGACCCAGTAGTTAGGATATAGCGGGTTGGATAATGGATGGATGGATGGAGATACTATTTGTAAATTTTCTCTACATGGTGTTCACCAGCATGTAAAGTGGGTTAAGGTTTCAGAAGTGCAGGGGTGGATAGTGGTCCCTGTATTGAAAATAATATAAAGCCGAGCTAGATGGGTTTGTAAAGCCCAATCCACAGAGGACAGCACTGCTTTAAGGCCACCATCCTTCAATTGGTGAACATGGGAAACGCTCTTCTCCAGTACCTCCTCTAAAGTCACTTTCAAGTCCATATGATTCTCACAACTTTGTGGTGCACCATCTTTGTCAGTTTCTGCCTGTGTTTGCCTTTAGAAGTGCTTGGTATGAAAAACTGTATTTAATAAAGAGTAACTATTTTTCTCATGCCTGCCCTCTGGTTTGGGTGTCTTCCTTATGCTTATTGCTGTGTGAATAAGCTGCTGCTTCCAGCAATACTGACCACTGAAAGACTTCTCAGTGGTGAAGTGCTCACTTGGAAAGGTGCTATATACAGTATGTAAAATTTAATTGTTTATTCAAGCTCTGATAACACTTACTAAAAGTTGCCATTTACATTTTTATTAAGCACTTAATAATCCTTACCATGAATGGTGCTACATGAAATAGACTTAATTATTTAATAAAGTAATTTAAATTATTCAGGGGGACTAAAAATAAAGTGTATTTTTTATATACTTTCTGACAGAAATGTGTAATTCTCGGTTGGGCTGTGTGAGTGAGCTTGTCCCTGCGATGGGTTAATTTTCACCTTGGGCCCATTGATGCCAGAACAGGCACTGGCTCCTTGTGTCCCTAAGCTGGATAAGCATGTTAGAAAATGGTTAAACAGATGAATGGATTTCTAACACAAACTATGTGCTGCATGCAGTTAGTGACATCTCACTGTCTTGGTGTGTTCTTGACTGTCAAACTTTGATGAATACCATATAAAATAAAGAATAATTATCCACCCATTCATTTTTTAAACATCCTTATCTAGAGCAGGGTTTTTTGGGGAAGCTGGATCTTATTCCAAAAAACATCAGGCGCAAAATAGGAACAAACACTAGACAAGGCACCAGTCCATCACATCAGAGGCCAATTCAGAATCAACAATCAATCAAACCTGCATGTCTTTGGAAGGAAACCAGAGCACCGGGATGAAACTCCGAGCAGGGAGTATGAACTTGAACTCTGGTCTTCTTGTGATGAGGCAGCAGAGCTACCATTGCACCACCATGCCACCTAGAATATCTCTTTATTATGCAGGGAATTATACATAAATCACATACTGGTACAGCACATATGGATAGATGGATGGATCTGTTCTATTTTACTATTACTTTAACTATCAAAATAATCCATCCATCCATCCATCCTCTTCTGCTTATCCGAGGTCGGGTGGCGGGGGCAGCAGCTTGAGCAGGGATGCCCAGACTTCCCTCTCCCCGGCCACTTCTTCCAGCTCTTCCGGGGAAATTACGAGGTGTTCCTAGGCCAGCCGGGAGACATAGTCCCTCCAGCGTGTCCTGGGTCTTCCCCAGGGCCTCCTCCCAGTTGGACTTACCCGGAACACCTTGCCAGGGAGGCAACCAGGAGGCATCCTGATCAGATGCCCAAGCCACCTCATCTGACTCCTCTCTATGCGGAGGAGCAGCGGCTCTACTCTGAGCCCCTCCTGGATGACTGAGCTTCTCACCCTATCTTTAAGGGAAAGCCCAGAAACCCTGCGGAGGAAACTCGTTTCAGCCGCTTGAATTCGCGATCCCGTTCTTTCGGTCACTACCCATAGCTCATGACCATAGGTGAGGGTAGGAACGTAGATCGACTGGTAAATTGAGAGCTTTGCCTTACGGCTCAGCTCCTTTTTTACCACGACAGACCAATCAAAATAAGTTAAACGCAATTGCTGATCATTTTATGTATTTTTTGGCCTGTTTGTGTTAGGATTATTTTGAGATTTTGATATATGTACATTCTTGTCTCCTTATTTTTTGGGTTGTTTTTATTAACTTTTAATGTCATCTGTGTAAAAATATCAATACTGTCATTTTGATAGGCTCTGCTCCCTGCTGCCCAGAATTCAATTAAACAGGTTTCAGAATTTATGTAGCCTATTATGACTGTACTAATTTTGATCTAATTTTATACATACTAATGTTAACTTTGATGGTGCTTCAGACGAGTCAGAGGAATACAAAACAACCAAAAAGGACTCAGGAGGGGGTTTTACTGACTAAAGCCAGTGGCACATTACGGGTACATGACTTCTAATTGGAGGGAATGTGAAATGTCACAATGGCAATCGGTCATCTTGTGAGAATGTCATGATACACGACTAGTAATTGCAGGGGACAACAAATTACATACTCTGTTAAGAATTTTCAGTGCAGTTTCAATTTCCAAAGTACTGAGTGCTTGCTGTATGCTAAAAACCAGTTAATGTGCTTCCTGTTTTTTTCTTTTTCAATTCTCTCGTGGTACCAAAAACATGAGACAATATACAGACAGCCATCACCTCTGTTTGTGCATTCTAAAACTTCCATATTTCTTGTTTCTTCTAGCTGGATTCTATGCATTATATTTCCAACTGAGTGCTAATTAGTTGCCAGTTCTTGCAAACACAGAGCCCACTCCTGTAACTTATGACATAATAAACTCGTAGATCGGTCTGAGTAAGAAACTGGGGATATCAAACAACATGACTGATAGTCATGGGAGCATGGTGCAACTACCCAATACTCAATGTAAATAAAAGTCACTGCAAAATTTGTGACGAGGCCTTAAATGAAACACAAGGACGGGTTTGTATTCTGAGAGAACACAAAGTAACAAAAAAAAAAAATTTATATATATATATATATATATATAAAATGACTTAGTGCCACTCTGAGCTTGCCTGTTCAGGTTCTCCCCCTTAATACTGCATGGGGTGCCTGAAGCACTTACATACTTCCCAGACCTTGCAGATATGCTGTCTTCCCACCTTCCCTGACCCTTCATGAAATTCTGTGCTCTCTTCTTCTTCTTCTCACCAGAAGAGACATTGAAACAATTAGCAAGAGAGCTCCAGAAGTGTTCTGATGGTTCTTGAGGTCCATAGGTTAGAGTCCCACCTGTTGGCTCCAGGTATTTCTGCAAGCCTGGCTCTCAACAGCTACTTAAAGCACCATGTAAACCTCAGGTTACTTGTCCAGTGTATGAGGCAACAGGTGACCATTGATAAACCATCTGACATTACCTACTGCAGAGAGTTATTGTGTGCAACTCAAGATGTCCACAAGAGGAAAGACCTGGGGTAAACCACATGGCAAGGCAAAAACTTTTTCTTCTTGATGTGGTTTGCAGTTCCCAATCAGCCATGTTTATAAGCTTCTGAAAAAAGGCAATTTTGGGCACTGTTGCTCCCTTCGACTTGGCTGCTGTGCACGAATACTTGACTACTGTAATTCTTGAGTTAGCCAGTGATACTGCTCACAACAAGGCAATTGGAATCATCCCTCACCACCTGGACCCAGCTCTGTGTAGCAACAATGAGCTTGATAAGTTGCTGGATGGGTTGACCATCTCTCAAAGGGGTTTGTTGCCTAAGATTCAGGCCATGCTACTTCCCAAGAAGACAGAGAATATAAGTAGTTAAGAAATTTGACAAACAAAAGGAGATCAAGCTTATTTGTTCAGCCAATGTCACAATATCTCATCTAGACACTTCATAAAGGTTGTCAAGGTTTCTGCTTCAACTACAGGACTCATTAGTTTGCTCCAGAATCCCAAAGATCTTTGAGTAAAGGAGTGCTTTCTGGCTTCAGTCAGAAATACACTTCCCCTAATTTCCACTGGTGACCTCCAGTACATGATTCATTGATAAGTTGAAAGAATTCTGTTGGATTTGCTTTATCAATGCCTTTGAGAATTCCAAAAACCTGGATTAGGCCCCATGCACTCTCCTCTGGTCTAGACTAAATGGGTTTAATCCTCTGAGTCTGTTACAGTATGACATGTTCTTAAGTCCTGGGATGCACTTGGTTGCTCTTATCTACGCAGCTTCAACTCTCCAACTTGAGATCAGAAACCAACCTGAAACCCATTAAGATCAAACAAGTTAAGGTAATTCATTTATCAACACCAACCTTTACACATCTTTGTCACACACTTTTCCTGCATCACATCATTTGTGTTATAGTTCCAGATCCTAACAGTCCCTTCTTTACAGCAGTACAGAGATATTGTATATTCTGAAAAAGACATATAGAATAATTCATATTAATAACACTATAAAAATAATATCCTCAAACCTACTTAATTCAATTCAAGGACTACAGAATCCAAAGCAGCATCAGGTACAATGCAGCAACCAACCCTGGACAGAGCTTCAGTTCATCATGCTAAAATAAGCATTTAGTGATCATTTTGTTAAGTTCTTTGAAAGTAATGTTCCCCACACTACTCAGGAGACACCGGCTTCATGTCTGATTTCAGATTCACAGCAGCCCATGAGGGTGTTTAACTCATTTTTGGACAGTTTAATGACATCAGAGTATTTTGCCAAAGGAGAACTCCATAGGTGGACTTACACATTTAAAGGTGGGTTTTTAAGAAAACAGGTTTCTGCCATAACCATTTTACTCACTTTATCTTAGTATGTGTGTGCATGTAAACATAATGCTCTATAGAGCAAATAATGATTTTTGTTTATAAAAAATTGTCCCAAAGTCTTTTGTTAAGGTTTTATAAATGTTGTGTGACAGTGCCAATTTTGAAAGATGCTTTATACAATAAAGAATTATCAACACTTCTGCAAAGCACTTGATGATAGGGTTCAAAATGACAGCCATTACAGTATATACCTAACAGATACTGATTGAGAGCTTATATCTTGTGCCCACCATGCTTTCTTATCACATTAAATGAGGGGTTGTGTCTGGTTTAACCTCTATGACGGGAGCAGGTAATCGCGGGATGTCTACTCTGGGCAGCAGCCTGTGAATTGTAACTGGTCAAAGTGTTTCAGGCACATAAGAAAAGACATTAAACATTTATGGAAGCCTTAGCTTTAAAACTGGAAAAGGAAGCAGGCCTCCAAAAGTCAATGATCCACTAAATGCCAGTCGTTGGGCTGTTTAGATGTTCTGGGCTTTAGGAGTAAGAGCAGAGAGAGCACCTCGTCCGCACATGTTCCTAAGACGGCCCGCTGTGAACTTACAGAAAGATCAGAGGGATGTTTTTTTGAAGGGGTGGAGGAGGGACGTAGACATCTGTTTGTTCCCATCATGCAGACAGAGGAGTCGGCTGGGTGCTTGCTGAATATGTGCATATTTAAGATGTTGCTGGGGTGAAGGATGAGAAGAGGGTAGGGAGTGGGAGGCGTTTAGAGCTCAGCGTCAGACCGTATGCGCCACACACCTGGGGAGCGACGACAACATCAAAGGCTGCCATCAACAAGTCACCCCCTCCCCTCCCCCGCCAATTCCTAGCTCTCATCTGTCAGGACCAGCCCCTGAGAAATGGCCTCATTTACAAGTTAACAAGCAGCCTGGGTGCGAAAAGGCCCTTTTCTTTTGCTTCAGCAGGCTAATTAGAACCAGTTCTCCTCAGGAATCCACATTCAACGTGGCCTTCAAAAACTGAGCCTCGAGCAAGAGCTGACTAAGTCTGTGAGCGTCTGAAAAAGTCTGCTGTGACAACAAGCCGCACTTCAAATCAGACAGCCAGATCCCATCTATTTCATGTTTGCATCCAGGTTTCAACCTGTGGGGAATCTCTTCTTGCCAGAGGTTTGATGTCGGAGATGCTTTGTTGTCTGCTGAAGATTGTGGTGGGGGTGTCTAGGGGTGTCAGTGACTTTGCTGATATGGATGTTTGGTGCTTCCCACTTTCCAGCTCATGTAATTCTCAGGCTATGAACCTCTTTTTCCAAGTACAGAGCTAGGTGAGTGGCAGAACCAGGCTGGATCTGTGAGTCTCCTGGTTACTAACCCATGCATTATTAGACCACATAACCTTCTTACTGTAGTGAGGTAACTTAGAAGTGGAAGAGTTGGAATTGATTTGAACTTTGAACTGTCTGCTTCCTAACCCTTTAGCAAGCTCGTTTTGTCAAATGAGTTAAATATAGTGAGTAAAATAAAGTAATTTTTAAGCCATACTTGCTAAAAACAGCATCGGATTCTGACTCTCTGTGACCCCGAGTCAGTCACTAAACCGGTCTAAAGAGTGATAAACAGGTTCAAAATACATCCTCTGTATATTCTTCTGTGCATTCTTAGTGATGTTACCTGGGGTCACTGGGTGTTTCGGGTTTCATACATCCTCGTCCAGGTGACCAGCTGGGGTTAATCAGGACCAAGCCTGCATCACAACACCAGCAGTCCACAGTTCTTTCCTCATAATCCAAAACCACCTTGTGGATTTCCACATGGATTTTATTCCTGTTCTCTTTGCAGCCTCTATAATACCCAGCAAGTTGAATACTCTACAGGGGGAGTTTGCTGCAAATCCCTGACAGCCCACAATATTGGCTCAAAGCGGGTTTACCAGGTGTAAGTCTAACACAACTCTACCAGTTCCTGGTACTTAGCATGATTTCTTTTGTTTGCTTCCTCAATGTGCTCTTCCCAGGTTATTGTGCGCTCCAGCATAATCAGTTGTTTGGTAGCTTCTGACAAGATGATCATGTCTGAACATAAAATTGTTACAATTATGCACTCAGGTAATCTCAGTCTTTTTCCAGATCCACTTTGATCTGCCATTCTGAAGCTGTACAGTAAAAAGAACAACAATGTGTATTACTGGCTGTTAGTGTGGCATTTCTACAGCCTTGGGAAATGCAGTGGTCTTCTTTGGAGAATGTTTATGTTTACTGGTGTATTGACTGCAGTTACATTGTCAGCAACTGCACTGAACAACTGGCCATAGTGCCAGTAATTTTGGTCTTACCCAAGAGCTTTCTGGCAGCTGCTTAGAAGGTATTTCATTGATCCTCTTCCAGAGCACTTAGGCCAGGAAGGTGTCTCATTCTTTCTCCAGATGAAAAGGACAGTTGGACTTGATAGGGTGTCATAAATGGATTGGACAAGGATCTGGACACAATGGAAGTCTGTCTTCCAGATGTTAGACCATGTAATTCTCCATTGTAGCGGCCGCCCTTCTGCATAGTTTATGCCCTGAATTCAACTGACAGACATTGTGTCCACCATCCCGTCCTTCCTTACAGAGTTTCACTCTTTGTATTTACTAGTTAAGCTTTTGTATGCAGGCAATACCCAGGTTACGTACAAGATAGGGACTATAAGTTTATACTTAAGTTGAGTTTGTATGTAACTTGGAACAGGTACATAAATTTAATAAATGCTATTGTTGACCGAAATCGTCCCCCTCCAGCCTCCACCCAGCCACCACTTGCAGCATTACCAGCCACCCACCGAGAATGAATGGGGCAGCCATGTGTGGTGGGTGGGCAGTGAAGCCACTTGCTGCCGGGAGCCACCTGAGGGACACAACACTGCGTGAGCAGCAAAATCACCCCCCCCTCCAGCCTACGCCCAGCCACCGCTTGCAGCATCCCCAGGCCAAAGGTGACGGAGCAGCAGTCACTGAGACGCATGCATCGCAGCTGCGGCCCCATTCGTATGTAGTAGGTTGGATGTCTGTAACCTGGGGACTACCTGTATAAAGCCTTTTGCAGGGCAGTAATAGGTGAGTCATAAACAATTAGTTCATTTTTAATGACTTTTCACTGAATCATACAAATTGATTCACGAGCACAAACATACCAATTTAGTGGAACTCAACAGGAGTGCTAAAGTGCATCCGTGTCTTGTGTCATGTTACCAGTGTCTCTCATTTTGCTTACACTAGTTGATGTTAAAAGCTCATGCTCAAGAACCACTAGTCTTGATTGTCTTCACTTGTGATTCTTTTCAGTTCAAACTATATCAATATCAGTGAACGAAAACACTATCACTGATGATTGTCTCATTCATCGTAAAAGTACAATACAGCAATAAAACATTTATGTTAGAATGAATTATGGTTTGCAAAATTTACTATTGGAATTGCTTTAAATTGACTATATAAACAATATTATAACATATATTTATGTCTCTTTGTACGTTCAACAAATTAGTTACACAAAACTGAATATTATTAAAATGTTATTCTAATTTCTAATATTTATTTGCTTCAACTTTACTTTAGTTCACAGTTTTTTACGGCTCATTGACTTGTAGTGGCTTAACACCTGAGAACTTCCCAAGTTCCTACAACTGCAGTGGACACGTATCATTTGCTGATTCGCTTGAGTTTGAACTGAATGTTTACCTGAGAATGAATCTCATGATTCTCATTTATTTGATTCATGAATGAATCGTTACCCAAGAGCAAATCACCATGATTCTCATTCATCTGATTCATAAAATTTTCAGTGAACTGGTTGCATGATTCTCATTAATTTTATTTGTGAAAGAATCATTACCCAAAAACAAGATGGACAATTCTCATTCATTTGATTCATGCAAAAACGATTACCCGAGAACAAGTCCATGATTCTCGTTTATTTGATTAATGAATGAATCACTACCCGAGAACAAGTCACACAATTCTTGTTAATTAGATTCATGAATTGAATCATTACCCACAATCAATTAGCAATTCTCATTCACTTGTGATCCTGTAAGTTAATGTCTTATTTAAATTTGTATTATCTTAAATATATTTTCATGCTTTATGCAGTGAAACATTACAATGTAATATGAATTATATTTGTGTAGTGAACGAGAATCAAGAGTCATGGAAGTGGAAATTGCCCATGTCATAAGGGGACTGTTCCCCATGACTTTACATATGCATCAGCATCTAATCCTAAAAATGAATCAAACAAATCAAAAATATGAATTCTCTTAAATGGGTTGTTGAAAGAACTGATTCAGTAAAGTAAACCAAAATGCCCATCACTATGGCAGGGTTTGTTAGCCGACACTGAATTGGATGTATTGATAATTTCATAAACAGCATGCAATATCTTTTCATGAAGGCTGAGAAAATGAACTTTAACATTTTTTTTAATATTTTAATTAAAAAATGTTTTTTTATATATAAGGTCATTAGTAAACACTATCAAAATGTATGGTGTAAAATGCGATGAACAATATAATAAAGGCAGCTCAGAATGTATTGTAAGATGGAATTGTCTTTCCATGCGACTCACTTATGGCATTATTTTATCCCAAAGTAATGTGAGGTCTAGAAATGACTGAAAAATCTTGTCTTTTTCCAGTTGCAGATCACAATGGGAGACACCCAAGGAGTGGATGGGGTACACCCGTGTAACAGAGCAGATGCCCAGTGTCCACAGTGCAAGGAGGGTAAGGTCTTTAATGAAAATATATGTGGCTCACCTCTTTTCTGGTGCATTCTCTACTCACATAAGTTTTAAGTAGCTGTTTTTCTGAGTAGGCCATAACCATCAAAAGGCCACATGTTTAGAAAGAGTAATCTGCCAAATCTGTGTCTTAACAATAATAATATGGCAGGCGAATAAGAGGCTACAGATTCCTCAGTTTCAATGGGGGTAACTGTAAACTCATAGAAGGTTCACTCTAGTCTCTTTAATTACAACTGTCTTGAGTTTGTGTGATAGAAATGAAACAAATTATTTTGACTATGAGTTAGCTATCCTTGACAATGATGAATTGATGAAGGAACAGAACTTGTGTCCTTGGCAGCCACACAACAGTTGTACCATGGTAGAAATCTTCTTCAACTTTGTTGTTGGCTTCTGGATTTCATTAGCAGTCCATAATCAGATATTATTGAAGATATACATTTAAATGCAAAATATTTTTAAAGTATGTTTCTCTGGTGTTGGGCACCATAGTATTATTATAGTGGTTAGTCCTGCTTTAGTGCCTGGCTGTTGTCCATGTAGACTTTGTATATTCTTGCGATGTATGTTTGGGCTTTCCTCCTGCTTGTTAAGTCAAATTGGCCCTGTGTGTGTGTGTGTGTGTGTGTTTGTGAGTAAATTAACCCTAAAAAGGCCTGATACATTGCCCTGGGCTTATTCCTGTCTGTTATTTGATGCTACCAAGGTAGGCTCTGGCCCCCTATTACCTTGAATTGTATCAAACTGGATAGAGAGAATTGTACCACAATTCTTTAATTCAGGTTGAAGAATGTGGATTGAAAATTAATTAATGCACATATTTCTGTCCAAAGCAATTTATTAAGTAAGAATAATAATATGCCTTTTCATAAAGTTTGCTGTTTGCTTACTTTGGTGTGAATGGTTGTTAAACAATTTGTTGGATTACTATGTGGTAACCAATCTAATTTATGTAGCACATCACATATTCAGTCTTTTTACTGGTCAGGGATTGTTTAGGGAACCCTACATAGTGTGCAATAACTGCTGATAATTTCACAATGAGCTTGTATAGCTGACAGTTTAACTAGACAGTGTTTATTTTATTTAGTTCCCTTTTAAGTGAATACTTATAAGTGAATAATCCATATATCTACAATATGTATGACTTATGAATGACAGTTCAGATTTCACAAATTTGAATCATACGCATGTATTCCTAAGCAGCTATAACATAAAGCTACGCAACATGCAGAAATGAATACAGTAACTGCGCAGGTAATAATAAAAACACTAGAAACTCCAATCTGGACAACCCATGTAGAGAACAGATATTAGGGCTAATGCAGGTGTATGTGTTTGTAACCATATTTACACTGCTTTAATTTTCATTTACATTTTGACGTGCAATCACATGAACCATTTCCACCATCTTTATCATTTGGCAAACTTTGGATATTTTTGGTATTTGTTTATTGTCATCAATTTTTACACAAGGCCAGGCATGTGTTATCCAGCCTAAAACTACTTCGAAGGGAAAAATGTTTTATATACAGAAAAGCAACTAAAAAAATTGTAATGAAAATAGTATGTTTGCTCAAAATATTTTATATAAGGAAGTATTTTCTACTTTAATATATTGTTTAATTAAAAATGTAAGCATATAAGTATATATAAAACGCATATAAAAAGCATATAAGCTACATTTTTACATAGCAGCATGTAAGCATACAATCCACTTAATGTAATGTATTTCTATAATGCTTTTTGAGTAAGTGTCTTTAATATAGTTTACTTATACTGTTCCTAATCAGCAATTACCAGCTTTACTAAAGCATAATTATCCTGTACTTGCTTTGCAACTGGAATAACAGTATAGGCAAGTACACAATGAAGTATGGAATAAAACTTGAGAAATTACTACTTTTTCTGGACATAAGCAGATAATTACTGAGTGAATAAAATATACAATATAACAAGAGACTCTTAATAAGTCAAATTATTACAGTAAAATAAAAATCAAATATACCTTATTTACATCATTATTACAATAAGAAAATTTCTTCTGTTGGAAAGGCTGTAATGTAGTTTCCACCTGGTAGGGCTTAACGTAATATGCCTGCCATTACAGAATTGATTGCAGTTTCCCAAACAACTACCATGACCAAAAAACAGTTATATAAACTGTGAATAAAACACAAACACAAACTTTCAGATAAAGAGTTGGGGTATTGAGGTTTTTTCCAATTTAATGTCCAGTAGTTCTGATGAACAAAAGTGAATGATTTTGTAGGTCTAGTGCTGTCTTCCAGTCTCCAGTGATATCCTATGAGCGAGGTAAACGTCTCTGCTATGGAACTCTGAAATGAACGGCATTATCCAGTCAGAACTGAGCAGTTCGGGAATGACTGTTGTTATGAATGACTGTTTTCAGTAAATCATGGTAATCAATGTATGAGCACAAATTAATCAATTCAGTAGAGCTCAATGGGAGTGCTAAAGCACGTGAGTGATGCCATCAGCCTCTTTGGCTTAGATGTTAAAAGCACATGGGCAAGTACCACTCGCCTGACTCTTGATTCTCATTCACTTCACTTACCATTCTTTCTAGTTAGAATATTATCGGCAAATGAGAACTCTGTCATTGATCAGTCTCTTTTTCATCATAGAAGTAAAATAAAGTAACAACTCATTTATATTAGAATGTTTTAAATGTTTGTTTTGTATAATTTGTTATTGTAATTATTTAAAATACAGTATTTAAACAGTCCAGATACACGCAGGTTAGGTTAGCCTAAATTGTCCCTAGTGTGTGCTTGGGGTGTGGGTGTGTATGTGTGTGTGTGCCCTGCGGTAGGCTGGCACCCTGCCCGGGGTTTGTTTCCTGCCTTGCGCCCTGTGTTGGCTGGGATTGGCTCCAGCAGACCCTTATGACCCTGTGTTAGGATATAGCAGGTTGGGTAATGACTGACTGATGACTCACTGTTTATGTTTCTTTTTGCATTCAACAAATTAGTCATTCAAAACTGAACCTTATTAAAATTTTGCTTTTAGCTTTATTTTAGCATACACTTTTTTATGGCTCGATGAATGCACCAAGCATATATCATTTACTAATTCTTTCACCTTCAAACCAATTAATTACGTCACATGATTCTTGTTCATTTGATTACCCAAGAACTAGTCACACGATACTTGTTCATGTATAATTCTGAAACTTAGTGTCTTATTTTAATTACATTCTGCATTTTTATTATATTGTCATGCTTTGTGCTTTCAAAGAGGTCACTTTTATTCAGTATGAATTATCAGTGTTTTCAATATCCATCCATCCATCCATCCTCTTCCGCTTATCCGAGGCGTCCAGGAGGCATCCTGATCAGATGCCCGAGCCACCTCATCTGACTCCTTTCGATGCGGAGGAGCAGCGGCTCTACTCTGAGCCCCTCCCGGATGACTGAGCTCCTCACCCTATCTTTAAGGGAAAGCCCAGACACCCTGCGGAGGAAACTCATTTCAGCCGCTTGTATTCGCGATCTCGTTCTTTCGGTCACTACCCATAGCTCATGACCATAGGTGAGGGTAGGAACGTAGATCGACTGGTAAATTGAGAGCCTTGCCTTACGGCTCAGCTCTTTTTTCACCACGACAGACCGATGCAGAGCCCGCATCACTGCGGATGCCGCACCGATCCGCCTGTCGATCTCACGATCCATTCTTCCCTCACTCGTGAACAAGACCCCGAGATACTTAAACTCCTCCACTTGGGGCAGGATCTCGCCCCCAACCCTGAGAGGGCACTCCACCCTTTTCCGGCTGAGGACCATGGTCTCGGATTTGGAGGTGCTGATTCTCATCCCAGCCGCTTCACACTCAGCTGCGAACCGCTCCAGAGAGAGCTGAAGATCACGGCCTGATGAAGCAAACAGGACAACATCATCTGCAAAAAGCAGTGACCCAATCCTGAGTCCACCAAACCGGACCCCTTCAACACCCTGGCTGCGTCTAGAAATTCTGTCCATAAAAGTTATGAACAGAATCGGTGACAAAGGGCAGCCCTGGCGGAGTCCAACTCTCACTGGAAACGGTTTTCAATATATAATTTAATAAATATAATTGTAATTTAAATTATATATTACAATTAAATAATAATTTGAGATCCATTTAAGTGTGACAACCCTCCTTCCCAAAGTTTTTCTTTTTTATTATTAATGAATCAGACAAATTAAATGAACTGATTCACGTAATTGGGTAGTTGAAGTTAGTAAAGTGAACTGAAATCCCCATCACTACTTCTGGAGAGGCGGTGGTTTATATGTTGTAGAAACCAGAAAAGGTGAGGCTTAGGGATGGATACAGGAAATAAGTTACTGTAGTGACTGTATAACACTTTAGCCTTATTCCTGTGGTTTGCCTCACCATAGCCCATGAAACACTCCCCATGCTTGCGTTTTGACATAAAGGTACCAAATCTGGGCTCAAAATAGTAAAAGTTAAAAAAAATATAAATTAAATTAAGCAGGGAACTTACAAATTGAAGAACAAATCTAAATTCTTACTAAATGATAACACTGACTTTTCACGTGTCTACTGCTCCACTTACTTTAAATATTAAATGATACCTTTCATGTAACAGTATACAGTATATGCAAAATTCCTTCAGAGGGTATGCATCACAAAAGGTATTTAAAGTTGAAAATTATCTATCAATTAAGAACTTTCATTGGCAAGAAAACAGGTCCTGGAGTTGCACCCCTAGCTTATTGTGCCACCTCATATTTACCGTAAGAAAACATGTGTCCCTGTGGCAGATGTTCATTTCTCTGTGGCAAATACCACTACTTAAGGCTTTGTGTTACAAGTAAAACACAATGTGGTACAACCCAAACTATCATTCTTTGTTCTTATTCGACGTACAGTATGAAAGGAAGGAACCACCCACATACAATATCCCCATAATGACTATGCTTTTAATTAAAGTCTGTTATGCATTTTGAAAGTAGCCTATGATTTCCATCAAAGGGTGCTCTTTCAAAAACATTCAGTTTATAACTGTTGCGACATGCCCTCTATGCAGGCTACATAGTTGGACTACAGTATACAGTTGCTTCTCCTCTGTATCTTGAATCTACATCTGTATTTACCCAGAGCTGTAAGGGTTGATGTTTGCTCGTAAATCACATAACTCAAGTCAAATGGCTTTATTGTCATGCCATCCATACACAGTATTCCAGCATACTGTATTCCATACTACACAAGCTTTGGTTCATAGTGCTTCAGAGGACTGGTGGTTCTGTGGCTAAAGATCTGCACTGGTATCTGGATGGTTGCTGGTTCAAATCCCAGAAGGGATCCTACTCTGTTGGGCCCTTGAGTAAAGCTCTTAACCTGAACATTGCTCCAGGGACACTGTACAATGACTGACCCTGTGCTCTGACCCCCAAAGGTCATGCAAAAAGACAATTTACCCTTGTGGACTAACAAAGAATATCACATTTGGAGCCATTCCTTAATATTAGTCCAAAGAATTTTTGATGCCGTTTCATAAAACATGTAAAGCTTGTCTATAATTTAAAGATACTGCTACACAAGTCTTACTCACTTTCCATATTTTTTTACTTTGCAATAGCATATTTAATTTGAATTTCAAAGCATATTTCGTAGGATCCTACTGCTTTTATTTCAAATCCAAACCACATATAATGATGTGCCATATTACACTGTCTTCACTTAATATCACATTTATAGCTGATCCTGGGTGTCACTGGGTGTGACGAGGATGAATAGGATTAGAAATGAGTACATTAGAGGGTCAGCTCCAGTTAGACGGTTGGGAGACAAAGTCAGAGAGGCAAGATCGCGTTGCTTTGGACATGTGCAGAGGAGAGATGCTGGGTATATTGGAAGAAGGATGTTAAGGATAGAGCTGCCAGGGAAGAGGAAAAGAGGAAGGCCTAAGAGAAGGTTTATGGATGTGGTGAGAGAGGACATGCAGGTGATGGGTGTGACAGAACAAGATGACAAGGACAGGAAGATATGGAAAAAGATGATCCACTGTGGCGACTCCTAACGGGAGCAGCCGAAAGACGAAGACTAATGCAAAACATGGGAAATACCCAAGAGCACATTTGATGCTCACGAGAAAAGCTACAATACACCTTCTTAGCTTATGATCTAATGGTCTCTTTCAAGAATCCCTCGTTAGTGTGTCAAACATGACTTGTGGTTTAATGCCAGAGTAACATAAACTTCACTGTATTGATAGGAACTGCCAGAACAGAATCTGTATTTTATTTCCTTGCCATGCATTATCTCTGCTAATATTTCTATGACTTTTTCCTCTTTGGCACAGGTGAGTTCCTACAGATTTCCTTCAATGATTCTAGTCTGCAGTGTATCCAATGTTCCTCCTGCAAGTATGGCCAGGGGGTGAAGCAGAACTGCACCTTGTTCATGGACACCCAGTGTGAACCCTGCATTAATGGTAGCTCGTATTCAGAGAAGGTCAGTCAGACAGAAGCCTGCCAGCCCTGCACTGTATGTGAGGAGAGCAAGGTACAGATCCGAGAATGCACACGTCTGTCAGACACACTCTGCATGGGTAAGTTGTCTTGACATGTACTTTTGCTATTAAGAGATGCCGTGAGCACGTTGGTGACATGGGGTATGCATACACAGGGTGATGGTGGTCTGTATACTTTTAGCTCCATATTTTTCACTGGCCTTTCATGAGATGCACCGTCACATAGTGCTTTAAGAAGCTATCTCTCTGTATTGATATTATATATACTCCTTTTATTATTTGCTCTATTATTCATCTATCCTATTCGCCTAGATTGTCCACAAATTAAGAATGATTACAAAATATTTTCATTGATTTTAATTTGTCATTTCTGAGCCATTACAGTCCAAATAAATTAATCCATCTGCTTCATTATGTTGCTTTAAACCATGAACCCCACCATCTAACAATTAATAAAGCTGCATTATATATAATTCACTTAAAGCAATGCTCCCACCCAAAAATAATATTTTTATATGTCACTTATCCAATGTAGTTTGTAGCAATGGGTGACAACTTTTTTTAATCATGCTAGTGGAGATAAAAAAAGTTTCCAATAGAATAGGAATCTATGCTGACCAATAGTGCACATCAGATATCAATATCAAAATACTTACATAAAACATTCTCATGTCACATACTGGTAATCCATATTTAAAGTGATCCAGCTGTATGCCCACAATGTTCCAAATCCATATATTTTTACTAAAATATTATTAAATAAACCACTTCCAGAAAATGTTCTTGTGAACAAAAATTGAATGGGCTCAGGCACACCTGAGCATTTGAACTGAAGTCCCACCTCCAGACTTTATTCATTGGTCAGGAGTCCAGTCCAGTAAAAGGTTATTCATTGGTGACCATTGTACTTCACATGATATCAACAAAAAGTGTTGCACTGATGTAAAACTAAGAGTTAAAAGTTAAAAAAAGCAAGAGAAAAAATTGTCAGGAAAAGAATAAACCTCAGACTTGTACACATCTGAGATGATTCAACAAGCAGCAGGGCATTTCATACCTTGTGATCATACGACTGGATGATTTGATATGTGAATTACGCAACAGGAGTAACACAAGATTTTTTTTTATGGATGGTTTTGATATTGTTTGCTGTTGCCCAGCTCTGGCTGTCACAGTCTCCCATTCTGTCAGAAAATTTTGCTATCTACATTCTGCCTTATAACATTAAGACTAAAGATTTTTTTCACCCATCACTTTAAACTACATGGAGTAAGTAGCCTAAATAATATAATTTTTGGGCTCATCATTTAACACTAAGCATGGTGATAAGGTTGTGAGAAAGTTGATTGTTGTCTTATGTATCAGGAGCAGGATTATTAAAAAAAAGTCAGTATGTATATCCTGTAACTTATGTTTCATTTTCAGCAATCTCTTTACAAGTCCATCCTTTAAACTTTACTCTAGAGACAATAATTATTAGAAATAAATCTCACTGAATACTGAATTTGGAATATTTTAACAGCATACTATACCATGGCACTCTGCAATGATAATATAACATAATGCAGCCCTTTACTATGAGCAAAAATAGTCACGTAACAGATGCCCCCTTCGGCAGCCTTTGTTAAAATTAAAGGAGGTCAGTCATTACTTGCAGACTGTGGTTAGCATTTTGCAGTGTAATTCAGATAAATGCAGGGCTGCTGCCAGAGAACACAGAGGAAACAGAGGCTGCCTGCTGGGATTTAAAGATGTGTGGGCGGTCAGAGGAAGTTCCTGACCTCTGACCCCCTGCTCAAGAGTGAAGCCTTTGATCCTGGTAATACAGTATTTGGCTTTTGGGGATGAGATGGTTAGAGCTGTCACTGACATGAAACTTTTGGTGAGCAATTAATCAGAGCCAGGACCTCATCACTCGGAAGCTGCTTTGTTTTCTCATATGATACATATATATCCATGCGATAACTGACCTTTAGATCTGGAGTTCCTTATTTGAAATGGGTGATCTGGGGACAGAAGCTGCATTTAAACTTCCTCAGCAATACAGATGTAGGACTGTGTATTCTTATCAGAGGTCTGTGTCTCCCCCATGCTGCTTAGCTATGTGTTGCTTGATAGCTTCCAAGTTTGTAAGAGTCACTGTCTCCTCCCCAGCCAAACCTGATTTCCTTAACTCCCAAGTGAGCCTATAATATATTAACACTGCTTGTCACATGCACATGGAATGAAACCACTTCCTAATAAGGAAAGATACAAATGGCTATTCAGTTTTAACCCTATCCTCACTGAATCTTTTCAGTCAAGCAGAAACTATTCTACTGTTCCCAGAAAATTTCACTACCAAGCCTAAAAGACAAACTGTATTACTACTATTTGTTTAAAATTAGTGAACACTGGATTTGCTTAGTTTCACCATACTGCTACACAACAAATCTGTTATCATAGTGATTATATATGGAGGATCACATTGGCAGTGTTCTGCTGAATACTTAAAAAAGGCACCCTAACATGCAGGGCAAGTAAAAAAAGATGGGATTGACCACTACAGCATAAAAACAAGTAAACATAGGTAACAATAGAAAAAAATCTAATGATGGAGTCTTTGACAGATGCATTATGATTTTATGTTTTTCTTTTATTTCTCAGTAAGTCACAAGAAACATTTTTTTTTCAGACCTGCCCTTATTCATCCATTTTCAAACCTGCATATTCAGCTCGGAGAAGCTGGAGCCTATACTAGCACCACTGGGCAGAAGGTGGGAACTGTCTCTGGTCAGTACACCACTCTATTGGCAGGACAACATAGACATATTCATGCAGTGGCACCAGTTAATGGGAAAGAAAGTGGAACCTGTGTGAAAACCTGTAATATTTCTCCAGGTTGCCACTTAATGAATATACAGTATATGCACACACTATTTCCTGTTTACTTAAAAAGTAGAAATTTGTCAGGATGGTACATCTAGGGCAGTATGCATTTGCTAAGAATAGACATTTCAGTATATCAATATTTAGGGCTAAACCCCTACAAAATAAAAATAAAAAAAAAACTTAAATCTCAAAAACACTTTGACTGTTTTGATTGAAGTTTGATGAAATAGAAAGAAGAAAATGAGCTGACCCATGTTTTATTGGTCAATATTTGTCCATAATATTACTGTAGCGAGTAGGCTCAGTTGAATCCTGAGAAGGAATCACGCAGACAAATAGGGCTGCTGCTTTATGCAAATGAAAACTGCCACACAAGCAGAAGTGAAGAGAAATGATGAAAGTTTAGTGAAGCTTAAAGAAGATGTGCTTAGCAAGTGGCATTTCCTTGGGCATTAAATTCATAAAAATTTGAAAGGGGCGAGGGCATTGTCACTCTTGGATTGTCGACTGTGCTTGGTTTGTCATTTACATATATTTTGAAGAACTGGGTGAGGGATGGAGGGGTCAGTGGTCGTGAAATACATACAATATTGTGCAGAAATGAGGTCTCCTCTTGGAGGTCAGACTGCAATGTGCCGCTATGCCCAAATTCTCAAAGCAGAAACCAGGAACGGTGTACCAGCCTGCTTCAAGTCCTGAGAACAACATAAGCCAGGAGCAAAGTTATGTCTTGGTCAGTTTAAATGCTTGCACAGCTCAATAAATGGGTCCCCAAGGGTGAGAACATAGAGAAGGTGGGCATTGTACATAATTCACAATATTATTTATTTTCACTTGTTTTTATCTGCTTATCTGTACATTGCTTTAAATATCCATCTCATTGTCTTGGCCATGTAAATGTGCAGCCTGTAAACATCAATGCTATATGTAATAAGTTAAAGTATATCATGATTCAGTGCATATTGCTTTTGAACTAAGCTCTCCAAAACTTTGTAACAGTACAAGATTGCAAATCAAAGTCTTAGATTTAGATCTGATTGAAGCTACCATTTTTGCAGGATGTGTTATGGGGGGAAATTATATTCATACCCAAAACCCCTATTATGAACTAATTACATTGTATGTGGGGTATTCAAATCTAAAGAGCTCCAGTGAACTAAAAATATTAGCCCTTGATACTTTACTGGTGACCAAAAAAGCTCATTGCTATTAAAACACAGTCCTCATAACCTCATCTATTGATAATCACCCAGGGGACAGCACATACATGTTCAGAATTCATAATCATGTATTGTGTTTATTGATCTTTGAACGTCACGCTTTTTTAAACATTAATAAAGGAATAGCAAAGTAACGTGAGGTTGTGTGTTTACGGCAAAGTAATTGAAAAACTACTACTAATGGCAGAAAGAAAAATTTTCTGAGCATCAAGCAAATTGCAGAAGGCAATTATGTGATGAAGAGTGAGAAAGAATAAGAAGACACAACACTGAAGCACATAAACAAGCAATAAGTAATCCTAAATATAGAGAATTTGACAAGCAGACAAACACAATGGCTCATAAATATGCAAAAGTAAGTCCAGGATACAAGAATGAGAAACTCAAAGAAATACACAATGCCAATTGAGAAGACCATCAAACAGTCAAAACTTTTGATTATATGAAAGAAAGCATTGCCTTTACATTATAAGATCAATATTTCTCTGAAGACCAGAACAACGATACCTCAGGAATGTGGTCAATGTCAACTGGTATTTTTTAATGGTGAAAACAAAAGAGTGCATTGCCAAAATGGAACCATTCATCTTGATTTATTTGACCCACCAGAAATAGTAAAATACATTAAAATTTCAAGAGGAACTTAAATAAGTAACTGTTTAGAAAACATAAAAAGTATCAAGAGCTCCTTATCTTGGTTGTTATTTACAATTTAGTTTAGGACTGTAGAGATGTGTGTTTCACTAGTATATATAATATACATACTAGCCGGGGCATCAACTAAATTTCAGCTAAAATGGAGGATATGTGTAATGTTTGGTGGACACAGATTCAGCAGTGTGGATTTGCATACTGGACAAACAAGGATACCTGGCACTACCCGGGATGGGGGCACCAACTAAATTTCGGGACTAAACAGTCTATGGTGTTCCATGCAGAAATGGGGAACCTCTGCAAAAACTGGCAGAAAAGATGCAAGGTTCCGGATGTGCATACTAAACAAATATACACACAAACACACATTTAGATTTATATATTAGATATACTGTATGTAAAATACAATAAAATTTTGCACATACTGTATAAACACACAAGACTCTTCTGTATAGTTAATGGCATTCTGGGAGAGCATTCCCTGATTCTTCCCAGGTTGTACTTCTTTTTCCTTCACTGGTGCCCCTGACTCCCTTCCAGCATTACTACTACATGCATAGAACATACCAAAATCTGGTGGGGCCCTTCTTCCTGCAGCAGTATAATGACAATCATGGACTCCACCGCTACTCTATATTTTTTTTCTCTCTCTCTCTCCATCTGTCTGTCTTTCTGTGAACTTTGCTGGGCTATGTCCCTGTCTTGCACCCCACTGTTCTCCTTCGCAGCCACTTTACAGTATTTAGAAACATAAGGGTTATGTTATTTAACAAATGTAGCATTGACTTCTACAAGAGTCAATTAGAAGCAGCTATTTAACAGTTTTATTTGAATTGTTCAAACCAGATGTGCTACAACTAACTGAGAACAGAAAAAAATGTGTTTTTCTTAGTGAACACAGTAATTCAATGAGCCATTATAGAGTAAATGACTCATTTGTCAGATATAGGCACAGCATTAGTGCAAACAATACAAAGAATGGTTAAGTTGACAGGAAAAATATTTCAACGGCCATGCAAATTAAAAATTTTTTTGAATGAGATCATTATAAGGTCAATAGAAATTTAACTTTTTATGGAAAGAGATGACCTTAATTAAAGCACTAGGACATGCCTACAAGTTGCCATGTGAATTACATACCATGTAAACAAAAACACCAACCTTCTAACTTAAAGCTGTGCTGTTAAGCATGACACCAACGTCATCAATTCTTAGAGGCTTCAGGTTCCCATTGATGTTATTCAGGCGTCATAGAAAAGTGTGAGTAACATAAAAGCCCACTTTTAGTCAGTCATTGTCCAACCCACTACTGTACATCCTAATACAGGTTCACGGGGGTTTGCTGTAGCCAATCCTAGCCAACACAGGGCACAAGGCAGGAAACAAGCCTTGGGCAGGGCACCAACCCACTGCAGGGCACACACACACACCAAGCACACACTAGGGACAATTTTAGGATCGCCAGTGCATCTAACCTGCATGTCTTTGGACTGTAGGAGGAAACCAGAGCACCCGGAGGAAACCCACGCAGACACAGGGAGAACATGCAAACTCCACGCAGGGAGGACCAGGAAGCGAACCCAGGTCACCTTACTGTGAGGCAGCAGTGCTACCACTGCGCCATCGTGCTGCCCAGCCCACTTTTATGTATTATTTATTTCTGATCAGCATCCTTCCATGCACATATACTTTTATTCATTAGCACAAAACTAATGTTTTAATCGTGGGGGCTTACCAAATAGCACATGTTCAATATAGCCCTTTGCCAAGACTCTCCACTTCACACATTCAGCTACAGGCCCTTGAGTGATATCACTGGGTCCTGCTGCTGAAGCAGCCACAAAGGGGTCTGCATCTAGACTCTTTTGGAGATCATCATTAAACTTTATAGATGCACAGAAAAGAACTAAGGACTAGCTGCCTAGTCAGTCTGTTGCGTTAGACTGCAAGGCCCTACAGCAGGTGGTTAAACTGAGTACCATGCTGTTTTCTTCATAGAGTATATTGGTAAGAGAGAAAGTGAAGACCATAGATACAATTGTTTATTTAACCTGATCTATGCAGAGCCATAATGTTTCATCCTGCATCTCTAATTGTATTGCACTACCTGACATTATTTTTCATTTATAATTATTTACTTTTATTGGTCATTCTACAGATAACTTACCTGTATTGTTTGTACATAGATGACTGATCTAATATGTATTGCTAATCTGATGTTGCTGCATATTTATGTACTATGTATTGTTATAATTATGTTTATTGGTTAGTGTCTGCTTTACTGGATCAATGTGTCATGTACGGTTTCTCCATTCTTGAGGTTTCTGCACCAGCAGACTAGCCTATTGTACTGTAGCTATATATAATAATAATGAATCTGAAATAAATGCTGCAGAGACTACTTAAGATAAAATTTTGAATTTAATAACTGAGAATAGCAAAGTTTAGAGGCTGTGGCTCCAGAATATGATGAAACATTAACATATTCTAGATCACAGGTGTCAAACTCCAGGCCTGGAGGGCCACAGTGGGTGCAGGTTTTCTTTCTAACCCTTTTCCTAATCAGTGTCCCGTTTTCACTGCTAATTAACTTCTTTTTCCTCTATTTTAATAGCCCTGTTTTTAAGGATTAAGTCTTCTGAATTGATTCTTTTCTTCATTAAATGACAGCCAAACAGAAATGAGACATGAAACGAGCCAACAGATGACCAGCTAAATTGGGGCTTCAAACTCCAACCAGTTCCTTAATTAGAAGCTGATTCTTGCTGTTAATTAAACCCGTTATTCAATTCCATGGCTTGTTGCTGCTCTCTTTCTGCTACAGCAGACATTTCCAGAACTGTTGATATTCTGTTTTTTTTAAGAACTCCTAAAATGTTTTGGTAACCTGAGGGATCAACCTTACTGAGACCTTCATCTTTATTTTCAGATTTTGTTTGATGGGTACAGGTGAGCTGGTCATGTCCTGCTTGTTTTATGTCTCATTGCTGTCTGGCTGCTAATTAAGGAAAAAACAACTAAGGGGCCTGAGTTAAGCTAATTAAAGCTAAGGCTAAAAAAGTTAATTAGCATCAAAAACTGGTTACTAATTAAGAAGATGGTTAGAATGAAATCCTGCAGCCACTGCGGCCCTCCAGGACTGGAGTTTGACACCCCTGTTCTAGATCAACACTTTCTAGGGTGTAAATCTGTTTCATTTCTTTTTTCAGACAGGAACCTCAGCATTATGGGACGCTCTGATTTGGAAGTGGTCAGTAGTACCAATCCTGGCTCACCAGACTTTATCCCACAGGAGGACAGCGGCAAAAACATCATCCCAGTTTACTGCTCCATTCTTGCTGCTATTATCATTGGGCTGCTTTTCTATGTAGCCTACAAATGGTAAGCATCTACTTTTTTTTTTTTTTTTTTACCAGTGTAAATATTCTTGACATGATAAGAATATCTGGACTTCCTCCAAAAATCTCATCACATTAAAAACTGCACAGACCCTGATGTCTGAACTGCACAGTACAGACCTACTGGAAATACTCACATTAGAACCTCCTTACCAAAAACAGGGGGAAAGATAAGCCTTTTACGAAGATAAGTTTGTTATTGAAAGCATTTCCTTTAGGTGCCAGTGATTACATCATCACTGAGCTGCAGTCTGAAATAAAACTTCATAATCTCTTTATCCACTGACGTCAGGAGGTGAACCAGAGACATCAACAAGTATGAAGCGACACAAGATGTGTTGACACCTATCTCTTTATTTTTATCCACTGAGGTCAGGAGATGAACCAGAGACAGCAAGAAGAGGCAAGATATGACCCCACATGGGATTATGCTATCCCAATGCAGGGTAACAATCCAACAAACATGATTTTCAACTTTCCCATTCCCTTCGCTAAAGATTATCTATTATTTTGGCCATGTACAAGGAGATCTATCACCAAGCAGCAAGCAGCTTGTTTTCACAGTGAGTGACCAAAAAAAAAAAAAGAAAAAAAAACCTCAATAGTGGAAAAAGCCCAGACTGAAGTAGAACAGCAAAATAGACAAAAACAAGCACTAATGCAAATTCAGAACCTCCTTTAATACTTTAATAATTCAGTATATTTAATAATTAATACAGCCTAATTAAAACTCTGCCCACATGGGGGAACAAGTTCAGCTGTCACAATGGCCTCAGGTATGGCAAGTGATGAGCAAAACAATTTGTGGCAAATTGAATTTGAAAGAAAACTCTGTTTTACTTTTGCAAAAAAAAAAAAAATCGCAAAACAAATTGAATTTAATTTGTGCTATTGACACAAGAGGAAAGCTGTTTAGTCCTGTCTGGAATCATCTACATACATTAATTCCACATGTGTCTACCTGTCATTTAGTATTAATATAAAAAAAAATATATCACCTGATACAGATCTTGTCACATGCAGACATTTTGTTGAGTCACCAGATGTGTTCTCGTCATGCAATCCCCTTTTTGCAATTACTGTATGATGACAGTCTTGGTGACTGAAATCCTAAAGATGCATTAGAGACAGAAAAAAACCTTGAAGCTCCATGGTGCTTGGAGAGTGCATATACTCAAACTCTTCTGCATGCATCAAGAAAGAGGAAAAGGTCATTACTAGGTGAGGGATGATTGGGGAATCTTCCTCTGATTTTTACAGGGAGGAAAAAACAGTAATGTGTATGATGGTGACTTTTAATGTGTCTTCGTGTGAAACATATGCAGCATGCCACATTATTAAAAAATGCAGTGTGCTCCACTGCAGTGATGTGAATGAGACGCATAGACAGAATTGAATTTACTGGTTTGTGATAGATTGCATGCATTTTCCACCCCAAAAAAATCCTTGCAACCTCCAGAAAATTATTTTTAGTGAGATTCACATTTTGCAACTGTGAAAGCTGTGAATTGAAACTTACTAGTTTCTGTCATGACTAGGTATGGCACAAGGAGAGCACAACCATGTGCTCTCTCTCTCTCTCTCTCTCTGTCTCTCTCTCTGTCTCTCTCTCTTATTCAGATGGTCATATATGTTCTGTATTCATCTGGAGTTCATTCAGGACCTAGATAAGAGAAAAGGCATGCTTGTGTCACACTTTAGTAAGAAGGGTGCTATTCAAGAAAAGATTGTACTTGAGTCTGGTGAAAGGAGCAGGATGTGTCTGTGAATGAATGTATCAAGTATTGGGTGGCAGCAAAAAAGTTATGAAAAATGTAAATGCAAAGTGTGCTACCAAGGATTAATACACCAACAATTTACAAATATAGCAGTGTCATAACACTCACTATGGAGGGTACTATATATATGGAAAGCTAAATATCAAAGGCTGAAATCTGTAGGTTGTTGGCACAATAATAGCTCAAAGCTATTAGCTACTGCTTTAATTCTTGACTGAAATGTCCTCAGTGAGGAGTATATCCTTCTTCTCTATGCTTTCTCATTGGGCTCTTGCCACAAGTTGACAATATGGTTTATACTCTTCGCCTCCATGATTAGAGATGGCTCAGTAGGTGAGGTGGCTTCCACCTGATTAGGTGACTCAGGGATGCGGGCCTTATGAACCATGGACCACTGTCCCTCAACTCTGGTTCTACATAAAGCATGCAAAGTTGTCACTTAATCAAAATTGCCTTAAACAGTTTCTGTCTTAAATGGTTACAGCAGGATCAGAATGATATCTAAAAAAGAAGTAAGCTGCACTGATCTCACATTTGCAAAACATTTCAAAGATAAGGAAGAAGGTTACAGTTCCACTCCCCTAGTTTATTTTTATCATCCCATTCACCCATTAGATCATTTTCAGTCATTTGAGTGAAATGTTTTCCACTGCAGTAGAAAAGCCACTCTGAAGCAGTTACAACTCTTTTTCTTATTGGAATGATATCAGTGCCCGTTAGTGGAAATTTTATACAGCTGTCGGTTTATTAGAAGTACAGGGCAGAGCCCGGGCCTTTTTGAAGCAGAATGAAGGAAACATGCAGAGCCATTTCTGATTAACTCCTAATCTCATTTGAAACGGCTCACTAGCTCTTAATGCACAGTGCTGGAAGTCTAGCAAAAGAAGGCAAGTTCTTTTTTTATTTTTTGGGGGCTCGTTCCAGTTTATGCACCACTCCACAGAACAAACTTGGTGGTTGTTTTGTTGTTCCCTGTTATCCTCTTCACATGGCGGTCAAAACCCTTGAGCCATATGAGTCTTTGGCTGAACACAGCAGTTGTGATCCTCAACTTTGTTGTCAGACCCTCCATATTTCTCCAGCTGAATGGAGAGGATTAAAACTTCATCCCAAACTGGGTCTCTAGAGCTCCATCCCCACAGTGCTGAGATTGTCCCAGTTAAAGTGTGGGAGGGGGTGCTTATGGGATCCCAGTTCTAGTCATCGCTTTACACTGGTGTCTTGAAAAGTGAATAACAAGGAGGCAATTACTTTTTAACCTCAAATGTGAGTTGACTCAAGAAATCCATTAATCCATGAAGTGTTTTGGCTTCTCCCTTTAACATCAATCAAACATTATTTTAGAAAGCATCTTTTGTAGGACGTAATGATATAAACTAATAAATACCCTTGGCTAAAAGGAATCTGCCACCTAGAAATGATTATTTTTTTATCTGTTACTTACCCCATGCTGAATCTCATTTTTGTGGAGAATGAAAATAACAAATTTCTTCATACAGTGGGTAAAAATTAAATGTCAGCTAAAAAAATAAAATTATTAAGTAAATACTCAAAGACCCACCTGCATTATTGATTAATTGAGAGCCCAGTCCTCAGTTCAAAGGCTCAGACTCACTTGAATGCACTTCACTTTTGTGAACTACTCTCATTTTCTGGAAATGCATTTATTTATTTAATAATACGTCAGAAAAAAAATCATAGGTTTGGGATGATTTTAGCATACAACTGGATAACTAACATGTTGATTATGTGACGTGAGTTATTTCAGATTTTTTTGTGTATGTTTTAATATTGGCTGCTGTTGTGAAGCATTGCTGGCTCCTGTACTGTAGATGCCCATTGTAGAAATTTTGTTTTCTCTGTTCTCTGGGAAAATATGAGATTAGCCATCACTACAAACAAAATGGGTTAAGTAACAGGTAAAACAAACATGTATTTGGGTGAAGCATTCCTTTAATTTAGTCTTCACAATTGCAGGACATGTGATAAAAATTCTGAACTGGTCACCGCTAGTGCAGAGGTTTGCATGTTGTTGCCATATCTATGTGGCTTTTCCTCAGGGTCCTCCAGTTTGTGTCCCCTATCTCAAAGATATTCTGCTACATTAGTTGGCTCCAAATTGACCAGATATGACTGAGTGTGGCTGAGTCCTCTTTAATGTCATGCCACCAGTTTCAGGGTTGGTTCTTGCCCTGCAACCTTAAAGTTGAATTAAGTGGATTTAGCAAATTGATGGTTGACATACTGTAACAGCACCTTTTATCACAAGCACTGTCAATCAAGTTCAAGGTTTTTATTAGTGCCATTCAGAGCAGTCATGCTTAAAAAGTTCCTTAAAGGCAATCACAGTTTATATATTTTATAATGAAAACAAAGCAGTTTAAAAGCAAGCAATCAAGAATACAGCAGTTGTTGTGATGACTGTAATCACATAGCATTAAATGTCATCATTTTCATAATAAGCCTGCTATCACAAAGCACTTCAAGAATCAAGTTATGTTCCTGCACAAGATGAGAAGGGATTATAAAGCTTCACTACAAATGAAAACGCTGGGATAGGTTTGATCCCAGGTATCATTTTTTCATGACTCATGACTTCCAATTGTTATCAAACTAAATATGAATAGACTGTACCAAGGTTTCCATGATGGTTCTGCCATATTCACGAATCATTAGAGTCCAATTTCGGTTAACTGCTTAAGTGGGGAAAAAGGGAGACTGCAAGATTTGCAGTAAACATGTTGCTAATGATAACCTTTCCTATGTGCTTGTCTGTCTGTCTGTGCAGCTGGACATCTTGCAAGCAGAAACAGCAGTTGGCCAAAGCTCGTGCCAATGAACTGGGCTCAGCTGAAGCAGAGAAGCTACACAGTGATAGCGGAGTCTTCCTGGACACTCACAGCTTGCAGGAGAGCCAACAGTTGAAGGGTAAGTAAGGATGCCATCAGAAAGTAGTCAGACTCTTCATTTTTTTTTACACATTTTGCTATGTTGCAGCAAAAATCAAAAATCATTTAAATTACTTTTTCACTCATCAAGAAACATTCAATGCCTCAGAATGATAAAACGAAAATATTGCATTGGCACAAGTACTCTGACCCTTTACTTAGCACTATGTTGAAGCACTTTTGGAAACAATTATAGCCTGGAGTCTTCCTTGGGATGACATGACATGACACAACTGGATTTTAAGGATTTTCTGCCGTTCTTATCTGCAGATTCTCTCAAGCTCTGTCAGTCTGGATAGAGACCATTGGTGAACAGCTAGTTTCCGATCTCACAAAAATATTTAATGGGATTCAAGTCCAATCCCTGGCTGCAGGGGCATATCCACCATGTGGATTGAGGTTAAAAACACTGGGACCCTAAGCCTGGGACAATCCCTAAGTGTTAAGCACCTTCCTTTTTCTTCTAAAAATGTCCACCATTTCATGTTTACCAATCTATGCAGCAAGCATGTGTAATCAGGATTGTGACTGGCGAATAAAAAACATACGATTTCAAAGCAATAGACCAATGACAGCTCCTGTTACAAATTCTAACAGTAGCTCTCATTGTTTGTATGATTTGAAGCCATATGCTTTCAAATCTCTGGTCACAATCATGTCCTTGAAATGATGTAGGGTAGCTGGCCAGTAGTGTAAGCAACTGGGAAGCAAGGTGAACAGCAACACACTGTGATGTAATGAGACAATCTGGTTACCTAAAACATGAAAAGTGTTAGAGAGAGAGTGCTTTCACAGAACATACTAGTAATATTAGAAGGCAGAAATTAAAGAACTGAACAAGGTGGATCCATGTGTATTGTTGACGGAAAGTAGCAAAGCTCAGAATGAGGTCGATACGTTTATAAGTATGGATTACATCTAGTAATTTAAACCGTCATATTTATGGAATAATGTATTGTAAGACTTCTTGTCTTACAAACATGAAAAAGGTTTGGGGCACGTCCATGACCCTGTATAATGAAAATAAATTAAACAAGTTGATCTTTTCTACAAAGATGAAAATGACGTCTTTTCAGATGAGAGTCAAATACAGACCTGATTGAAAAATGGCCAAACTTCCAGCCATATGGGTTCCAGGAGGGAAGGGACAGGTCCAGGAGGATGGGCAATGGAAATGAGCTGTGGAACAGGCATTAATCTTCAGTTCTGCAGAGGGAGTAAGAGAGAATGTATTAGCACACAGCACCAACCCGTGGTTCGGTGGGCAATTATCATCACCAGAGCACTTAAGCTAACTCCTAAGTTCATGTGTTTGACAGTATCATCCTCTTCCTCAAAAATTAAATACTTGAGACACAAATGCTTATTTCTAAGAAACTCTATCTTCAATTAAACATACCTACATTTTATTAAACTTTTTTTTTTCTTGAAGTATTTATATTTCATCTCCTTAATGAGGGCCCCCCTCAATATTTTTTCCCATGGGCCCCCAATTTACTAGCTTTACCACTGTTTGGTTGGGTCACTCAAGGACATTCCCAGAGTTGTCCCTAAGCCAGACTGTTGTTGGCTTTTCTTTGTGCTTAGGGTAATTGTGCTGTTAGAAAATGAACCTTTGGCACAGTCTGAGGTCCAGAGTGCCCTAGAGCAGGCTATCATTAAGCATGTCTCTGTACTTTACTTTGTTCAGCTTTCCCTCAACCCTGACTAGTCTCCCAGTCCCTATTACTAAACAAAAACCACATGGCATGATGCTGCCACCATTACACTTTACCATTGGAATGGTATTGTGCAGGTGATGAGTAGTGCCTGGTTTCTTCCAGATGTAATCCTTACTATTGAGGCCAAACAGTTCAGTGTTGGCTAAATCAGCCCAGAAAATCTTGTTTCACACAGGCTGAGAGTCCTTTACATGCCTTTTTCCAAACTCCAGACAGGCTTTCAAGTGCCATCTGGCCATTCTGATGTAATGCCCAGATTTATGAAACGTTGCCGTGGTGGTTGTTCTTGTAGAAGTTTCTCTCATCTCCACACAAGTTCTCTAGAGTTCGGACAGAATGACCATCAGGTTCTTGGTTACCTCTCTTACCATGGCCCTTGTCCGCCAATGGTTTGGTCAAGAAGAGTTGTGGTTTATCATAATGTATATCTTTTAGGAATTATAGATGCCAGTGTGCTCTTGGGAACTTTCAATGTTGCAGATATTTTTCGTAGCCTTCCCCAGATCTGTGCATTAACACACTCTTCTCTCTGAACTTTGCAGGCAATTTCTTCAACCTCATTGCTTTGTTTTTGTTCAGATAATGTACACTGTGGAGACCAGCCCTGGCACAGACAGGCAGACACCAATGGTTCAAGCACCACAAACGTTTTATTTACAAGTCCTATTTACAAGTGTCCCGCACACAACCCAGTGCCCCTGCACCAAGCACCCTCAGTCCAGGCCTATTAACAATCCTGTCCTATCTTCACCACCTCCGCTCCTCTCCTCCGAGCTTCGTCCTCTTCCACCCGACTCCAGCTGATAACTGGAGAGAGGCGGCCCCTTTTATATCCCCACCCGGACGTGCTCCAGGTGCCTCCTGATGAGCTTCCTGCGGCACTTCAGAGGCGTGGTGTGGCAGAAGTGATGACGTTCAGAGCTTCATAGTCTTCAGGGCACACCCTGGCAGTGGCCACGGGCCCCTATAGGGTTGAGCTTCCATGCTCAATTCCTGTGGTCCCCACACAAACCAGGGCAGCTGTGCTCTCGTGGTCCAGCGGAGGCATAGTCCCTCTCCTGGTCCTTCTCGACATCCTGGCTGGGCACAGCCCCCCAGCCGCCCACCACAACACATTGTCAAGTGTTGAATATTCTATAGACAGGTATGTCCTAATCATTACCAGTCAACAGGAATGATCACAGTAAGACTCCAAACAAAGTGTAGAAACTTCTCAGCAATGATGAATAGAATGGGATGCACCTGAGCCAAGTTCCAAGTGTCATGACAAAGGGTCTGAATACTTGTGTCAATGTAATATTTCAGTTTTGTATTTTTTAACCAATTTGCAAAAAATCCTAAACTCCTATTTTGGCTTTGTCATTCTGTGGTTTTGAGTGTTGCTTGATAAGGGAAAAAATTTATATAAGCAATTTTTGCATAAAACTGTGACAAAGAAAAATATGATAAAAGTGAAACATCCACAAAGGTGCAATTGGTAAGATTACCCTAAAGCAGTAATTGGACAGATGATGGGGTTTCCTCCATTACAAAGGGATGCATTAAGATGTTATTCACCAGAGGTGACAAATCTATAGTGCTGAGGAAAGCCTGTTGAGGCTAGCAGATTAGGGATGCACAGAATTAGGGGCAACATGCAGACACAACTACGTACATCTATGGTGTATCCATGGCTTTGTGGCAGTGTCACAGTGGCATGAAATGATTGTCTAGCTCATGTACAGGTGATGCAAAAAGATAACTGAAAAGATTAGTACTTGAAACATAATCTTTACTGGAGCTTTTAGCCTTGGTTTTCAGAATTTCTGTCTTTAAAAGTAGTAGTGAAGATCAACTTTTTTTTTCTTTTGGAGCAGGCAGCAAGCTAGACAACCGTCTCTACCTCAACATGACCCCACAAAGGAGGGATGAAGTGGAGCAGCTCCTGCAACTGCCCCCTGCTGGTGGAAAGGGATGGCGTCACTTGGCTGCCCAGCTGGGTTATGAGCAAGAGCGAACGGATGTCATTGGCCGGGGTGAGGATCCTGCACATACTCTTCTCTCTGATTGGTCAGGACAGGAGGGGGCTACGGTGGCAGCCCTGTGTGCTGCTCTGAATCGGATAGAGCGGGCTGATGTAGTTGCAGCTCTCACCAGACCAGCCGAGGCCAACTCAGTAGTGTGACCATTAAACCTCTGGAAATCAAGAGACAAAATGAGGACAGATGGAAAGGGATGGGGTGGGGCCAGATGAGTATTAAAGTGATACTCATTAAGAGAAGGACAAAAACATCCAGGTTTGGGTGAGGACAATCCAGAAGATAACACCACATGGCAGGGTCTTTCAAAAGGAAGAGACTTACCACAGGGAGGCATTGGACACAGCTCAGAGACAGTCTTCGCCAACCGGACAAATTGTGTGTTTAAAATCTAGATGACTGATCTTCACCCCAGCACCTGTGCTGAGTTTTTACCAAGGATTAAGGGCTGGTGTTTGACAGACCTATTGAGTTCCTTCTTTTGGTTGCATTGCTAGGTATTGTATGACACACCACATCTCTTCTAATTTCTCTCTATTAATTGCCCAGGTTGCTGTTCATATTAGTTCATATTGAACAACATGAACTGCCAAGATTCGCTGCCATAAGACATTAATGATCAAATTGGCCAAACACTGCTTGCCCCAATACCTGGCCTTACTCAGAGGGCTGAAATTAAAGACTGCTCATCCATTTGTTTTTAACATGCACCCTGGCAAAGCGGTTTTTTGGTGCCCTCTGCTGGCTGTCTTGTTCTGTTCCTCACCAGGCAAAAACATAAAGTCACTCACTTGCCCTTCCTGTGTAAATGTTACTGTGGCCTCAAATTCCTCATCACCTGTCCAAGTTTGACTTTATTTTTTACATTTTCTCTTTTAATATTAATGAAATATTTAAATACTTCAAAATTCAGTTTTTGGCCACTTTCAAAGTAACTCCACAATGGGACAACAAAAGTCTTTTCTGGATATTAAAAATTAGTCAGTCTTAGCTGAAAAATGGACATCCTGGAGCATTTTGAATATCCCTTTCTCCAACCAACACTCATGCAGATACACCTTGAAATGAAGTAGTGTCTGTGCCCACCAAAGGGTGCCATGCAAAAAAAAAGAAAAGGGATCCATGGCCCACTACAGTCTCTTCTTTAACTGAATTTGTGGCCTTAGTTTCTGGTTTTTTTTGTTTGTTTTGTTTCTTATCCAGTTTACTCAAGAATCTGGTTTTATAACTGTGTTCAAGTATTCTAATTAATGTTTTTCTATGTTAAATAAATATGAAAAGATTTGAGCAGTTTTGCTTGATGGCTTATTTTTTCATTTTGTGGGTATTGCTCAAGACATGCAAATTAGTATGTGGAATGGAATAGGTGGACATATTAATCGATCCTAACATGACTGGTAACCTGGCCAAATAGCTTAAATTAAAAAAGCTGTCCTGCCATGGCTTGGCAAAATACATTGTGCTGAAAATGGAAATTGCAACGCTACAAAATCATTATCCAGCATGCATAACACTTATGGGTATGTTAATACATGATTAAATGCACATTTCACATTTTTAAACAAAAATTCCATCATGTCACCCTTTAATCTCCATTTGTTTGAACAGAAAAGGTTCAGCTCCCTCAATTTCTCTTCATATCACATACCTATCAGAATCCCAAAGTTGGCCCAGACATTCTTCCCTGGACTTCCTCTACTGCTGTTATGTCGTTGTGTAATATGCAGAATGAAACTGAACACAGTACTCCAGATGAAGTCTCACTAGTGTGTTATATAACTTAAACATTATCTTGTTTGTCTTGTAGTCCACAGTATAACCTAATATCCTATTAGCCTTCTTAATGGCTTCTGTACACTGTCTGGATGTTGATAGTGATTACATCCAGTATAACTTCTAGGTCCTTCTCCTAAGGTGTACTCTCAAGTTTTGGACCTTCAATTTTGAAGGCTTTAGCCAAGGCAACTCACACATTTAGGATTCATTGCATCTACACACATATTTTGTACAGGTGGACACAGGCACACCTAACTGGAAGGACCTTGGCACTTTAACATCAATGTCTTGACCACTGCACCAAACTGCCAGGCTGATTAGAATATAGAATATCCCAGGACAGGAACAACCCCATGAATTTGAACAATTTTATTGTCCTAAATCAGAATGGTGTGTACTGAAATGTGCGGAAGTATCCATCCATCCATTTTCCAACCCGTTGAATCCGAACATAGGGTCACGGGATGCGGAAGTATACAATAATAAATAAATAAATTATGCTTTTTATCAACTAAACTCAAACCTGGAAAAAATTAATGAAAGAATGCCTGCTTCAAAAGAAAAAAGTTCTCTCTTAAATGCAGAAATGTAAAAATTCACAACTCATTTACAAAATAAATTTGTATATACAGTATATAATATATACTATATATATATATATATATATTCACAGTAAATTGGTGGAACACAGATCTTGCATTTTTGTACTTTTTCCGTGTCCAGCTTTACAAAAGAACAGATATTTTACGCTTACATCCGGCATACCTTCTTTTATTTTTCTACTAGTAAAAGGTTTATTATTTTTCACACTTTCCATCCCGTTGCTGTTCACTTAAGATTCATTACCTCTCTCAACGTTGACCCAAACCTTTTTCCATGTTTTCATTGCATAAGCTACACATTTTATATAAAGTTATTGTTCTTGACACACTTGTTTTAATCCTCCTTTGACTGAGCCAGCACTATCCAATTTTTGAAACCAAGCCTGTCATTTCTGGGAATACACGGTCTAGGCAAGAACCTCTAATGGTCAGGGTACATTACTGCAGCCATCTGTAGACAGACGGGCGGCCAGCCTCTTCGCTACCTGTGACAGTGAGGCAGAGCTGCTTCAACTTCAGCAGTTAACCGCTGCTAGGACCAGGACTTAGGACTCAGGATTCATCCCTGGTCTTCTCACATGACACTCAGCCAGCCAGACGAACACACACAGCTGGGTCCCAGTCTCACTCCACCTCTTCAAGTGTGGTGCCCCAGGGTGAGTGATGGGCGGACCAGGTTTAGTCCAGACTCCAGCTAGTGACCGGGTCCATCCAGGCAGCTTCCTTCTTTCATCGAGCTGCCCGCTTGGCTTGCTGCTTGGGTAAAAGAGACAGTCTGAGGAGAGGAGGTCTTGGAGGCAGGAGTACTGGCACTGCAGCAGGGACCCTGTGGCCACTACACCAGCAGGGATTTTTAAACAACACATACACTCCAGGGGACATTACGCAGGGACACACAAAACTGTCTCAAAGGCCTTGCAGTGATGAGCATTAACAGAGATGTATCTAGGAATCTATCATATGATGATGTTATAAATTATACATGACTTTGCTGCAAGAAAGTCCAGGCATGTTTGATTTTAAAAATACTTTTATTTGCAATGTCAAATCCTTTCATTTACCAGAGACGTGTTTCTAATATTTATTTGTTGTATTTCTTTTTCCTAAATAAAGTTTGTAGAGTCTGTTAAATAACTTATTTACAGGCAAAGTGTTTTACAGGCAAAGTTGTTTTATTGCTCTGTAATTTTTGTATGTTTTGGTACATGCACAATTTACATGCTACAGAATTCTATTGTTATATTATTATTATTTTATTTTTCTGTTTACAATTTTTTTTATTAAATACGTGATTAACCTGTGTTAGTGACATACCGTACTGTGTGTTTCTGTGTATGGTGGTGTTAGTGCGGTCATATTTACTTACCTAGGGCACCAAATATATCAGAAATGACTCTGAGCTCATCGACACACCCGCAATTTCTTAAAATTCTTTTTGTCTCAACAAATATTCTCCTCTTTCATTACTGCGCCATTACACACCAAGCATCCCCAGTTACAGGTAAATCGCTAGTGTGGACTGAACAGATAATGCTTGAAATTCAAACTCTTTTCATTGAAGACATGCGGACAGTGATGGTATTTCGTGAACGATACGTTTTGATACATTAACAAATCTCAACCCGTGAATTAGTCTAATGATTCCCGTTCATTTGATTCGTGAATGAATTATTACGAGTTGTACGATTCTCATGCGATTCTTTAATGTAACGTCTTATTTTAATTATGCATCTTAAATGTGTACAGAAACAGGTGAATGGGATATGAATCAGTGTTAGTTAATTATGTGAAATATGCATTGACTACAAATTTATATACGATAAATCATATTGTAGCGACCTCTGCGTCAGGTTCGAAAAAGAAGAAAAACAGACAGACGAAGTAAAGCTCACAAAACTGTTTACTTGAACAATACGGAAGAAAAAAACAGAGGGTTGTAACAGCAAAAAAATGAACGTCTTTGACTTTGAACTATTTACAATCTCCTATACAGCATTTCTCTCATATTTGCGGTCCTGAGAGACGCCGTTAAAGAAAAGCAAAAAACAGAAACAGACAAACGCCGACATCGTAACTCCACAACACAACCTTCTGGCCCACGGGTGTCAAACTCCAGGTTTCCATTCTAACCCTCTTCTTCATTAGTGACCTGTTTTTACTGCTAATTATCTTCTTTTGCCTTAATTTTAAATAACTTGACTCAGGCCCAGTAATGAGACACAAAACAAGGCGCCACATGACCAGCTCACCTGTATCTGAAAACCTCACAATATCTGAAAATAAAGAAAGGTGAAGGTCTTCGTTGGGCTGATCTCTCAGGTCACCAAAACATTTTGACAATGATCTTAGAAAAAACAGAAAAATCAATGCTTTTGGAAATGTCAGCTGTGACAGAATGAAAGCTGCAACAAGCCATGGAAATTAAAAAACGGGTTTAATTAACAGCAAGAATTGGCATATCATTAAGAGATTGGTTGGAGTTTAAAATCCCAGTTTAGCTGGTCACCTGTTGGCTCGTTTCACGTCTCATTTCCGTTTGGCTGACATTTAAAGAAGAAACGAATCAATTCAGAGGACAGAGTCCTTAAAAACAAGGCTATTAAAATGAAGGGCACTTAAGTTAATTAGCAGTGAAAACTGCTCGCTAAATAGTCAAAGGGTTAAAGTAAAAACCTGCAGCCACTGCGACCCTCCAGGTCTGGAGTTCGACATCCCTGTTTTAGCCCCTTCCCCAACGATCCTCTCGACCGAAAGTCAATCATAACCCTGCTGTCAGTCATCCACCCTCCCTCAATCGGACCTAACAGTCACTCCAAAGGCATTCAACCTGGCTGGGACGCTACGATATATTTATATAATGAATTAAATATAAATTAGCATGAAATAATTGCGGTGACATGCCTACGTTAACTTGAATCGATTCAGTAAATTTTATCGAAAAATTTGGCTACTCGAGTTGCCTAGCAGGCGAGTGCATTCGAATCAATGATAGAAAAGTCTCACGTGTCTTTAGCCGCGTTTGGCTATAGTACCATAGACATTCTATGTCTATGTCTAGTACTGTGTTAGCCATTATGGATGTTACGCAAAATAACATCTTTTATTGGCTAATTAGAAAGATTACAATATGCAAGCTTTCGAGGCAACACATGCCCCTAGTTGCCTCGAAAGCCTGCATGTCATGATTGGCTGAAAGTTTAGGCGGGTGGCGCCAGAACGCCCTTGTTTGTTATTGGTCAATAAGTTTTACGCAAACGTGCACAAAGTAATTGATTCTTTATAGAAGGTAAAACAGGTAACGTTACTGTTAGTGTATCTTATATATACTGATACGTTATGTAACAGTTATGATACGTTACTAATGGAGCCACTAAATAGTCTCATTGTAATAGTATGTAGTTCTTGTTCTAGACAATGGGATACGATTGACGCACAACATATTCCGAACAAATGGTCACAACCGCAAACCGGCGAATTTAGTCGACGCGTGGTTTCCTCGTGTCTAAATGCAGCTCTGAAAAGCATTAGAGGCCTAAAAAAAGAAATATGTACCGAGTTTTCGTACACCCACCACCAAAAAAATGGCGCCTTTCTGCAGAGTGGGAGGTCGAAATATTCGCGTTACGTTTTGTACACAAGACAATTAACGGGCAGCCCCAGGATGCTTCTTGACTGGAAATGTATTTCGTGCAATGGTGGCACACTAAAATCGTAGGGTCAGCGATTGACGTTGTAAACAATTTTATGACAGCTGAACAAAAAGTGAGTAATATATTGGTGCGTTTCATATGCATATGTACATGTGCAGAGATATAGACGTCAATGTGCCTAGATTTTCACAGACATAATCCTCGGAATGTGTGCGTTAGTGGTTTGCTTTCATATGCTGTTGGTTAACTTTCTTGGTTTGTCTGCAGAGTGAGATTGGATTCTGATTAAATATTTGGTTTATACTAGGGGTGGGTAATAGTACTTCGGTATTCTTAGGTATCACTGTTTCCGATACCAATACTGAGTATTTTTAATAAGCATAGGGCTTTATTTTCCAAAAAATAATTACAGTGGTACCTCGGTATACATCCTTAATCTGTACCAGATCCATCCATCCATCCATTATCCAACCCGCTGAATCCGGATCCTTTGACTTATACCAAACAGGAAGTATACCAAACGATTTTTTCCCATAAGAAATAAAGGGAAAATGATTAATCCGTTCCTATGAAACAAAACCTATTGTTATTGGCATATTATACATCGATGGGGTTGTATAAAATAATTTAAACACTGCTTAATACTAACATCCATAAATACAAAAGCAATTAGATGAAATAAATGAAAGTTTAACCTCACTTTACTTTTTAATAACGTCTTTGTTTTTCACAATCATAGATACCGTCGTTCTCGGCATACTGTATGCAGCAGCCATGTCCCGAATACTCATGCCACCTTCATACTTTTCAACAACCAATTAAAATATACGCGAAAAAAAAAACACAAAATCACGTGAAAATTCACAGAGTTATAGCGCGGGTGGTTCACTGAATACTAACAACTGGCGCACTGACGCTCGTGGGCAGTCGTGGCTTTGTCTCGAGAGAGGTAAACAAGGGTAGCGCGCGGTGTTCTAGCACGCGAGTCCTATGCCAAACAAAGGTCGTATACCAAGCAAAATTTTTCGCGGCCAAACAGGACGTATGCCAAGTGGACGTATACCAACTTGGTATAGTGTTTTAGAATAACTAGTATTAATTAATATAGGTCAGTCTATATTTAAATTACCTAATATCATGGCATAAGATCAAGGTCACCATAATAAAATTTATTACAAATACATAATAGAATAAGACATATAAACACAATAAAAGTAATGTTAACTTTTGTATTTTCATAAAGATTTTCTGATTTGTTTAATGCATGAAAAAAATGTAATAATTTTATAACATTATTTAAACTACTCTCTTTAAAACTGAAACAATTACCAAGTAATAATAATAATAATAATAATATGGCCACATCTGCATTTCTATTATACTCTCCCCTCTCTTTTATTGAAAAACATCTTGATAAACGCAACTAAAATGTTTTCAGAAAACCCCAGGCTAAATAACACTGCTAGCAGCAGAGCTACCTGGATAATGCCTTGTGCCCCTTTAAAAACTATCCTGCAATTGTTTCCAAATTGCTTCTTTTTGATGTGTTTTCACACTTCTTTGTGTTGGTCAGGATGTGTGATTTTTAAACGTTCTTGCAAGTATTGCATTACTGGTATTTTGTTTACATTTGTGAAAAGTAGCAACATACCTTGTTGCGCTTTCAGCTTGACATTATCATATACAGTCAGCATTTTGTATTCATGTCGGTACGTGTGAGTGGAAAGTGCAAGAACCTTGCTGTCTGTTTTACAGAAAAATCTGTAATTGATATTTTTTTAATGGTGCTCAATACCAAATGACTACTTTTGAATATTGAAGTATCGATTACTGTGATATTGAAATGCCTATCTCTAGTTTAAATGAACATCCTATCATTTTGTGTTCCTATGCCATTGGTTTTAATATTAATTATACTGTTTGGGGTACATACTTGTATTGTTAGTTTGCATACATGTGACTGTGCTGTTGACCTTATGCTATATTGGTTTTATGCTCATCTTGTACTAATTATATGTTTCTGCTATAAAGGTTTTGCGGGTATAGTCAGTGCATGCACCATATCAGATATTATGCAGTGTACACGGGTAATTTGTTGGTTGATGAGGAGATCTTGAGTGGCAACTGTTCGGCTAAGCAAAGAAACTCAGCTGTTAGAATTCAGGTAATTGTATAGGCTTGATGGGCTTGATACTGGACACCTAAAGAGTTAAAAGGAAACTGTTAGAATCGATCATTTCTACAGTGCATCCGGAAAGTATTCACAGCGCATCACTATTTCCACATTTTGTTATGTTACAGCCTTATTCCAAAATGGATTAAATTAATTTTTTTCCTTAGAATTCTACACACAACACCCCATAATGACAACATGAAAAAAGTTTACTTGAGGTTTTTGCAAATGTATTAAAAATAAAAAAACTGAGAAATCACATGTCCATAAGCATTCACAGCCTTTGCCATGAAGCTCAAAATTGAGCTCAGGTGCATCCTGTTTCCCCTGATCATCCTTGAGATGTTTCTGCAGCTTAATTGGAGTCCACCTGTGGTAAATTCAGTTGATTGGACATGATTTGGAAAGGCACACACCTGTCTATATAAGGTCCCACAGTTGACAGTTCATGTCAGAGCACAAACCAAGCATGAAGTCAAAAGAATTGTCTGTAGACCTCTGAGACAGGATTGTCTCGAGGCACAAATCTGGGGAAGGTTACAGAAAAATTTCTGCTGCTTTGAAGGTCCCAATGAGCACAGTGGCCTCCATCATCCGTAAGTGGAAGAAGTTCAAAACCACCAGGACTCTTCCTAGAGCTGGCCGGCCATCTAAACTGAGCGATCGGGGGAGAAGGGCCTTAGTCAGGGAGGTGACCAAGAACCCGATGGTCACTCTGTCAGAGCTCCAGAGGTCCTCTGTGGAGAGAGGAGAACCTTCCAGAAGGACAACCATCTCTGCAGCAATCCACC